>LS990922.1:23923524-24281024 GCA_900464855.2 Musa schizocarpa | reverse complement strand
ACGTCTAAACACGATTCGAAAAGTATTGAGCTTGAAAACTCAGACGTAAAAGTGCAGAACACAGTAGGCTATGAAGGAGGTTTGTAGTAAAGATAGTGAACTCAAAGTAAATGCAAACCAGAGAGCAGCGCGATTTAGAGTGGTTCGGTCAGTCTTGACCTACATCCACTTCTGGCTTCCTCCACCGATGAGGTTGTCGACGTCCACTAGAGGCCTTCCTTCAATAGGCAAAGGCCAACCACCTTTTTACAGATTCACTCCTTTTGACGGGCTTAGGAGACAACCCTTACAAACTTTTCTCTCCTCTCTTGAAAGATTTGAACTTGGAAGAAGAGAAGGAGAAGAACTTTTTAACTCATACAACACTTTTGAGCTCTAAAAATCACAGAGTAAGATCAGGATTTCGATGGTTTTCGTTGCTCTTTCATTGCTGAAAGAGTGGGGTATTTATAGGCCCCAAACCAGTTCGAATTTGGAGCTCAAAACTGTCAATTCTTGGAATTCCGGAGTCTGGCGGTTGCACCGCCTGACTAGGGCGGTTGCACCGCTGTCAGAGCTTGGAGACTGAGCTCTTGGGCGGTGCCACCGCTTGTCAAGGGCGGTTGCACCGCCTGGCAGAGCTCGGAGACCGAGCTCAGGCGGTGCCACCGCCTGACTAGGGCGGTTGCACCGCCCAGCCAAAGCTCGGAGACCGAGCTCAAGCGGTTCCATCGCCTGTCAGGGGCGGTTGCACCGCCCAGCCAAAACTCGGAGACTGAGCCCTGCGTGGTGCCACCGCCGACCCAGGCTGTGCCACCTTTGGCCAAGTCATCTGGGTCCGAATGGGCTGATCCATTCAGCCCTAATTCGGTCTTTCAAGGGCCCAATTGCCCCAAGATTAAGTTTGTGGGATCACCTCCCATTTCTAACTTAATCAATGTGTGAACTACGACAATTCGAAGGACAGCTTACTCCGGTGCGTCAATCGCTTCTTCCAGCGAGCTTCCGGTGAACTTCCGTCGATCATCCGATGAACCCTTGGTGATGCTCCTTCGGACTTCCGGCAAACTCCTGGACTTGCGACGATCCACTTGGCAAGTTCCGACGAGCTTCTCAAGCTCCTGGACTTCTCGGATATGTTCCCGCAGAACCTCCGATGACCGTCCGAACTTCCGTCGAGCTCTCGAACTCCCAACGTGATCATAGTCCTGACTCCGGCGCAACTCCTACTGCATTTCTTACTTTCATCGTAGTTAATCCTGCACACTTATCTCAACATATGGATTAGATAATAAATGACAATTGATGTCATCATGAAAATTCGAGATTCAACAATCTCCCCCTTTTTTATGATGACAATCAATTGATAACGGAGTTAACCTTAACTCCCCCTATCTATGTGCCATAATTGAGATAAGTCATTCTTGAATTCAAAGCCTTTGAATTCAAGAGACATATTGATAAGTTAAAGTCATTTAACCTTATCAATACTCCCATCATGATTCCTATCATGATGTATCTCTTTGTATGATGTCAAGACTTGACATCCATTTTCAAATTTCAAATGTGAATTGTTGTAAAAATAGCAATTCATCATATGGAAAGATATCAACATGTAAAATTACAATGCAAGTTCTTGATATCTTAATATGATGCAAATATGGCAATCATAGTAAACATGGCATAGTTTCAATGATCATATGTTTGTTTCTTTCAACATAATAAGGCATTTATAGTATCAATTCATATACTTCTCCCCCTTTGTCATCAACAAAAAGGAGAATGATATAAGCATCTTTTAAATATACATGTAATGCCATAAGTGGGTTCACGTCATTTATAGGATACAAACATCTCAAGAAGACCATGACATGGAGAGTATATATGAAAACTTCTTCCTTGTAATTATTCTTTTTGCATGATGGAGGAAGGCCATTTGTGTAGTTCAAATCGATAGCATGCCTTACAAGGATCAAGACTCATATGTTAGTAAAGTCCTTGCAAAAAAAATATCTTTCTTTTACAAGAAGAAATCATTAATTTTATGTTTCAAAGACAATATTCTTGTCGAGAATGTGAATCAAAATCCGAAAGAGAGTAATGATATCCAATTGGAACCGAAAATTTAATTTAACACTTTCATGCTCATCGTTTATGACGATTTTTCCAACATGTTATTTTTGTCATGTAATTCAATCAATAAGGTCCAAATAATAATTTTAACAAGTTTATACATTCGGACACATCATCATTCCTAATTCTCTTCTTATGAAATCAAACTGTTCTTCACTTAGAGGTTTTGTAAAAATATCAGCTAGTTGATGCTTAGTATCTATGAATTCTATAATTACATCATGATTAGCAACATGATCTCGTATAAAGTGATGTCTAATATCAATATGTTTTGTTCTTGAGTGTTGAATGAGATTCTTTGTTAAGCATATTGCACTCGTGTTATCACATTTAATGGGAATGTTTTTAAGATGGACTTTATAATCTTCTAAGGTGTTTTCCATCCACACAACTTGTGCACAGCATGCACTGGCTGTAATATATTTAGCTTCAGTTGTTGATAGAGCAACCGAGTTTTGTTTCTTAGATGACCAGGAAACAGGAGAATGTCCCAAAAATTGACATGTTCCTGATGTGCTTTTTCTATCTAGTCTGCACCCAGCAAAATCCGCATCAGCATAAGTAATTAATTAAAAATTTTCAGATTTTGGATACCATAATCCTAGATTTGTGGTTCCTTTGAGATATCTAAGTATTCTTTTAACTGCCTTGAGATGAGATATCTTAGGGTTCGATTGAAACCTAGCACAAAGTCCTACACTGAATATAATGTCTGGTCTGGTTGCAGTTAGATAAAGTAAACTTCCTATCATACCCCTACAAGTTTTTTGATCGAAGCTTTCTCCACTTTCATCAGCTTCCAACTTCGTGGAAGTGCTCATAGGAGTGTTAACAGCTTTTGAGCTATTTATATTGAATCTATTTAGCAGATCTAGGGCATATTTAGTTTGACTAATAAAGATGTCATTCCTTAGTTGCTTAATTTGTAAGCCTAAGAAAAAGGTTAACTCTCCCATCAAACTCATTTCAAATTTGAGACTCATGATTTTAGCAAAAGATTCACAAAGAGATTCATTCGTAGAACCGAAGATAATGTCATCAACATAGATCTGAACAATGAGAAAGTTATTTTCAAAATTTTTGATAAATAATGTAGTATCGACCTTGCCTTTTGTGAAATTATTTTCAATAAGAAAGGTACTTAGTCTATCATACCAAGCCCTTGGGGCTTGTTTTAAACCATAGAGAGCTTTGGTTAATTTAAATACATGATTAGGGAGGCTATTATTTTCAAATCCGGGAGGCTGTTCAACATAAACTTCTTCAGAGATAAAGCCATTTAAAAAGTCGCTTTTAACATCCATTTGAAATAACTTAAAATTATTATTACTAGCATAGGCAAGGAGCATCCTTATGTCTTCTAATCTAGCCACAGGAGTGAAGGTTTCTTCGTAATCGATACCTTCTTCTTGGTTAAAACCTTTGGCCACTAGTCTAGCCTTGTTTCTTACCACGATACCATATTCATCTTGCTTGTTTCTAAAGACCCATTTAGTACCAATAACTAAATAGTCATTTGGCCTAGGAACAAGCTTCCGCACCTCATTTCTCTTAAATTGATTTAACTCATCTTGCATTGCGATAATCCATGAATTATCTTTCATGGCTTCGTCAATACATTTAGGTTCAATTTGGGAGAGAAAAGCGGCGTTGGCACACGAATTTTTAAAAGATGAACGTGTTTGAACCCCCTTAGATGTGTCTCCTAGGATTAGCTCCTTAGGATGATCATCTACATACTTCCAGTCCTTAGGTAAGGTAGTTTCGGAAGTGGATGCATTATCAACAAGGTTGCTAGTTGGAGAAGGGGTTTCATTTAAATTCAAAGAATCGAAATTAACATCATCATCAAAGTCTTTTTTCTTGATTTCGGAAATCTCATTGAAAACAACATGAATGGATTCTTTTATTATTAAAGTTCTTTTATTGAAAATATGAAAGGCTTTAGAAACCGAAGAATAACCAAGAAAAGTTCCTTCATCGGATTTAGCATCAAATTTTCCTAAGGCATCTTTCTCATTCAAGATAAAACACTTACACCCAAAAACTTTAAAATATGAAACATTAGGTTTTTTATTGTTCCACAACTCATAGGGAGTTTTGGTGAGTAAGGGTCTTACTAAAACTCTATTCAAAATATAGCATGTAGTGTTTACAGCTTCGACCCAAAAATATTTAGGTAGGCTTTGTTCATTCAACATGGTTCTTGCCATTTCTTGTAAATTTCTATTCTTTCTTTCTACTACTCCATTTTGTTGAGGATTTCTTGGAGTAGAGAAGTTGTGGTTGAATCCCTTATACTCACAGAATTCTTGGAAATCACGATTTTGAAATTCACCACTGTGATCACTTCGAATTGATGAAATCATAAACCCTTTTTCATTTTGAACAAGTTTGCAAAACTTGGTGAAATATCTGAAGCATTCATTTTTGTGTTTCAAAAAATAAGTCCATGTGTATCTACTATAGTCATCTACAATGACGAGGGCGTATTTGCTACCTCCTAGGCTTGATGTAGAGATTGGTCCGAACAAGTCCATATGGATCAATTGTAAGGGCCTTGATGTGCTTATTTGATTCTTAGATTTGAAACTACTCTTAATCTGTTTTCCTAATTGACAAGCATCACACACATTATCCTTGATGAACTTGATGTGAGGAATTCATCGTACAAGTTCTTTGGATGATATTTGAGTAATAAGTTTCATGCTAGCGTGACCTAATCTTTTGTGCCATAGCCAAGCATTCTCATTTAAAACCGAAAAACATATTTCATTACACAAATCATTGATGTCAATGGTGTATACGTTATTTTGTTTTAATGCTATCATAGATGTGTTGTTGTTTGATTTTTTAAGGATGCATGCATTAGATTCGAATTTGACAATATATCCTTTATCACATAATTGACTAATGCTCAAGAGATTATGTTTTAAACCATCAACTAACAAACCATCTTCAATAAAGAAGTTGGATTTGTTACCTATGGTTCCTTTGCCAATGATTTTACCCTTGTTGTTGTCTCCGAAGGTGACATACCCTTCTTCTATGCTAGTGAGCTTAGAGAATTGAGATGGATCTCCGGTCATATGCCTTGAGCATCCACTATCAAGGTACCATCTCTTGCTTCTAGTTTGTGATGGTATATTTCTCTATAAGAAAGGATAATTTTTAGGTACCCATTGACTTTTGGGTGCCTCAAGAGTTGATCTATATTGTTTGTCATGTTGCATAGAGTTTATCATAGTTCCTTTAGGAACCCAAATTAATTTGTTTGGACTAATTTTCTTGAATGGACAATAATGCGTTTTGTGTCCATGCTTGCAACAAAAGTTGCATTTGCTTTGGTGTTGAACATGTAGGATAGGGCCTTTTATGAAGGTTGTTGGATTCTGGTGAGAATTTTTCACGAATCCGATTCCCATTCTTTTGGGAACGTGACCCTTGTTTGTAAGGATCATGTTCAAAGACTTGCTACCGACCTTAAATTTCTTCAAGGTGTCCATGAGTAGCAAGTTTTGCTTTTGGATAGTTTCTAGATCATGGCATTTGATACAAGAGCCTAAACTATCATGATATTCAGTCTTTAACTTATCGAAATTATAATTAAGACTATCATGCTCCTTTTTTAGCAATTTGTATTTTCTACTAATAATCTTGCATTCATCAAATAAATCATGGAAGGCATTTAATAATTCATCAAATGATAAATCTGCATCAATTAAATTTGTTACCTCCTCTCCGATAGCCATTAAGGCGTAATGAGCAACTTGCTCGGTGTTGGACTCCTCTTCTTCGGATGCGCTCAAATCATCCCATGTTGCTTTGAGCACCTTCTTTGACATTCTCTTCTTGGCTTGGGGACAATCACTCTTGTAATGTCCTGGCTTATTGCACTCATAGCAAATAACTTGGTCCCTTTTGGGTTCAAGTTTACTTTTTGTGTCATTTTTAAATTTGTTTTTCTTAATGAATTTTTTGAATTTCTTTGTTAGAAGTGCCAAGTCATCGTCACAGTCCTCATCACTTGAGTTTTCTCTCAAGTGGTTATCAAAAGTTCTAAGTACCATATCCTTCCTGTTCTTTGGAAGGATGTCTTCTTGCTCTTCATGAGCCTTGCATGTCATTTCATAAGTCATTAATGACCCGATTAGTTCTTCAAGAGGGAAGTTGCTTAAATCTTTAGCCTCTTGAATAGCAGTGACTTTAGGGTCCCAACTCTTAGGAAGGGATCTTAGAATCTTATTTACAAGCTCGAAATCCGAAAAACTTTTGTCGAGTCCTTTTAGACCATTGACGACATCCGTGAAACGGGTGTACATGTCGCCAATAGTCTCGCTCGGTTTCATTCAGAAAAGTTCGAAAGAGTGTATCAAGAGATTGATTTTTGACTCTTTCACTCTACTTGTGCCTTCGTGAGTCACTTTGAGTGTATGCCAAATATCAAATGCAGTTTCACAAACCGAAACACGATTAAACTCATTTTCATCAAGCGCACAAAATAAGGCATTCATAGCCTTTGCATTAAGAGCGAAAGTCTTCTTCTCCAATTCATTCCATTCGATCATTGGAAGAGAAGATTTCGAAAAACCATTTTCAACAAGATTCCAAAGTTCAAAATCCATCGAAATAAGGAAGATCCTCATTCGGGTCTTCCAATAAGTGTAGTCTGTTCCATTGAACATGGGTAGACATGTAATAGAATGACCCTCTTGATTTCCGGCGTATGCCATCTCTCTTGGGTTTTAATCCGTTTGAGAGTGAACCTTGCTCTGATACCAATTGTTAGGATCAAGAGCACTAAGAGGGGGGGGGGGGGGGGGGGGGGGTGAATTAGTGCAGCGGAAAACTTTCTGCGTTTTAAAACTGAGTTCGTACTACAAATCTGATTTCAGCAGAAACTTCGATTCATAAATCACTTTAACTTGTGATTAGGCAAGAGTCAGTTAGAAACGAATCTAATAAGGCAGTTTGCTATTGTGATAGAAATCAGAGTGTAAGCGCACACTGAAATACGATGTTTGTACGAGAAAACTGATTTACGTCTAAACGCGATTCGGAAAGTATTGAGCTTTGAAACACAAACGTAAAAGCGCAGAAGACAATAAGCTATGAAGAAGGTTTGCAGTAAGGATAATAAGCTCAAAGTAAATGCAAACCAGAGAGCAGCTCGATTTAGAGTGATTTGCGAGAAAATCGATTTACGTCTAAACACGATTCGAAAAGTATTGAGCTTGAAAACTCAGACGTAAAAGCACAAAACACAGTAGGCTAAGAAGGAGTTTTGCAGTAAAGATAATGAACTCAAACTAAATGCAAACCAGAGAGCAGCGCGATTTAGAGTGGTTCGGTCAGTCTTGACCTACATCCACTTCTGGCTTCCTCCATCGATGAGGTTGCCGACGTCCACTAGAGGCCTTCCATCAATAGGCGAAGGCCAACCACCTTTTTACAGATTCACTCCTTTTGACGGGCTTAAAAGACAACCCTTACAAACTTTTCTCTCCTCTCTTGAAAGATTTGAACTTGGAAGAAGAGAAGGAGAAGAACTTTTTAACTCAAACAACACTTTTGAGCTCTAAAAATCACAGAGTAAGATCAAGATTTCGGTGGTTTTCGTTGCTCTTTCATTGCTGAAAGAGTGGGGTATTTATAGGCCCCAAACCAGTTTGAATTTGAAGCTCAAAACTATCAATTCCCGGAATTCCAAGGTCTGGCGGTTGCACCGCCTGACTAGGGCGGTTGCATCGCTGTCAGAGCTCGGAGACTGAGCTCCTAGGCGGTGGCACCGCTTGTCAGGGGTGGTTGCACCGCCTGGCAGAGCTCGGAGACCGAGCTCAGGCGGTGCCACCGCCTGACTAGGGCGGTTGCACCGCCCAGCTAGAGCTCGGAGACCGAGCTCAAGCGGTTCCACCGCCTGTCAGGGGCGGTTGCACCGCCCAGCCAGAACTCGGAGACCGAGCCTTGGGCGGTGCTACCGCGAACCCAGGCGGTGCCACCTCTGGCCAAGTCATCTGGGTCCAAATGGGCTGATCCATTCGGCCCCAATCGGGTCTTTCAAGGGTCCAATTTCTCCATGATTAAGTTAGTGGGATCACCTCACATTTCTAACTTAATCAACATGCTAACTACGACAATTCGAAGGACAGCTTACTCCGGTGCGTCAATCGCTTCTTCTAGCGAGCTTCCGGTGAACTTCCGTCGATCATCCGATGAACCCTCGGTGATGCTCCTGCGGACTTTCGGCAAACTCCTGGACTTGCGACAATCCACTTGGCGAGTTCCGACGAGCTTCTCAAGCTCCTGGACTTCTCGGATATGTTCCTGCAGAACCTCCGACAACCATCCGAACTTCCGTCGAGCTCTCGAACTCCCAATGTGATCATAGTCCTGACTCCGGCGCAACTCCTGCTGCATTTCTTACTTTCATCGTAGTTAATCCTGCACACTTATCTCAACATATGGATTAGATAACAAATGACAATTGATGTCATCATCAAAATCCGAGATTCAACAGCGATAATACCACCTAGACTAGGCAATGGTACCGCCCTATGTCTAACTAACAAGCAATGGTACTGCCTAATATTGATGGTGGTACTGCTAGTACATCGAAAACTCAGGATAAGACCATTTTGGCTCCAAATTTGAATCCATTTATGCCTTATAAATACCCCACTCATCCGTGCTTGGTAAAGATAAAAACTGAAATAAAAATAGCATGAAAACTCTGTAGTAAATGCTTGAGAATTCCCCTCTAGCTCAAAGTTTTAGTTTTAGTTTAAGAGAGGGGTGAGTGGCTTGTAAAGGTTAACTCCTGAACTTGTAAAAAGGATAAAAGATTTGAAAGGTAGTTGATCTTCACCCATTAAAAAGAAGATCGGTAGTGGAAGCTGGTGGCCTCGAGTGAAGAGGAATCGGGAGTGGACATAGGTCATGACGGTCGAACATCGTGACCTACATCCACTCCACCGATTCCTCTTCCGTCGAGGCCACCGGCATCCACTATCGATCTTCCTTTAATATGCAAAGATTAACCTCCTTCTTACACCCCTCTTCTCCTTTTTACTGGTTTAGGAGACAACCTTTAAAAGCATACACTCATCTCTAAACAGAATTATAAGTTTAAGCTAGAGGAGGGGATTTCTCAAGGGATTTCTATAGTGTTTTCTCACTTTTAAACTCTCTGTGCTTGTATTAGTTAACCAGTGATGAGATTATATTTATAGGCTTTAAGTTGATTCAAATTTAGAGCCTAAAAAGGTCTCATCCCAGGTTTCCTGAGTACTGGCGGTACCTCCGTCATTCCTAGGGGGTACTACTACCGCTGAATCTACCACTGGGTGGTACCACTGCCTGATAGGGGCGGTACCACCTCTGGCATCATTCACTACTGGTGGTACCACTACCCAGTTTGGGCGGTACCACCGCCCAGAAATCCTGGGATGTTGTCTCCCAAGCGGTGCCATCGCTAGTTGGACTTTCAGCATTCTAGTCAAGCCTTGAATCTAGCCCAAACCAGCCTAACTTTGGGCCTAGTTGGCCCCAAACAGAGTTGATGGGATTACCTCTCAAATCTCACTCTAATATGTGCTAACTATGAAATTTAAGGCATACACTAAGCTAAATAAGTCCGGTTTCTTCCAGCGAGCTTCCGGCGAACTTCCGACGATCTCTCAGCAATGTTTCGATGGACTCCCGGTAAGCTCCTGGACATCACGACGATCTTCTTGGCGAGTTCCGACAAGCTTCTTTAGCAAGCTCTAGGATTTCTCGGTAAATTTCGATAGAACTTCCGACGAACGTTCGGACTTCTGACGAACTCTCAAACTCCCAACGAAATCACATTCTTGACTCCGGGACTTCATTTTTCTTTATGTCTTACTATCGTAGTTAATCATGCACACATAAAACACACTTCGATCTAGACAATTATTACTAAGCACGAATAATGTTGTCCGGCATGTCGTTGGTCCATCAACGCTTCGTCTGATTCTTCGGTGCATCATCCTCTCTTACAACCTATTGCCCAATCAACTAGTTGACCTCCACAACTCCGATATCTTTGGCACAATATCTACTCTTCTTGGCCCCATGCCCGAATCCATGGACCGAAGCTTTCTGTCGATATGTCGACCAATCCTTCGGTGCGACGTCCAATCTTCTGATATGTTTTCCTACGCCCCAACATGATTCTTCCTGCTTTAATTGTCTCTCCTTGATCGAAGCATCCTGTGTCACTCAAAACGTAGATCAAATCATAAACACTTATCAATTGGTTTTATCATCAAAATCTAAGATTCAATAATCTCCCCCTTTTTGATGATAACAACCAATTGATGACGGAGTTTAAACAAACTCTCGGAGTTTAACCAAACTCCCCCATCGATATGTCATATTGATAGAACTCTTGGATTCAAAAATCCAAGCAACATGTTATCATAAACTTATGTATAATATCATTATACTTCTCCCCCTTTGTCATCAACAAAAAAGAGAGGTCCAAATATCAAGTGTTTGAGATATTATAGTACAAATCATTGCATAATAAATCTCAAGTTTAATCATCATGCAAGCTAGCAAATTTAGCAAGTGCCACATCATATTAGAACATGCAAGCTATCAAGTTTTAGATATGCAAGGTAGTAAGATAGCAAGTTTACAACATACAAGCTAGCAAAAATTTTGAAAGCAAATGCAAGATAGCTTTCTTATTGAAGTGTGTAAGCTAGCAATTCTTGCTTCTTATTGCAATGCGCAAGTTGCAAGTTTTACTTCTTGAGATAGACAAGATAGTGATGTTCAAGATAGCAAGTTCTTTCTTCTCTTTTGAGAAGTGTCATTTTTGCTTCCTTTGCAAAGTGCAAGCTAGCAAAATTTTACATTATTTTATAATATGCAAGCTAGAAATTTTGACAAGTGTTACTTCTCTTTGAAGTATGAAGGCTAACAAGTTTTTAAAAAATAATACAAGATAACAAGCTAGCAAGATACAATGTTTTACATGAAGCAAGCTAACAAGTTTTGCATTATGCAAGCTAGTGAGTTTTTTGCAAATTTTTTTACACCTTTTGATATATGGAAGATAGCGTGTTTTTATATCTACTTAAAATGTGCAAGCTAGCATTTTTGCGTTTCTAGCAATTCTTTCTCCATATATCATCATGCAAGCTAGCAATATTTCTTGAGTTTTGCAAGTTTGTACATTTTGCTAGATGTGCAAGTTTAGCATCTTTTGCATCTTCTTGACTTATGCAAGCTAGGTATCTCCCCCTTTGTCATTGTCAAAAAGAAGGGAAGAATATAATTTTGTACCTCTTTTTCCCTTTACAAAAATTTTCAAATCATGACAAAGGATGAATAACAAAGATGAAAAATCAAGTTATGAATGTCAAAACAATTTTTCATCATGAATATTTTATCATTGCATGCATCATTATCATAAGTTGAAGTATTACATGCATAATATCAAATCATCATTCATAATTACATCAATATTTCAATCATTATTTAAATATGCTTGTGCATCATTATAGTTTCAATTTACAATATGCATAATTTTAAAACTTTACATATCATCCGTACTCTATGCATGATACTAAAAATAAATCAATTATCATATCATATATGATACTCATAAGTTAGCAAATTTATATCATTTTAGAGCATCAAAACAATATCATGAGTATTTCATGCATTCATATCATCACATGAAGAATATCAAGAAGAATTAGGTGATGAGATATACTTGAAGAATACAAGGAATTATACAAAGCCAAAAAATCATATCATGTGAATACCAAAAGACATGATTCATTTTGACAAATCTCCTCTTAAATATTCAAAGAGAAATATTAGGAGATCAAATAATAAAATATATTCAAATGAAATTTTAAGTCTTAAATTTTAGAAAAAATATTCTCTTTAGTAAATCACAAAAGGAAACGTAGGAGAAAAAGATTTCAATCTTATGATTCATATAGAAAATCTTCTCTTTAGTAAAATAGCAAGAAAAATCATAGGAGTACAAAGAAGAGATCTTGATTAAAAAAAATCTCAAGTAATTCCAAGAAATCAAAATAAAACTCATTCAAATTTAAATTGTCAAATCAAAATCTTTTTCAAGAGATAAAAAAAAAAAGATAGGTTCATTAGTCTCTCCTTTCTAAAAAGTCGATAAAGTAGAGAAACTTTTCAAGAAGAAAGCTTTCTTCTTTTTAGTGTTTCAATTCATAAGATTGATTTCATAGAAGTATGCCCTTTTAAAATAAAAACATATATCTTTTTTTTAAACAAAAAAGTAACTTTCATTATAGTAAAAATCGATAATTCATAAATCGCAAGAATCATCATGCATAATTTCGAAAGATAAACTCATTAAACATTATATTACTTCAAATCAAACATGATTTCATTAATCATAGAGCATCTTCAATCAAAATTGAGAAACAATATGATTAATCTTGTTAAGTGTACAAGCATTAGATTTATATGTAACATTTTATTGCATTATTACATCATTAAAACATCAAGCATGATTTCATAAGGTATTTTGAATCAAAATCATTTTGTTTATTTATCATAGAATAAATAATTTTCATGATCATTTTCAAAATTACCAGAAAGATAAGCATGATCCTAATTTTTTAGCATTTTCATTATATTATTAAACATATAATTTTTAAGAAAAATAATTAAACTAAATTAAAAATAACTCATGAAAAGCATTATATAATTTTGAAATAAGGCAAAGAGGTTTTGGTTACCTCATTGTCGAAAGCCGTTAAGGCGTAGTTTGCCACCTTGCCTTTGTTGGTTGGCTCCTTGTCTTCCAATGCACTCGTTTCATCCCGAGGTACTTCCCTCTTCTTGCATTCATAGTAAGTAGTTACATTCTTTTTGTTCTTTAATTTTTGTTTCATGAACTTTTTAAATTTCATAGTGATGAGTTCAAGTTCACCATCACTTGAGCTTATGCTCGAGTGGTCTTCAATTGTTCTAAGTTTGAAATCCTTCCTATTCTTTGGAAGGTGGTTCTCAAGTTCTTTTTATGCATTGTGCGCTATTTCATATGTCATTAATGAACCAAAAAGTTCTTCAAGTGAAAAATTATTAAGATCTTTTGCTTCTTGTATTGTAGTTACTTTCGGACCCCAACTCTTATTAAGATAACGTAAAAATTTTGTTTACAAGTTCAAAATCCGAAAAACTTCTACCAAGTGCTTTTAAACCATTGACGACATCCATAAAAAGGGTGTACATGTCTCCAATGGTTTCACTTGGTTTCATATGAAACAATTCGAAGTCATGCATTAAAAGATTAATCTTCGAAACTTTTACTCTACTAGTGCCTTCATGTGTGGTTTCAAGAATATGTCAAATGTCGAAAGTTGTTTCGCAAGTAGAAACCTGATTAAAATCGTTTTTGTCTAAGGCATAAAATAGAGCGTTCATAGCTCTAGCATTTAAGGAAAACGTTTTCTTCTCCAAATCATTCCATTCTTTCATTTGAGTAAAAGGCCTTCGAAAACCATTTTCAATAATATTCAATAAATTTAAATCCAAAGAAGGTAAGAAAACTCTCATTCGAGTTTTCCAATATGTGTAGTCCGTCCCATTGAACAAGGGAGGACAAATGAGAGAGTGACCCTCTTGAAAGCCGAAAAGAGTCATTTCTGTTGGGTGTTAAACCAAATGAGAAATCACAAGGCTCTGATACCAACTATTAGGAACGAGGCCTACTAAGAGGGCGGGGGGGGGGAATTAGTGCAGCGGTAAAAATGTCGGTTCTGAAAAATTCTTCGTACGTTAAAAATCGATTACGGAAGATGTTAACTATTATGATCAAGAGCGCACTAAGAAGGGGGGGGGGGGGGTGAATTAGTGCAGCGGAAAACTTTCATTATTTCAAAAAACCTTGTTTCAATTAAAGCCGATTCAATGAGAATGATCTCAACTCAATTCATTTCAGAAGAAATTTGAACTTGAAGTCTTAAGTGAAAATGCAAGAGAAGACTAAGTGATTTGTAGCAATGTAAATCACACAAATGAAAAAATGTATATTTCATAAAGTCTTCGTAGAAAGCCAATCTCGAAAGATGTTTTACGTCAAAGTGAATGTAGACATATTTAAAGCACGATAAGGAGGAGAGGCAGTTTGCTATAAAGGAAAGATGCTCAAAGTAAATGCAAACCGAGATTTTAGAGTGGTTCGGTCAACGTGACCTACATCCACTATCGGCTTCCTCCTCTGACAAGGTCACCGGCATCCACTAGAGGCCTTCCTTTAATAGGCGAAGGCCAACCACCCTTTTACAGCTTTTCTCCTTTTGACAGGCTTAGGAAACAAACTTTACAAGTTTTCACTCCTCTCTTGGATGATCTCAGCACTTAAAAAAGGAGGAGAACTCTAGCTTTTACAACACTTTAAGGCCTCAAAGACTCAAGATAATGTCAAGATTTCGGTGCCCTTTCATGTAGGAAAGGGTGGGGTATTTATAGACCCCAATGAGTTAAAAAAATGGAGCCTAAAAGTGTCCGTTCCTAGATTTTCGGGGTCCTGGTGGTACCGTCGTCATTACTGGGCGGTACTATCGCTTGTCATCGGGCACTGGGCGGTACTACCGCTCAGTCTGGGCGATACTTGTTGAATCTCGAATTTTGATGATGAAGTCAATTGTTATTTGTTATCTAATCCATATGTTGAGATAAGTGTGCAGGATTAACTACGATGAAAGAAAGACATGCAACAAGAGTTACGTCGGAGTCAAGACTATGTTCACGTTGGGAGTTCGAGAGTTCGACGGAAGTCCGGACGGTCGTCGTAGGTTGTGCGGGAACAAATCCGAGAAGTCCAAGAGCTTGCCAAAGAAGCTCGTCAGAACTTGCCAAGTGGATCGTCGCAAGTCCAGGAGTTTGCCGGAAGTCCGCCGGAGCATCGCCGAAGGTTCGTTGGATGTTCGTCGGAAGTTCGCCGGAAGCTCGCCGAAAGAAGCGATTGACTCACCGGAGCAAGTTGCAGTAAAGGTCTTGAGAAATATTATAGTTAGCATGTAGATTAAGTTAGGAATGGGAGGTGATCCCATTAACTTAATCTGGGGGGAATTGGGCCCTTGATAGACCCAAATTGGGTCGAATGGATCAACTCATTCAGACCAGAATTCCAGCCAAGCGGTGGCACCGCCAAGGTTGACAGTGGCAACCACCCAGGTCAGGCGGTGGCACCGCTTGGGCTCAGTCTCCGAGCGAGACTAGGCGGTGGCACCGAGCGAGACTTTTCTTCCAAGTTTTGAGCTTTCAAGAGAGGAGAGAAATTCTGTAAGGGTTGCCTCCTAAGCCCGTCAAAAGGAGTGAAATTGTAAAAGGGTGGTTGGCCTTCACCTATTGAAGGAAGGCCTCTAGTGGATGTCAGTGACCTCATCGGAGAAGGAAGCCAAAAGTGGATGTAGGTCAAGATTGACCGAACCACTCTAAAATTACGGTGCTCTCTGGTTTGCATTTATTCTTGCTGCTTACCTTACTGCAAACCTCCAAATGTACTTTACTTCTGCTTTAATTTTACTGCACTCCTTTACGAACTTGTTTTAAGTTAAGTTTCAGAAAACGGTGTTACGTCGGAAACAATTTCATCGTACGAACGTAGTTTTAAACATCAAAGGTTTTTCGCTGTACTAATTCACCCCCCCCTCTTAGTGCTCTTGATCATAATAATTGGTATCAGAGCGGGGTTAACTCTCAAACGGATTAAAACCCAAGAGAGATTGCATATGCCAGAAACCAAGAGGGACACTCTATTACACATCCACCCATGTTCAATGGGACGGACTACACCTATTGGAAGACCCGAATAAGGATCTTCCTTATTTCAATGGATTTTAAACTTTGGAATCTTATCGAAAATGGATTTTCAAAGTCTTCTCTTTCAATGATCGATTGGAATGAATTGGAGAAGAAGACTTTCGCTCTTAATGCAAAAGCTATGAATGCCTTATTTTGTGCGCTTGATAAAAATGAGTTCAATCGTGTTTTACTATGTGAAACCGCGTTAGATATTTGGTATACACTTGAAGTGACTCACGAAAGCACAAGTAGAGTGAAAGAGTCAAAAATCAATCTTTTGATACATTATTTTGAACTTTTTCGAATGAAATCGAGCGAGACTATTGGCGACATGTACACTCGTTTCACGGATGTCGTCAATGGTCTAAAAGGACTCGGCAAAAGTTTTTCGGATTTTGAGCTCATAAATAAGATTCTAAGATCCCTTCTTAAGAGTTGGGACCCTAAAGTCACTGCTATTCAAGAGGCTAAAGATTTAAACAACTTCCCTCTTAAAAAACTAATCGGGTCATTAATGACCTATGAAATGACTTGTAAGGCTCATGAAGAGCAAGAAGACATCCTTCCAAAGAACAGGAAGGATATGCCGCTTAGAACTTTAGATGACCACTTGAGAGAAAACTCAAATGATGAGGACTGTGATGATGACTTGGCACTTCTAATAAGGAAATTCAAAAAATTCCTTAACAGAAACAAGTTTAAAAGTGACACAAAAAATAAACTTGAACCAAAAAAGGACCAAGTTATTTGCTACGAGTGCAAAAAGCTGGGACACTACAAAAGTGATTGTCCCCAATCCAAGAAGAAAACATCAAAGAAGAAGGCGCTCAAAGCAACATGGGATGACTCGAGCGTATCCAAAGAAGGAGTCCAACACTGAGCAAGTTGCTCATTACGCCTTAATGTCCATCGGAGAAGAGGTAACAAATTTAATTGACGCAGATTTATCATTTGATGAATTATTAAATGCCTTTTATAACTTATTTGATGATTGTAAAATAATTAGTAGAAAATATAAATTGCTGAAAAATAAGCATGATAGTCTTGTTAGCAATTTTGATAAATTAAAAACTGAATATCATGATAGTTTAGCTTAATGTAAAAAATGCTATGATCTAGACAATCTCCAAAATAAACTTGCTACTTAAGGACACCTTAAAAAAAATCGAGGTTGGTAGCAAGTCTTTGAACATGATCCTTGCAAACTAGGGTCACATTCTCAAAAGAAGTGAAATCGGATTTGAGAGAAGTCCTCACCAAAATCCAACCACCTTCATAAAAGGCCCTATCTTACATGTTCAGCACCAAAGCAAATGCAACTTTTGTTGCAAACATGGGCATAAAACGTATCATTGTCCATTCAAGAAAATTAGTCCGATCAAACTGATTTGGGTTCCTAAAGGAACCATGATAAACTCGATGCAACATAATAAACAATGTAGATCAGTTTTTGAGGCACCCAAAAGTAAATGGGTACCTAAAAATTATCCTTTCTTGTAGAGACATTCACCATCACAAGCTAGGAGCAAGAGATGGTACCTTGATAGTGGATGCTCAAGGCATATGACTGGAGATCCATCTAAATTCTCTAAGCTCATTAGCATAGACAAAGGCTATGTCACGTTCGGAGATAACAACAAGGGTAAAATCATTGGTAAAGGAACTATAGGTAACAAATCCAACTTCTTTGTTGAAGATGTTTTGTTAGTTGATGGTTTAAAACATAACCTCTTAAGCATTAGTCAATTATGTGATAAAGGATATATCATCAAATTCGAATCTAAAGCTTGCATCATTGAAAAACAAGACAAAAACACATCTATGATTGCATGAAAACAGAATAACGTATACACCATTAACATCAATGATCTTTGCAATGAAATATGTTTCTTGGTTTTGAATGAGGATGCTTGGCTTTGGCATAGGAGATTAGGTCATGCTAGCATGAAACTAATCACTCAAATATCATCCAAAGAACTTGTACGAGGAATTCCTCATATCAAGTTCATCAAAGATAATGTGTGTGATGCTTGTCAATCTGGAAAACAAATTAAGAGTAGTTTCAAATCTATGAATCAAATAAGTACCTCTGCACCCTTACAATTGATCCATATGGACTTGTTCAGACCAATCTCTACATCAAGCCTAGGAGGTAGCAAATACGCCTTCGTCATTGTAGATGACCATAGTAGATACACATTGACTTATTTCTTGAAACACAAATAAATGCTTTAAATTTGTGAATCTAATGGATACAACCACAACTTTTCTACTCCAAGAAATCCTCAACAAAATGGAGTAGTAGAAAGAAAGAATAGAAATTTACAAGAAATAGCAAGAACCATGTTGAATGAACATAGCCTACCCAAATACTTTTGGGCCGAAGCCGTAAATACTACATGCTATATTTTAAATAGAGTTCTAGTAAGACCCTTACTCACCAAAACTCCCTATGAGTTATGGAAAAATAAAAAACCCAATGTTTCATATTTTAAAGTTTTTGGGTGTAAGTGTTTTATCTTAAATGAAAAAGATGTCATAGGAAAATTTGATGCTAAATCCGATGAAGGAATTTTTCTTGGTTATTCTTTGGTTTCTAAAGCTTTTCGTATCTTCAATAAAAGAACTTTAATTATAGAAAAATCCATTCATGTTGTTTTCAATTAGATTTTCGAAATCAAGAAAAATGATTTTGATGATGATGTTAATTTCGATTCATGTTGGATGCATCCACTTCCGAAATATCCTTACCCAAGGATTCGAAGTATATAGATACTCATCCTAAGGAGCTAATTCTAGGAAACACATCTAAGGGGGTTCAAACACGTTCTTCTCTTAAAAATTTTTGTGCCAACGCCGCTTTTCTCTCCCAAATTGAACCTAAATGTATTGACGAAGCCATGAAAGATGATTCATGGATTATCGCAATGCAACATGAGTTAAATCAATTTGAGAGAAATTAGGTGTGGAAGCTTGTTTCTAGGCCAAATGACCATTTAGTTATTGGTACTAAATGGGTCTTTAGAAACAAGCAAGATGAATATGGTATCGTGGTTAGAAATAAGGCTAGATTAGTGGCCAAAGGTTTCGACCAAGAAGAATTTATTGATTACAAAGAAACCTTCGCTCCTGTGGCTAGATTAGAAGCCATAGGATGCTCCTTGCCTATGCTAGTAATAATAATTTTAAATTATTTCAAATGCATGTTAAAAGCGCGTTTCTTAATGGCTTTATTTCTGAAGAAGTTTACATTGAACAACCTCCCGGATTTTCAAAATAATAGCCTCCCTAATCTTGTACTTAAATTAACCAAAGCTCTCTGTGGTTTAAAACAAGCCCTAGGGGCTTGGTAAGATAGACTAAATACTTTTCTTATTGAAAATAATTTCATAAAAGGCAAGGTCGATACTACATTTTTTATCAAGAATTTTGAAAATAATTTTCTCATTGTTCAGATTTATGTTGATGATATTATCTTTGGTTCTACGAATGAATCCCTTAGTGAATCTTTTGCTAAAACCATGAGTCTCGAATTTGAAATGAGTTTGATGGGAGAATTAACCTTTTTCTTAGGCTTACAAATTAAGCAACTAAGCAATGACATCTTTATTAGTCAAACTAAATATGCTTTAGATCTGCTAAAAAGATTTAATATGGATAGCTCAAAAGCTATTAACACTCCTATGAGCAACTCCACTAAGGTAGAAGTTGAAGAAAGTAGAGAAAGCTTTGATCAAAATACTTATAGAAGTATGATAGGAAGTTTACTTTACCTCAGTACTGTTGAATCTCGGATTTTGATGATAAAATCAATTGATGGGTTATTTGATCTAATCCATATTATTGAGTTAAGTGTGCAGGATTAACTACGATAAACAGAAAACACAAAGCAAGTATACCGGAGTCGAGTTCGATGAACGTTTAAGAGTCCGAAGAATCGTCGGAGATGCTGCCGGAACCAACCGAGAAGAAATCGGGAACCTGTTGGAAGTTCACCGAAGAGATCGTCGGAGGTTCGCAGAGATCACCGAGAAGTCTCAGCTACTCATTAAAGTCATCACAAGTTCGGGAGCGTGCTTGGACCCCGTCGAAGGAAGTTCGTCGGAAAGCTCGTCGGAACAAGACTTGACGTTCGTGGTTAATAAATTGCTTAGGATGTGTTTTGTTATGTAGTTCACTTGTAATTAGGATTAGGATTAAGAAGATAATCCTATATCCTGGTTAGGGGCCAACTGGGGCCAAAGTCAGATTTGGTTTGGGCTAAAAGTAAGCCAAACCAAGTGAACCGGAGGGCCAGGCGGTGGCACCGCCAGCATCGGGAACCCAAAAGGAATTTGAATTTTGGAGCCCAAATTTTGGAGCCCAAATTTGAATCCTCTTGAGGCCTATAAATACCACTCAAATCTCAGCTGAGAACACAACTTTTTGAGCAGCAAGAGTTTGAGAGAAAGGTCTTAGAAAAGTGTTAGCTTGTCTTCTTTTCAATTTGCTAGTGTTCACCTCATCTCTTCTCGAAAATCTGTAAGAGAGTGAACCGCTTGTAAAGAGTTGTAAGAGGGGTATTTACCCTTCCATTTCAAGAGACTTGCTAGTGGAAGGTGGGAGCCTCATCGAAGAGGGGCCTCGCAAGTGGAGTAGGTCATTTGACCGAACCACTCTAAAATCGGTGTGATCCTTGGTTTGCATTTCATTATTACTATTTACATTATTGCAAACCTTCTTATATGCTTTAGTTCCTTATTACTTTTGCTACGCATATTTAAGAATACGCTTTCAAGATTAAGCTTGTCAAGTTCCGCTCTTATCATACGAAAGATTTTTTAAAAATCGAAGTTTTAATCCGCTGCACTAATTCACCCCCCCCTCTTAGTGCTGCTCCGATCCTAACAATTGGTATCAGAGCAAGGTTATCTCTCATATTTGGTTTAATACCCAAGAGAGATGGCTTACTCCGGCATGCAAGAGGGCCATTCTATCACACGTCCACCTATGTTTAATGGGTCGGATTACACGTATTGGAAGACTCGGATGAGGATCTTCCTCATTTCTATGGATTTTGAGCTTTGGACTATTGTTGAAAACGGATTTCAAAAATCTTCTCTTCCGATTAGCGAATGGAATGAATCGGAGAAGAAGGTTTTTGCTTTAAATGCAAACGCTATGAATGCCTTGTTTTGTGCACTAGACAAAAACGAATTTAATCGTGTTTCAATTTGTGATTCGGCTTTTGATATTTGGAGAACTCTTGAGGTCACTCATGAAGGCACTAGCCAAGTGAAAGAGTCCAAAATCAACATTCTTGTGCACTCTTACGAACTTTTCCGAATGAAACCAAGTGAGTCCATCGGAGACATGTACACCCGGTTTACGGATGTCATCAATGGACTCAAAGCTCTTGGTAAAGATTTTACTAACTTTGAACTAGTAACTAAAATCTTAAGATCCCTCCCTAAAAGTTGGGATCCAAAAGTTACGGCCATTCAAGAGGCCAAAGACCTTAAAACATTCCCTCTTGAAGAACTCATTGGGTCTCTAATGACCTACGAAATGACATGTCAAGCTCATGACGAGCTCGAGAACCCCCTTCCAAAGAACAGGAAGGATATGACACTCAAATCACAAGAAGATCACTTGAAAGGAACATCAAGTGATGAGGACAGTGACAATGACATTGTACTTTTGACTCAAAAATTCAAAAAATATTTAAGGAAGAACAAATTAAAAAATAATACAAAAAATAAATTTGAACAAAAGAAGGACCAAGTGATTTGCTATGAATGCAAAAAACCGGGACACTACAAGAACGATTGCCCTCAAGCCAAAAAGAGAACACCAAAGAAGAAGGCGCTCAAGGCAACATGAGATGACTCAAGCACATCCGAAGAAGAGGAGTCCAATACCGAGCAAGTTGCTCACTATGCCCTAATGGCCTTCGAAGAAGAGGTAACGGATTTAATTAATGCAGATTTACCTTATCATGATTTATTAAATGCCTTCCATGAGTTATTTGATGAATGTAAGACAATTAGTAGAAAATACAAATTGCTAAGAAAGGAGCATGATAGTCTTACTTGTACTTTTGATAAATTAAAAACTGAATATCATGATTGTCTAGCTCCATGTGTTAAATGCCATGATTTAGAAACTCTCCAAAATGAGAACTTAGTACTTAAGGACACCTTGAAGAAATTCGAGGTCGGTAGCAAGTCCTTAAACATGATCATTACAAATAAGGGTCACGTTCCTAAAAGGAGTGGAATCGGATTTGTGAGAAGTACTCACCAAAATCCAACCACCTTCGTTAAAGGTCCTATCTTATATGTTCAACATCAAAGCAATTGCAACTTTTGTTGCAAATATGGACATATAACTTACCAATGTCCATTCAAGAAAATTAGTCCGAACAAATTGATTTGGGTTCCTAAAGGAACCATGATCAAGTCTATGCAACATGATAAACAAGTTAGATTAGTTTTTGAGGCACCCAAAAGTAAATGGGTACCTAAAAATAATTCCTTCTTGTAGAAACATACACCATCACATGCTAGGAGCAAGAGATGGTATCTTGATAGTGGATGCTCAAGGCATATGACCGAGATCCATCCCAATTCACCAAGCTCACTAGCATGGATTTAAGGCTATGTCACCTTCGAGAGACAACAACAAAGGCAAAATCATTGGCAAGGGAACCATAGGTAACAAATCAAGTTTTTCCATTGATGATGTGTTACTAGTTGATGGATTAAAACATAATCTATTGAGCATTAGTCAATTATGCGATAAAAGTTATATCGTTAGATTTGAATCAAATATGTGCATTATTGAAAAACCAAATCATAACATGACTATGATTGCTTTAAAACAAAATAATGTCTATACCATCAATCTTGATGAACTAAGTAATGAAATGTGTTTCTCATAAAAATGATGATGCTTGGCTTTGGCATAGGAGATTAGGCCATGCAAGCATGAAAACAATATCTAAAATCTCATCTCAAGAATTAGTACGAGGGATTCCGAATATGAAGTTTATTAAAGATAAGGTATGCAATGCATGTCAACTAGGGAAACAAATAAAAACAAGCTTCAAACCAAAAAATCAAATTAGCACAACTAGACCGTTACAATTGATCCATTTGGACTTATTTGGACCAATTGATACAACTAGTCTAGGTGGAAGCAAATATGCTTTTGTGATTGTCGATGACTACTCTAGATACACTTGGACCTATTTCTTAGCTCACAAAAGTGATTGTTTCAAGTGTTTCTCTAAATTTTGTAAACTCACTCAAAACGAAAAAGGGTTCATGATTTCATCAATTCGGAGTGATCATGGTGGCGAATTTCAAAACCATGACTTTCAAAATTTTTGTGAAGTTAATGGATACAACCATAACTTCTCCACTCCGAGAAATCCTCAACAAAATGGAGTAGTTGAAAGAAAAAATAGAAACCTACAAGAAATGGCAAGAACTATGTTAAATGAACATAGTCCGAAGAATCGTCGGAGATGCTGCCGGAACCAACCGAGAAGAAATCGGGAACCTGTTGGAAGTTCGCTGAAGAGATCGTCGGAGGTTCGCAGAGATCACCGAGAAGTCTCAGCTACTCATTAAAGTCATCACAAGTTCGGGAGCGTGCTTGGACCCCGTCGAAGGAAGTTCGTCGGAAAGCTTGCCGGAACAAGACTTGACGTTCGTGGTTAATAAATTGCTTAGGATGTGTTTTGTTATGTAGTTCACTTGTAATTAGGATTAGGATTAAGAAGATAATCCTATATCCTGGTTAGGGGCCAACTGGGGCCAAAGTCAGATTTGGTTTGGGCTAAAAGTAAGCCAAACCAAGTGAACCGGAGGGCCAGGCGGTGGCACCGCCTGGCTGGGCGGTGACACCTCCTGGGCTAGGCGGTGGCACCGCCCAGCACCCGAGCGCTGGGCGGTGGCACCGCTTGGCTGGGCGGTGGCACCGCCAGCATCGGGAACCCAAAGAGAATTTGAATTTTGGAGCCCAAATTTTGGAGCCCAAATTTGAATCCTCTTGAGGCCTATAAATACCCCTCAAATCTCAGCTGAGAACACAACTTTTTGAGCAGCAAGAGTTTGAGAGAAAGGTCTTAGAAAAGTGTTAGCTTGTCTTCTTTTCAATTTGCTAGTGTTCACCTCATCTCTTCTCGAAAATCTGTAAGAGAGTGAATCGCTTGTAAAGAGGTGCAAGAGGGGTATTTACCCTTCCATTTCAAGAGACTTGCTAGTGGAAGGTGAGAGCCTCATCGAAGAGGGGCCTCGCAAGTGGAGTAGGTCATTTGACCGAACCACTCTAAAATCGGCGTGATCCTTGGTTTGTATTTCATTATTGCTATTTACATTATTGCAAACCTTCTTATATGCTTTAGTTCCTTATTACTTTTGCTGCGCATATTTAAGAATACGCTTTCAAGATTAAGCTTATCAAGTTCTACTCTTATCATACGAAAGATTTTTTAAAAACTGAAGTTTTAATCCGCTGCACTAATTCACCCCCCCCTCTTAGTGCTGCTCCGATCCTAACAACTGCAACTAGACCAGACATCATGTTCGGTGTAGGACTTTGTGCTAGGTTTCAATCGAACCCTAAGATATCTCATCTCAAAGCAGTTAAAAGAATATTTAGATATCTTAAAAGTAATACAAATATAGGATTATGGTATCCAAAGTCCAAGAATTTTGAGTTAATTGCTTATGTTGATGCGGATTTTGCTAGGTGTAGACTAGATAGAAAAAACATATCAGGAACATGTCAATTTTTGGGACATTCCCTTGTTTCCTGGTCTTCTAACAAATAAAACGTGGTTGCACTATCAATAACCGAAGCTGAGTATATATCAGCAAGTGCATGCTGTGCACAAGTTGTGTGGGTGAAAAATACTTTAGAAGATTATAAAGTCCATCTTAAAAATATTCCCATTAAATGTGATAACCCAAGAGCAATATGTTTAACAAAGAATCTCATTCAAGACTCAAGAACAAAAAATATTGATATTAGACATCACTTTATACGAGATTATATCACTAATCATGATGTAATCATAGAGTTCATTGATACTAAGCATCAACTAGCTGATATTTTTACAAAACCTCTAAGTGAAAAATAATTTGATTTCATAAGAAGAGAATTAGGAATGTTGATGTGTCCGAATGCATAAACTTGTTAAAATTATTTTTTGGACTTTCTTGATTGAATGATCAAATCACTTGATTGCCATTACATGCCTAAAATATCATAACAATGAGCATGTTTTGTCTTCATGATTGTATTTGAAAATATATAGTATAGTATTGTCCGAATGTATGAAAGTTTTAATTTCATTTCCGGATTCTCTTAACTAGTGGTATCCTAACAATCGGATTTTCTCGATACATTATCGTCTTCCAAACTTAATATGCATATGTTATATCGAGTTTGATTCTCATCATTGATTTTTGATATATGGAATCAACTAGCAAATACATCTCTTATACACTTATCATGTGAAAAATATTTTTTTGAGAAATGGATTTGATGAAATGATTCCTGCTTATAAATTCCTTCTTATATGGATGATAGTGTTTTTACTTGCAAGGATTTGTTTCACATACATATCTTGATCCTTGTAAAAATAAAGTATGATTTAATCTCTCGTCGATTTTAACTTCATTCAAAGTAAACTCACAAATAGTTGGCATCACAAATAGCCTTCCTCCTTCGTGCAAAAAGATAATAACAAATAAAAAGGAAGAACTTCAAAGCTATCTCAATGTCATGTTTTCCTTGAGATGTTTGCATAATTGGTATCCTATCCTCACTGTTGGAAAATGACATGAACCTAGTTATGGCATAATTACCGCACTTATGCTTAAAATTTGCTTATATCGTTCTCCTTTTTGTTGATGACAAAGGGGGAGAAATATATGAATTGATGCTATGAGTGCCATATTTGGATGAGAAATATATGAATTGATGCTATGAGTGTCATATTTGTACTATGTTATTGCCATATCATGATAAGATATCAAAAACTTGCATAGCAACTTTACTTGTTGTTATCTTGCCATGTGATGCTACGATTGTTAAACACTTGAAATGTTTGCTTTACGTTAAGATATCAAAAGCTTAAATTGTAAATTTACATGTTGATATCTTATATTAAACTACTACCATCATTCATATTTGAAATGTAAAACTTGAGAATGGATGTCAAGTCTTGACATCATTTTCAGTAAGATACATCGTGATAGGAATTATGATAGGAGTAATTGATAAGGTTAAGAGTTCTTAACTTGTCAATAAGTCTATTGAATTCAAAAGCCTTGAATTCAAGAATGACTTATCTCAAGTATGGCATATAGATAGGGGGAGTTAAGGTTAACTCCGTTATTAATTGATTGTCATCATAAAAAACGAGGAGATAGTTGAATCTCAGATTTTGATGATGAAGTCAATTGTCATTTGTTATCTAATCCATATGTTGAGATAAGTGTACAGGATTAACTACGATGAAAGAAAGACATGCAGCTGGAGTTACGCCGGAGTCAAGACTATGATCACGTTGGGAGTTCAAGAGTTCGGCGGAATTCCGGACGGTCGTCGGAGGTTCTATGGGAACAAATCCGAGAAGTCCAGGAGCTTGCCAAAGAAGCTCATCGGAACTCGACAAGTGGATCATCGCAAGTCCAGGAGTTTGCCGAAAGTCCGCCGGAGCATCACCTAAGGTTCGTCGGATGTTCGCCAGAAGTTCGCCGGAAGAAGCGATTGCCACACAAGACAAGTTGCTGTAAAGGTCTTAAGAAATATCATAGTTAGCATATATATTAAGTTAGGAATGAGAGGTGATCCCATTAACTTAATCTTGGGGCAATTGGGCCCTTGATAGACCCAAATTGGGCTGAATGGATCAACCCATTAGGACCAGAATTCCAGCCAGACGATGGCTCCGCCCAGGAGATGGTCTCCCAGGAAAGCTGGGCGGTGCAACCACCCAGGTCAGGCGGTGGTATTGCCTGGGCTCAGTCTTCGAGCGAGACTAGGCGGTGACACCGCCCAGAGGCTCAGTCTCCGAGCTGCCAGGCGGTTGTACCGCCCTAGTCAGGAGGTGGTACCGCTAGGACCATGGAAATATGGGAGGGGACATTTTTTTGCATAAAAGGGCACCGAAAATCCAATCTTACTATGTGATTTTTAAAGCTCAAAAGTGTTGTATGAGTTAAAAGTTCTCCTCCCTCTTTTCTTCCAAATTTTGAGCTTTCAAGAGAGGAGAGAAATTATATAAGGGTTGTCTCCTAAGCCCGTCAAAAGGAGTGAAATTGTAAAAGGGTGGTTGGCCTTCGCCCGTTGAAGGAAGGCCTCCAGTGGACGTCGGTGACCTCGTCGGACGAGGAAGCCAAAAGTGGATGTAGTTCAAGATTGACCGAACCACTCTAAAATTACGGTGCTCTCTGGTTTGCATTTATTCTTATTGCTTACCTTACTACAAACCTCTATATGTGCTTTACTTCCTCTTTACTTTTACTGCACTCCTTCATGAACTCGCTTTCAAGTTAAGTTTCCGAAAATGGTTTTACGTCGGAAATGATTTCATCGTACGAACGCAGTTTTAAACATCGAAAGTTTTTCACTGCACTAATTCACCCCCCCCCCTCTTAGTGCTCTTGATCAAAATAATTGGTATCAGAGCGAGGTTAACTCTCAAACGGATTAAAACCCAAGAGAGATTACATATGCCGAAAACCAAGAGGGCCACTCTATTACACATCCACCCATGTTTAATGGGACGGACTACACCTATTGGAAGACCCGAATGAGGATCTTCCTTATTTCAATAGATTTTGAACTTTGGAATCTTGTTGAAAATGGATTTTCAAAGTCTTCTCTTCCAATGATCGATTGGAATGAATTGGAGAAGAAGACTTTCGCTATTAATGCAAAAGCTATGAATGTCTTATTTTGTGCGCTTGATAAAAATGAGTTCAATCGTGTTTTAGTTTGCAAAACCGCGATAGATATTTGGCATACACTCGAAGTGACTCACAAAGGCACAAGTAGAGTGAAAGAGTCAAAAATCAATCTTTTGATACATTATTTTGAACTTTTTCGAATGAAACCGAGCGAGACTATTGGCGACATGTACACCCGTTTCACGGATGCCGTCAATGGTCTAAAAGGACTCAACAAAAGTTTTTCGGATTTTGAGCTCATAAATAAGATTCTAAGATCCCTTCCTAAGAGTTGGGACCCTAAAATCACTGCTATTCAAGAGGCTAAAGATTTAAATAACTTCCCTCTTGAAGAATTAATCAGGTCATTAATGACCTATGAAATAACTTGCAAGGCTCATGAAAAGCAAGAAGACATCCTTCCAAAGAACAGGAAGGATATGTCACTTAGAACTTTGGATGAACACTTGAGAGAAAACTCAAATGATGAGGAATGTGACGATGACTTGGCATTTCTAACAAGGAAATTCGAAAAATTCCTTAACAGAAACAAGTTTAAAAGTGTCACAAAAAATAAACTTGAACCAGAAAAGGATCAAGTTATTTGCTACGAGTGCAAAAAGCTGGGACACTACAAAGTGATTGTTCCCAAGCCAAGAAGAAAACATCAAAGAAGAAGGCGCTCAAAGCAACATGGGATGACTCGAGCGTATCCGAAGAAGAGGAGTCCAACACCGAGCAAGTTGCTCATTATGCCTTAATGGCCATCGGAGAAGAGGTAACAAATTTAATTGACGCAGATTTATCATTTGATGAATTATTAAATACCTTCCATGACTTATTTGATGAATCCAAAATAATTAGTAAAAAATATAAATTACTGAAAAATAAGCATGATAGTCTTGTTAGAAATTTTGATAAATTAAAAACTGAATATCAAGATAGTTTAGCTCACTGTGAAAAATGCCATGATCTAGAAACTCTCCAAAAGGAAAACTTACTACTTAAGGACACCTTGAAGAAATTCGAGGTTGGTAGCAAGTCTTTGAACATGATCCTTGCAAACAAGGGTCACGTTCCCAAAAGAAGTGGAATCGGATTTGTGAGAAGTCCTCACCAAAATCCAACCACCTTCATAAAAGGCCCTATCTTACATGTTCAGCATCAAAGCAAATGCAACTTTTGTTACAAACATGGGCAAAAAATGTATCGTTGTCCATTCAAGTTAGTCCGAACAAACTGATTTGGGTTCCTAAAGTAACCATGATAAACTCTATGCAACATAATAAACAATGTAGATCAGTTTTTGAGGCACCCAAAAGTAAATGGGTACCTAAAAATTATCCTTTCTTATAGAGACATTCACCATCACAAGCTAGGAGCAAGAGATGGTACCTTGATAGTGGATGCTTAAGGCATATGACCGGAGATCCATCTCAATTCTCTAAGCTCATTAGCATAGACGAAGGCTATGTCACCTTCGGAGATAAAAACAAGGGTAAAATCATTGGTAAAGGAACTATAGGTAATAAATCCAACTTATTTATTGAAGATGTTTTATTAGTTGATGGTTTAAAACATAACCTCTTAAGCATTAGTCAATTATGTGATAAAGGATATATCGTCAAATTCGAATCTAATGCTTGCATCATTGAAAAACCATACAAAAACACATCTATGATTGCATTAAAACAGAATAACGTATACACTATTGACATCAATGACCTTTGCAATGAAATATGTTTATCGGTTTTGAATAAGGATGCTTGGCTTTGGCATAGGAGATTAGGTCATGCTAGCATGAAACTAATCACTCAAATATCATCCAAAGAACTTATACGAGGAATTCCATATATCAAGTTCATCAAAGATAATGTATGTGATGCTTGTCAATCAAGAAAACAAATTAAGAGTAGTTTCAAATCAAAGAATCAAATAAGCACCTCTACGCCCATACAATTGATCCATATGGACCTGTTCGGACCAATCTCTATATCAAGCCTAAGAGGTAGCAAATACGCCTTCGTCATTGTAGATGACTATAGTAGATACACATGGACTTATTTCTTGAAACACAAAAATGAATGCTTTAGATATTTCACCAAGTTTTGTAAACTTGTTCAAAATGAAAAGGGTTTTATGATTTCATCAATTCGAAGTGAACACGGTGGTGAATTTTAAAACCGTGATTTCCATGAATTTTGTGAATCTAATGGATATAACCACAACTTCTCTACTCCAAGAAATCCTCAACAAAATGGAGTAGTAGAAAGAAAGAATAGAAATTTACAAGAAATAGCAAGAACCATGTTGAATGAACATAGCCTACCCAAATACTTTTGGGCCGAAGCCGTAAGCACTACCTGCTATATTTTGAATAGAGTTCTAGTAAGACCCTTACTCACCAAAACTCCTTATGAGTTATGGAATAATAAAAAACCTAATGTTTCATATTTTAAAATTTTGAGTGTAAAGTGTTTTATCTTGAATGAAAAAGATGCCATAGGAAAATTTGATGCTAAATCCGATGAAGGAATTTTTCTGGGTTACTCTTCGGTTTCTAAAGCTTTTCGTATCTTAAATAAAAGAACTTTAATAATAGAAGAATACATTCATGTTGTTTTCAATGAGATTTCCGAAATCAAGAAAAATGATTTTGATGAAGTTGTTAATTTCGATTCTTTGAATTTAAATGAAACCCCTTCTCCAACTAGTAACTTGGATGCATCCACTTCCGAAACATCCTTACCCAAGGATTGGAAGTATGTAGATACTCATCCTAAGGAGCTAATCCTAAGAGATACATCTAAGGGGGTTCAAACACGTTCTTCTCTTAAAAATTTTTGTGCCAACGCCGCTTTTCTCTCCCAAATTGAACCTAAATGTATTGACGAAGCCATGAAAGATGATTCATGGATTATCGCAATGCAACATGAGTTAAATCAATTTGAGAGAAATTAGGTGTGGAAGCTTGTTTCTAGGCCAAATGACCATTTAGTTATTGGTACTAAATGGGTCTTTAGAAACAAGCAAGATGAATATGGTATCGTGGTTAGAAACAAGGCTAGATTAGTGGCCAAAGGTTTTGACCAAGAAGAATTTATTGATTACAAAGAAACCTTCGCTCCTGTGGCTAGATTAGAAGCCATAAGGATGCTCCTTGCCTATGCTAATAATAATAATTTTAAATTATTTCAAATGGATGTTAAAAGCGCTTTTCTTAATGCCTTTATTTCTGAAGAAGTTTATGTTGAACAACCTCCCGGATTTGAAAATAATAGCCTCCCTAATCTTGTACTTAAATTAACCAAAGCTCTCTGTGGTTTAAAACAAGCCCTAGGGGCTTGGTATGATAGACTAAATACTTTTCTTATTGAAAATAATTTCACAAAAGGCAAGGTCGATACTACATTTTTTATCACGAATTTTGAAAATAATTTTCTCATTGTTCAGATTTATGTTGATGATATTATCTTTGGTTCTACGAATGAATCCCTTAGTGAATCTTTTGCTAAAACCATGAGTCTCGAATTTGAAATGAGTTTGATGGGAGAATTAACCTTTTTTTTAGGCTTACAAATTAAGCAAATAAGCAATGACATCTTTATTAGTCTAACTAAATATGCTTTAGATCTACTGAAAAGATTTAATATAGATAGCTCAAAAGCTATTAACACTCCTATGAGCACCTCCACTAAGTTAGAAGTTGAAGAAAGTGGAGAAAGCTTTAATCAAAAAACTTATAGGGGTATGATAGGAAGTTTACTTTACCTCACTGCAACTAGACCAGACATCATGTTCAGTGTAGGACTTTGTGCTAGGTTTCAATCGAACTTTAAGATATCTCATCTCAAAGTGGTTAAAAAAATATTTAGATATCTTAAAGGTACCACAAATATAGGATTATGGTATCCAAAGTTCGAGAATTTTGATTTAATTGTTTATGCTGATGTGGATTTTGCTGGGTGTAGACTAGATAGAAAAAACATATCAGGAACATGTCAATTTTTGGGACATTCTCTTGTTTCCTAGTCATCTAAGAAACAAAACTCGGTTGCACTATCAACAACCAAAGCTGAATATATTGCGGCTAGTGCATGCTATGCACAAGTTGTGTGGATGAAAAATACCTTAGAAGATTATAAAGTCAATCTTAAAAATATTCCCAATAAATGTGATAACATAAGTGCAATATTTGTAACAAAGAATCTCTTTCAACACTCAAGAACAAAACATATTGATATTAGACATCACTTTATACGAGATCATGCCACTAATCATGATGTAATCATAGAGTTCATTGATACTAAGCATCAATAGCTGATATTTTTACAAAACCTCTAAGTGAAGAACAATTTGATTTCATAAGAAGAGAATTAGGAATGTTGATGTGTCCGAATGCATAAACTTGTTAAAATTATTTTTTGGACTTTATTGATTAAATGATCAAATCACTTGATTGCCATTACATGCCTAACATAACATAACAATAAGCATGTTTTGTCTTCATAATTATATTTGAAAATCTATAGTATAGTATTGTCCGAATGCATGAAAGTGTTAATTTCATTTCCAGATTCCCTTAACTAGTGGTATCCTAACAATCGGATTTTCTCGATACATTATCCTCTTCTAAACTTAATAAGCATATGTCATATCGAGTTTGATTCTCATCATTGATTTTTGACATATGGAATCAACTAGCAAATACATCTCTCATACACTTATCATGTGAAAAATATTTTTTTGAGAAATGGATTTGATGAAATGATTCTTGCTTGTAAATTCCTTCTTATATGGATGATAGTATTTTTACTTGCAAGGATTTGTTTCACATACATATCTTGATCCTTGTAAAAATGATGTATGATTTAATCTCTCGTCGATTTTAACTTCATTCAAAGTAAACTCACAAATAGCTGGTATCACAAATAGTCTTCCTTCTTCATGCAAAAAGATAATAACAAACAAAAAGGAAGAAGTATTCAAAGCTATCTTCATGTCATGTTTTCCTTAAGATGTTTGCATAATTGGTATCCTATCACTCACTATTGGAAAATAACATGAACATAGTTATGGCATAATTACCGCACTTATACTTAAAATTTGCTTATATCGTTCTCTTTTTTGTTGATGACAAAGGGGGAGAAATATATGAATTGATACTATGAGTGCCATATTTGGATGAGAAATATATGAATTGATGCTATGAGTGCCATATTTGCACTATGTTATTGCCATATCATGATAAGATATCAAAAACTTACATAGCAACTTTACTTGTTGATATCTTGCCATGTGATGCTACGATTGCTAAACACTTGAAATGTTTACTTTACGTTAAGATATCAAAAGCTTAAATTGTAAATTTACATGTTGATATCTTATGTTAAACTGCTACCATTATTCATATATGAAATATAAAACTTGAGAATGGATGTCAAGTTTTGACATCATTTTCAGTAAGATACATCGTGAAAGGAATAATGATGGGAGTAATTGATAAGGTTAAGAGTTCTTAACTTGTCAAGAAGTCTATTGAATTCAAAAGCCTTGAATTCAAGAATGACTATCTCAGCATATAGATAGGGGGAGTTAAGGTTAACTCCGTTATCAATTGATTGTCATCATAAAAAAGGGGGAGATAGTTGAATCTCGGATTTTGATGATGAAGTCAATTGTCATTTGTTATCTAATCCATATGTTGAGATAAGTGTGCAGGATTAACTACGAGGAAAGAAATACATGCAGCAGGAGTTGCGCCGGAGTCAAGACTATGATCACGTTGGGAGTTCGACGGAAGTTCGGAAGGTCGTCGAAGGTTCTGTAGGAACAAATCCGTGAAGTCCAGGAGCTTACCAAAGAAGCTCATCGGAACTCGCCAAGTGGATCATCGCAAGTCCAGGAGTTTGCCGGAAGTCTTTCGGAGCAACGTCGAAGGTTCGTCGTATGTTCGTCGGAAGTTCGCCGGAAGGTTGCCGGAAGAAGCGATTGACGCACCGGAGCAAGTTGCAATAAAGTTATTGAGAAATATCGTAGTTAGCATGTATATTAAGTTAGGAATGGGAGATGATCCCATTAACTTAATATGTGGGCAATTGGGCCCTTGATAGACCCAAATTGGGCCGAATGGATTAACCCATTCGGACCAGAATTCCTACCAAGCGGTGGCACCGCTAGGGTCGGCGGTGGCATCGCCCAGGAGATGGTCTCCCAGGAAAGCTGGGCGGTGCAACCGCCCAGGTCAGGAGGTGGCACCGCCCAGAGGCTCAGTCTCCGAGCTGCCAGGCGGTTGTACCACCCTAGTCAGGAGGTGGTACCGCCAGGACCCCGAAAATCTGGGAGGTGACATTTTTGAGCTCCAAATTCAAACCAGTTTGGGGCCTATATATACCCCACCCTTTCTTGTATGAAAGGGCATCGAAAATCCAATCTTACTCTGTGATTTTTAGAGCTCAAAAGTGTTGTATGAGTTAAAAGTTCTCCTCCCTCTTTTCTTCCAAGTTTTGAGCTTTCAAGAGATGAGAGAAATTCTGTAAGGGTTGTCTCCTAAGCCCGTCAAAAGGAGTGAAACTATAAAGGGTGGTTGGCCTTCGCCTATTGATGGAAGGCCTCTAGTGGATGTCGGTGACCTCGTCGAAGGAGGAAGCCAAAAGTGGATGTAGGTCAAGATTGACCGAACCACTCTAAAATTATGGTGCTCTCTGGTTTGCATTTATTCTTACTGCTTACCTTACTACAAACCTCCATATGTGCTTTACTTCCTCTTTACTTCTGCTGCATTCCTTTACGAACTCGCTTTCAAGTTAAGTTTCTGAAAACAGTTTTATGTCGGAAACGATTTTATCGTACGAACGCAGTTTTAAACGTCGAAAGTTTTTCGCTGCACTAATTCACCCCCCTCTTATTGCTCTTGATCCTAATAGTACTACAACCTGATAGTGCTAGAAGACCGAGCTCAAGCGGTACCACTGCTTGACAAGGGCGGTACTATTGCCCAGAAATCCTGGGAGACCGGGTCTCCCAAGCGGTGCCATCGCCGGCCCTGGCATTGCCACCACCGACTAAGATTTTAGGGACCGAATGAGCTATTCCATTCGGCCCAATTTAGGTCTATTAGTGGGATCACTTCCCAATCCTAACTTAATCTACACTCTAACTATGACAATTAAGACATTATTACTGCAATTCATGTTCCGATGCGTCAATCGCTTCTTCCGGCGAACTTCCAGTGAACATCTGATGAACCCTCGGCGATGCTCCGGTGGACTCCTAGCAAGCTCCTGGACTTTACGACGATCTTCTTGGCGAGTTCTGACGAGCTTCTATGGCAAGCTTCTGGACTTCTCGGCTAGTTCCCGTAGAACTTCTGACGAACTCTTGGACTCCCAACGTGATCTTGATCTTGACTTCGATATAACATATGCTGCATGTCTTACTGCCATCGTAGTTAATCCTGCACACTTTTCTCAACATATAGATTAGATAAACAAATGATAATTGATTTCATCATCAAAATCTAAGATTCAACAATCTCTCCTTTTTTGATAATGACAATCAATTGATGACGGAGTTAACCTTAACTCCCCCTATCTATATACCAGACTTGAGAAAAGTCACTCTTGAATTCTAAACCTTTGAATTCAAGAGACATATTGATAAGTTAATTTCATTTAAACTTATCGATACACCCATCATGATTCCTATCATGATGTAACTTTCTGAAATCAATACACCCATCATGATTCCTATCATGATGTAACTTTCTGAAAATGATATCAAGGCATAACATCCATTTTCTAGTTTTATATTTCAAATATAAAGGATAGCAATCATAGCAATTCATTCTATGACAAGATATCAATTTGTAATATTTCAAATTAAGCTCTAGATATCTTATCATAATATAAACATTTCAAATGTAAAATTGCATACATTTATCATCAATTTATCACATATTTCTCCTGCTTTGTCATCAACAAAAAGAAGAACGATTCAATAATATATGCAAGTATGGTAAAAATTCATGTCATTTTTCAACTTGTAAAGAAATTCATACAAATTATTTTTTAAGTATTCTTGACATGATATCATTCATTAACTTCTTTCCTTTTACTTATCATCAAAACTTTGCATAAAGAAGGAAAGAAGGAAGGTAAAAACCATTGAGAAGCAACTTTAAATAAAGTTAAAACTAAATGAAAGAGTTTCATTAACTCATGCTTCATTTTTTACAAGGATCAAGATATACATGTGAAATTAAATCCTTGCAAGTGTTCATCTCAAAAAAAATCTTCCTTCCTCAAGAAGGAATTCATGTGAAAGAGTCATTACATCAAATTTATTTCTCAATAAAAAATTTACAAGAGATAAATTTATGAGAGATGCATTTATCAATTAATTTCGTATATCAAAAATCATTAAATGATGGAGCATGGATATGAAATAGCTTTGATATGGCATAGGCTCATAAAAGCTCCATTCAAGAAATACATTAAGTCTGGAAGAGAAATACAACAAAATCATGCATTCGAAAATGTTTTGTCATAGCTTTTCAATCACAATCATGAAGATAAACATGATATTGCATGATCATAGAGACTTTTTACAAACTTTCCAATCTGAACATGTTATTGAAGCACACAATCAAGTAAAATTCTCATCATAAAATTATAAGTACAGAATTTAAATGAGTGATCAAAGAATCAAGAAAGTCCGAAAATAAAATTTAACAGATTCATGCATTCGGACAAATCAACATTCCTAATTCTCTTCTAATAAAATCAAATTATTCTTCACTTAAAGGCTTTGTAAAAATATCAACTAATTGATGTTTAGTATCAATAAACTCTAGGATTATATTATGATTAGTGACATGATCTCATATAAAGTGATGCCTAATATCAATATGTTTCGTTCTAAAGTATTGAATGTGATTCTTTGTTAAACATATTACACTTGTGTTATCACATTTTGTGGGGATATTTTTAAGATGAATCTTATAATCCTCTAAAGTGTTTTTCATCCACATAACTTGTGCATAACATGCACTAGTTACAATGTACTCAACTTCAGTTGTAGATAGTGCAACCAAGTTTTATTTCTTGGATGACCAAGAAACAAGTGCATGTCCCAAAAATTGACATGTTCCTGATGTGCTTTTTCTATCTAGTCTACATCCAGCAAAATCTACATCAGCATAAGCAATTAGCTCAAAATTCTTAGACTTTGGATACCATAATCTTAGATTTGTGGTACCTTTAAGATATCTAAGTATTCTCTTAACTACTTTAAGATGAGATATCTTAGGATTAGATTGAAACCTAGCACATAGTCCTACACTAAACATAATATTCGGTCTAGTTGCAGTGAGATAAAGTAAACTTCCTATCATACCCCTATAAGTTTTTTTATCAAAGTTTTCTCCACTTTCATCAATTTCTAACTTAGTGGAGGTGCTCATGGGAGTGTTGATAGCTTTTGAGCTATCTATATTAAATCTTTTTAGCAAATCTAAAGCATATTTTTTTGGCTAAGAAAGATATTATTACTTAGTTGTTTGATTTGTAAGCCCAAAAAGAAGGTTAATTCTCCCATCAAATTCATCTTAAATTTAAGACTCATACTTTTAGCAAATGATTCACAAAGAGATTCATTCGTAAAACCGAAAATAATATCATCAATATAAATTTGAACACTAAGAAAATTATTTTTAAAATTTTTGATAAACAATGTAGTATCGACCTTGCCTTTAAAGAAATTATTTTCAAAAAGAAATGAACTAAGTCTCTCATACCAAGCCCTTGGGGCTTATTTTAAACCATAGAGAGCTTTAGTCAGTTTAAATACATGATTAGGGAAACTATTATTCTCAAATCCAGGAGGTTATTCAACATAAACTTCTTTGAAAATAAAGCTATTAAGAAAAGCACTTTTAACATCCATTTGAAACAACTTAAAATTATTACTACTAGTATAGTCAAGGAGAATCCTTATGGCTTCTAATTGAGCCACAGGAGCAAAGGTTTCTTCGTAATCGATACCTTCTTCTTGATTGAAACCTTTGGCCACTAATCTAGCCTTATTTCTAATCACGATACCAGATTCATTTTTCTTATTTCTAAAGACCCATTTAGTACCAATAACTAAATGGTCAGTTGGCCTAGGAACAAGCTTCCACGCCTCATTTCTCTCAAATTGATTTAACTCATCTTGCATTACGATAATCCATGAATCATCTTTCATGGCTTCATCAATACATTTTTGTTTAATTTGGGAGAGACAAGCGGCGTTGGTACAAAAATTTTTAAGAGAAAAACGTGTTTGAACCCCTTTAGATGTGTCTCCTATGATTAGCTCCTTAGGATGAGCATCTACATACTTCCAATCCTTGGGTAAGGATGTTTCGGAAGTGGATGCATCCATGTTGCTAGTTGGAGAAGGGGTTTCATTTAAATTCAAAGTATCAAAATTAATATCATCATCAAAATTACTTTTCTTAATTTCAAAAACCTCATTAAAAATAACATGAATAGATTCTTCTATAATCAATGTTCTTTTATTAAAGATAAGAAATGCTTTAAAAATCGAAGAATAGCCAAGAAAAATTCCTTCATCAAATTTAGCATCAAATTTTCCTAAGGTATCTTTTTCATTCAAGATAAAACACTTACACCCAAAAACTTTAAAATATGAAACATTGGGTTTTTTGTTGTTCCACAACTCATGAGTTTTGGTGAGTAAGGGTCTCACTAGAACTCTATTAATGACATAGCATGTCGTGTTTACGACTTCGGCCCATAAATATTTGGGTAGGCTATGTTCATTCAACATGGTTATTGTCATTTCTTGTAAATTTCTATTCTTTCTTTCTACTACTCTAGTTTGTTGAGGATTTCTTGGAGTAGAGAAGTTGTGGTTGTATCCATTAGATTCACAAAATTCTTAAAAATCATGGTTTTAAAATTCACCACCGTGATCACTTCGAATTGACGAAATCATATAACCCTTTTCATTGTGAACAAGTTTACAAAACTTGGTGAAATATCTAAGCATTCACTTTTGTGTGTCAAAAAATAAGTCCATGTGTATCTACTATAATCATCTATAATGACAAAAGCGTATTTGCTACCTCCTAGGCTTGATGTAGAAATTGGTCCGAACAAGTCCATATGGATCAATTGCAAAAGTTTAGAGGTACTTATTTGATTCTTAGGTTTAAACTACTTTTTATTTATTTTCCTAATTGACAAGCATCACACACATTATCTTTGACGAACTTGATGTAAGGAATTCCTCTTACAAGTTCTTTAGATAAAATTTGGGTGATTTGTTTCATGCTAGCATGACCTAATCTCCTATGCCAAAGCCAAGCATCATCATTCAAAACCAAAAACACATATTTCATTGCAAAGATCATTAATGTCAATGGTGTATACGTTATTTTGTTTCCATACAATCATAGATGTGTTTTTGTGTTGTTTTTTAATAATGCAAGCATTAGATTCAAATTTAACAATATATCCTTTATCACACAACTGACTAATGCTCAAGAGGTTATGTTTTAAACCATCAACTAATAAAACATCTTCAATAAAGAAGTTGGATTTGTTACCTATGGTTCCTTTGCCAATAATTTTACCCTTGTTGTTGTCTCCAAAAATGACATATCCTTCGCCTATGCTAGTGAGCTTAGAGCATTGAGATGGATCTCTGATTATATGCCTTGAGCATCCACTATCAAGGTACCATCTCTTACTCCTAGTTTGTGATAGTTTACTTTTATACAAAAAAAGGATGATTTTTAGGTATCCATTTGACTTTGGGTGCCTCAAAAATTGATCTAAATTGCTTATCATATTGTATGGAATTCTTTACAGTTCCTTTAAGAACCCAAATCAATTTATTTGTGTTGAATCTCGGATTTTGATGATGAAACTAATTGATTGTGTTTATATATTTAACTGCATTTTGAGTGATGCAGGTCTACTCGATCAGGATTAGACAGTTGACGTAGGAGGAATTGATGTTGCGCCGGAGGAGATCACGTTAGGATATTGGATGGCAGAACGCTTTGGACGTCGGGCATTGGGCCAAGGAGAGTGGAATTGTGCCAAGGATATTGTGGTTGCGGAGGTCAACCACCAAATGGGCAACAAGCCGCAAGAGAGGATGATGCACTAAAAAATCGGACAAAGCGCCAACCAATGACGTGCTGGGCAGTGGCACCGTCGGACTGGGCGATGGCACCGCCCAACACCCGAGAGTTCGGGCAGTGGCACCTCCTAGAACCCGAGAGTTCCAGCGGTGGCACCGCCAGAACTCTATCAATGTTAAAATTGATAGGCGGTGGCACCGCTAGCCTTGGAAACCCAAGAGAATTCAAAATTTGGAGCCCAAATTTGAATCCTCAAGCAGCAAGCTTTCAGTATTTATCTTCTCACTTTACTCGAGCTACTTTCACCAAGTCATTCATTGTTGAATTGAAATCTCTACGCATTTACAAAATCGGTTTCAAACTTACGAGTTTTAATCCGCTGCACTAATTCACCCCCTCTCTTAGTGCCACTCTGATCCTAACAATTGGTATCAGAGCCCGGTATTTCTCATTTCATATTTACATCCTAGAGAAATGGCTCTTCATGGCTTTCAAGAGGGCTTTTCGATTGTTCGTCCACTATTATTTAACGGATTGGACTACACTTATTGGAAAACTCGAATGAGACTTTTCTTGATTTCTATGAATTTGGATTTATGGAATATTGTTGAAAACAGTTTTCAACTTCCCTCTAAACCGATAAACGAATGGTCAGATTTGGAGAAGAAGTATTTTTCTTTAAACGCAAAGGCTATGAATGTCTTAATTTGCGCTTTGGACAAAAATGAGTTAATTGGATTTCTACATGCGAAACGGCTTTTGATATTTGGTGAACACTCAAAATCACGCACGAGGGAACAGTAGAGTTAAAGACTCGAAAGTTAACATTTTATTGTATGATTTTGAGCTTTTTCGAATGCGACCAAGCGAGACTATAGGCGGCATGTACACCCGTTTCACGAATGTCATCAATAATCTATGAGTTCTTGGTAAATCTTTTTCGAATTTTGATCTCGTAAGCAAGATCTTAAGATCCCTTCCAAAAAGGTGGGATCCTAAAATAACCGTAATACAAGAGATAAAAAATTTAAATAATTTTCCATTAGAAGAATTAATTGGGTCATTAATGACCTATGAAATGACACTTTTGGAACATTTTGAACCCGATGAGCACTTGAACCACCTTCCAAAGAATAAGAAGGATTTGGAACTCCGGACAAATGAATATCACTTGAGCGATGACTCAAGTGATGAGGACAATGATGAACTTTAACTTCGAACACTAAATCTTAATAAGTTCATTAAACAAAAATCTAAAATAAATAATGAACTTGAATGGAGGAAGAGGCTAAAGAAGAGGAAGGCAACCAAGGATGAATCAAGAACTTCCAAAGGTGAAACGGCGAATTGGGCTTTGACTACAAGGTAAGTAACTCAACTCTCTTAAATTATTTTGAAATTACTTGAAGTTTTTCATGAGTGCTTAATTTAGATAGTAGGAATAGGAAATAAAAAATTATTTTTCAAAAATTATATCATGTTTTTCTTTTTAGCATCTTTGAAAAATTAAAAAATTTGATCATGAAAAGTATATTGCTAAGGTTTCATGCATGTTATGTTTTGAAATGTTGAATGATGTATGCAACATTAGGGATGATAATTATATGATATGTTATAATGCTTAGGATTAATCCATGCATGTGTATCTTGATGATTTTATGTCATGCATGAGTTTTTGAAGTAAATGTTGATTTGAAACTCTCATTTTAGATTAACATATTTTTGGTCTAATCGTTTTTATGATGAATTAAGATAACATTCTCATGACATATTAAGATGACATAGTGTATGTACATCTATGTATGAATTTCTTGATAGTCTTTTGATGATAGATGTGATATCATGATGTGTTTGGTCTTGATGGCTTCATGACGAAACTTATGTTTCAATTTTAAATGATGATACATGTTTTCACAAAAGACTTGAATACCCTCATATGAAATCAATTTTTTATCCTATTGAAATTAATGAATTTATTTTACCAATCTTGTGAATCTCATGAAAATAAACATGATGAATATTTTGAAAATAAATGAGTGTATCATGCATTTGGTCTTAATGATTTCTTTTGAACATACTTTTTGAAATCATACTTAATGATGAATATCAAGATATTAAAAGGATGTTATCATGGAATCATGCTTGATAATTTGTTTTATGAAATTTACCTTTCCGTCTTAAATGTTGATACTTGTTTTATTAAAGGTAAAGACATGCTTATAAGAAGCATATCACATGAATAGAAATTTATAAAAATGAAATGTGATCCTCTATCTTATCGACTTTTCAATAAATCAATGCTTGTCATGTATGAATTTATTGAATGTGACTTTGAGGATGATTTCAGATTTCACAAATGCTTGATTCATACTAATGACATGAGATACATTTTAAATATGAATCATGTTCAATGCTTCAATCATGTTATATTTCCCTTAATTCATTTTGTTCTCCTAGATTTATTTACCAAAGAGGAGAATCTTCCGAAAATGAAATGATACAAATGAATCACTTATCGATATATCTTTTTGAAATATCTTTTTAATGTGATGTTGATAATTTGAGATGCCTGTTGGAATTCATGACATGAGATAATTGAATCCTTGACTTACTCTGGCTTGAAAATAGATGTTTAAAATCTTGCTTGATGAGTTGTTTTATAAGATTTTTCCTTTACGTCTTCAACTTTCATGCTTATCTTGATTTGACATATAATGACTAAGGCATGCTTAGATGAAAAAGAATCACTTAAAAAATTCTTTTCCCATCTGATCGAGATTAATGATTTCATGATATTTTATGAATCTCGAAATTGATTTTGATGACTTGATTATGAATTTCAAGTTAACGATTTGATTTGAATGAGTTTTATCTAAATCATAATCTTGATCTTACAAAATTAGAATCTCAAATAATATCTTTTGGTATTCATGAATTGATACTCACAATATGAAAGTATTGGTATTCATGACTTGAATTTGATTGAAACATTGCATGCTTAAATTAATCATTCTCCTATGTTTCAAAAATTCTTTAAATGCCTTGTGTGATGATTGAAAATTAATTTGCTTTATGATAAATCTATGTATACCATTTTGAATCTCTTGAAAGTAATGTAGAGATTTTGATGAATTTGACGATTTGAATTTGAATGAGTTTATATTCGAATTATGATCTTGACTTCTTAGATTTACTACTTAGATTTTTTTTAATCACAATCTCTTCTTTGTACACCTATAATTTTTGTTATTTATAAAAAGAAGAGATTTGATAAAATAAATCATTATTGACTTAATGTTCGGTATCATGAATACTTTATTATCATACATGAAAATAGTGATAAATATTTTGAAAATAAATGTTTGTATCATGTTAGATGATTTTACATTTTGTGCATGATGAGTTATAGTGATGATTGAAATAATGATTGAAATGATATGATTGATGATTTGGAATCATGCATATAATGATGAGTTTATATGTTTTGAAAATATATATGATGATTTGGTATTATGCATGCAATAATGATGCACGCAATGATGAAATATTCATGATAACATTATTATTTTGATATTTATGACTTGAATCTTCCTTTCTTTTTACCAATGACAAAGGGAGAGAAAGAGTTGCTAATATGCTATCTTGAATTGATGTAAAGGGTCATCTCAAAGAGAAATTAGCTACCTTGCACATGTCAAGAAAATACAAAAACTTGCTTACTTTCTTGCACATCTAAAGAAAAGATACAAATGTAACACTTGCCAAATTGTTTGCTTGCCTCATGTAAAACATGGTCCTTTACTAGTTTGGTATTTTGCTAAAGAAGCAAAAATGACACTTCTCAAAGGAGAAGAAAGAGCTTGTTTTCTTGAACATCTTTAATTTGCTAGCTAGCATGATGTACAATTTGCTATCTTGAACATTACAAAGAAATACTATCATGCACATTGCAAAGAAAAGCAAATATGCCAACTTGCACATCTTTAAATTTGCTAGCTTGTATATAGTAAAACTTGCATATCGTAAAAGTTGCTAGCTTATAAAGAAGCAAAGAATTGATATCTCGAAAGAAGCAAAAAAAAACAAAACTTAGAAAACTTGCAATATAATTGCTCTTGCCATGCTTTGTATCAAAAATAGGTTGATATCCTTAAAAGCATCGCATTAATTTTTTTAGTATCGCAATGTATCACATGTATTGCAAATTGAAAATTTTGAGACTATTATCATATCATATTTAACAATTGATGTCTTTCATGACATGATTTCTTTGCATTTTTATCTTGTATGTATCATGTGATGATTGAAATATTGATTGATGCAAATTCATAATTTATGTAAAAGTCTAAATCATTGGTTCCTCTCCTTCTTTTCGGCAATAACATAGGGGGGAGAAAGATTGCTAGCTCAAGGCAAATGCTAGCTAGCTTATACTCTTCCCTTCTTTTCAACAAAAACAAAGGGGAGAAAGCTTTTGCTAGTTAGATCATGCAAAGAAAAGCAAAGTGCAATCTTGCACAAGAAGCAAGTGTTGAATTGCCATGATTGAACTTAAGAATCTTACTATGCTTTTGTGCTTATATGTTGTGATGAAAATCTAGCTTCATGTTACAAAAACTTGAATATATTTTAAAATAGCTACTACTTCTCCTTTTGTTCATGACATAGGGGGAGAAGTATATTGATGACTTCATGCATTGAATTGAAAATTTTATATATATTTGCTTAATGGTTTAAATATTTTTCGTAACATATGATGAATGTTGCTTGGATTTGGGATAATCAAAGTGTTCTATCAATGGCATATTGATAGGGAGAGTTTGGTTAAACTCCGGGGAGTTAAGGTTAACTTCGGTAGTCATCAATTAGTTGTCAACATCAAAAAGGGGGAGATTGTTGAATCTCAGATTTTGATGTTGAAACTAATTGATTGTATTTAGATGTTTAACTGCATTTTGAGTGATGCAGGTCTACTCGATCAGGATTAGACAGTTGACGCAGGAGGAATTGACGTTGCGCCGGAGGAGATCATGTCAGGATATTGGACGGCAGAACGCTTCGGATGTCGGGCATCGGGCAAAGGAGAGCGAAATTGTGCCAAGGATATCAGGGTTGCGGAGGTCAACCGCTGATTGGGCAACAAGCCGCAAGAGAGGACGATGCGCTGAAGAATCGAATGAAGTGCCTGCTAGTCATAGGTGCCCAGCAAGCCAATCACGTGAGTGATGGCACGTGTGACTTAATATAGAATCTTTTTGCTTATTATATTTTGGCATATATCACTTTATAACTATTGCATAAATGCATACATATATTGTGATGTCCTTAGATTTGTGCAATGGGAATCGGATCGTGATGAGATCACGATAGTGAGATCAATTCACCTTTAAACACATATCCTAAATAATCCCTACCATAGGTTTACTTTCGGGAGGGATATCATGAAAACCCACAGATCGGTGTCTTTGTATACCCGTCCATATGATGGATGCAAATGGTCTCATAGTCTGCTTGTGTAGGGACACTAGGGATACAATACAAGTGCTCATTGGAGAATGAGTTCACTGATTGATCCGCTTACGGAATGCTGGATGGTTGATGATGCCTTATTGTCGACAATTCCGTAGTCCTAGTGGTGTATCTGGTCCTTAGACTTGAGACACCAAGGATGTCCTGTATGAGTGCTCCACTCTTTGATACCGAACTTATAGGTTTGGCTGTCCCAGATCTAGTACAGTTGGTAATTGGGAGTGGTAGTCGACCTTACGAGGGCTATTGAGTGTCGATAGAGGATCATCCACTCTCGGCGTCATAAGAGGAATATCCCATGTGTTCTTGCTCAGACAAATCCCTGGCCAGGGTCATTCGGATTGAGAGAGAAAGAGTTCTCCGGGAGAATCCGATTACAGCGAGACTCGAGAAGAAACCGTGTGGGTCTGACAACACCATGCTCGATATATGGTCTTTGGTATATTAGATGGATGAGGGACTATAGGTACACGGTAACTGAGGACAGACAAGTCCAATGGATTGGATTCCCCTATATCGTCTGGGGACTATGGCGGCCTAGTAAGTCCGTAGTCGATGAGTCGAGTGAATTATTACAGAGATAATAATTCACTGAGTTAGAAAGAGTTCTGACAGGTATGACTCACGGCCAACTCGATATTGGGCCTAGAGGGTCACACACATATGGTAGGCATTGCGATGAATAGAGGTTCGGATATGAGATATCCGACGGAGCCCTTGTCTTATTGGATGCAGATCCAATACCCACTAGGAGAGGACCCATTAGGGTTTGACAGGGGACCTCTATAAATAGGAGGGATTTAGAGCCCCATGGGCTAGAGAGCTTTTGTTTGCCCTTTCCTATTCTCCTCTCCATCTCCACCTCAGAGTAGGTCTGGAGTTTTGAGGAGCGTCGTCACAACTCTGCTGTGTGGATCACCGCTAGAGAGGAGGACGCTTGACCTCCTTCACCCTCTCCTAAGGATCTGCAAGGAAACAGAGATATACGATCTCCCTAAGTAACACAATCTACTCTATACGCAGTTTCATGTTTTGTGGATTTTTGCGTACCAATCATCACACAATGACGAACATCTCTTTGGGAATCGGGGATTTTATTTTTCTTGTTCTTCCGCTGCGCATATGATGTCACCCCCATGGATTTCCCAACAGTGGTAGAGAAACTCACAGGTCTAGGAATGGTCCTAGAGGATAACTTGTGTGTGGACATTGTGCTTCAGTCCCTACCAGATTCCTTTTCACAGTTCATAATGAATTTTAATATGAACAAGCTTGAGGTGACTCTCCCAGAACTCCTCAATATGTTGAGGGAGGCAAAGAGTACTATTAAGAAAGAGAAGCCAGTTCTCTACACTGGTGAGACCAGAAAGAAAAGGAAAGCAGAAAGGTCCCTTAAGAAGGGAAAGGGCAAGGGCAAACAAGGTAAAGCAAAGGTTGCTAAGAAAGACCCAGCAAAGGACAAAGGCCAGTGCTTCCACTGTGGTAAAGATGGGCATTGGAAGAGAAACTGCAAAGAGTACCTTGCAGAAAGGGCGAAACAAAAGCTTGATGAAGCTTCAGGTACATTCATGATCAGTCTCCATTTGTCAGACTCTTATGATAACACATGGGTATTGGATACCGATAGTGCTTATCATATATCCAATTCATTGCAGGTTCTGGCAAGACCTAGGAGACTACAGAGAGGCGAGATGGACCTCAAGATGGGTAATGGAGCAAAATTTGCTGTATTAGCTGTTGGCGAGGTCGCCCTACATCTGCCTAGTGGAGCTTTTATTGCATTAGATGCATATTATTTTGTTCCTTCTATTATCAAAAACATTATCTCCATTTCATGTTTAACAGTTAGTGGATATAAATTTATTTTTTAGAACAATGGTTGTTCGATATTATTAGATGATAAGATCATCACGAAAGGAACATTGCATAATGGTTTATTTATGTTAGACACCACTCCACATATCATGAATGTAAATGTGTCCAAAAGGAAACGAGATGAGTTGAAATAAAGGCATACCAGTGGCATTGTAGGCTAGGTCACATCCATGAAAGAAGGATTCAAAAGTTGCTAAATGATGGATATCTAGATCCATTCGACTATGTGTCATATACAACTTGTGAGCCTTGCATTCGTGGAAAATCGACCAAATCTCCATTTAGTAGAATCGAGAGAGAGCCAATGAGTTGTTGGAACTCATACATAGTGATGTATGTGGACCCATGTCAACTCATGCCATTGGAGGTTACTCCTACTTCATTATATTTACTTGATGATTTCTCAAGGTATGGATATGTGTACTTAATGAAGTACAAGTCCCAGGCCTTTGAGAAATTCAGAGAGCATAAGAATGAGGTGGAGAACCAGACTGGAAAGAGTATCAAAACTCTTCGATCGATCGAGGAGGTGAATACTTAAGTACAGAGTTTACTCAGTTCCTCAAGGACCATGGGATATTATCCCAATGAACACCTCCTTATACACCTGAGCTCAATGGTGTCTCTGAAAGGAGAAATCGTACATTATTAGATATGGTACGGTCCATGATGAGTTTTGCTGACCTACCCATCTCATTCTGGGGATATGCCCTAGAAACTGCAGCTACCGTCTCAAACAGAGTTCCAACTAAGTCGGTAGTGTCTACACCATATGAGATATGGAAAGGGAAGAAGCCCGATCTTAAGGTTGTTAAGATCCAGGGCTGCCCTGCCCATGTTAGAAGACACAACCCCCGATAAGTTAGAATCAAGGACGAGCGATGCAAATTTGTGGGATACCCCAAGGAAACTTGTGGGTATTATTTCTATCATCTCGAGGACCAAAAGGTCTTTGTAGCCAAGAGAGCAGTGTTCCTTGAGAAGGAACACATTCTTGGACGGAGACAAGGGGGGAGAATGATAGAATTGAGCGAGGTTGGAGAACCAAGCTCAAGCACCACTCTACCCCGAGTCTGTTCGGTACCTAATACACAAGTATCAACTTTACTTGGTCCGATAGAGTATCCCATCCTCCCCAGAGATATGTGGGACATATTAGAGCAGAGGATGTAGAGGATATTGATCCTCGGACCTCACGAGGAGGCTATTATGAGTATAGACTCCGGAAGTGGAAAGAAGCCATGAATTCGAGATGGATTCTATGTACTCCAATAAGGTTTGGAACCTAGTTGATGCTTGAGAAGGTATTGTACCCATCGGTTTGCAAGTGGATCTTTAAGAAAAAAGATCGGAGTAGATGGAAAGGTAGAGACCTATAAAGCAAGGCTAGTGGCTAAGGGTATCGTCAAAGGCAAGGTGTTGACTACGACGAAACTTTTCTCACCCGTAGCAATGCTAAAATCCATCAGAATTCTATTGGCTATTGCAGCACACTATGATTATGAGATCTGGCGGTTGGATGTGAAAACCGCATTCCTCAACGGGAACCTCGAGGAGGAGGTGTATATGATGCAACCCGAGGGATTCGTGTCCAAGAACTGCCCGAGATAAGGTGTGTAGGTTGCTTAGATCCATTTATGGACTAAAAGCAAGCTTCCCCGAGTTGGAACATAAAATTTGATGAGACAATCAGATCTTATGACTTCGTTAAGAACGAAGATGAGCCTTGTGTATACAGAAAGGTAAGTGGGAGCGCTATCACCTTTTTGGTGTTATATGTGGATGGCATCCTCATCATTGGGAATGACAAAGGAATGCTATCCACAGTAAAGGCTTGGTTATCTAGACACTTCTCCATGAAGGACTTAGGGGAAGCATCTTATATCTTGGGGATTAGAATCTATATAGATAGATCCAAGAGGATGCTTGGCTTGTCCCAGTCCAAGTACATAGAAACTATTGTCAAAAGGTTTGGCATGGAAAATTCCAAGAGAGGTCTCATACCGGAGTAAGACATGGGATATCGCTTTCTCAGTATGTCCCCAAAGACTCCGGAAAGAAATGGCTTAACATGGATATGATACCTTATGCCTCAAAGAATAGGGTCTATCATGTATGCCATGCTATGTACTAGGTCCGATATAGCGCATGCTCTCTGAGTGTCACGAAGGTGTATCAGCGAATCCGGGCTTGGAGCACCGGAAAGCAGTAAAGTGTATCCTTAAGTACTTGAGAAGGACTAAGGATCTTTTACTAGTATATGGAGGTAATAGCCTTAAGGTTGAAGGCTACACCGACTCAAGTTTTCAATCGATGTCGATGATAGCAAGTCGAATTCAGGTATGTGTACACCTTGAATGAAGGAGCAAAGCAGTGTCTTTGGAAGAGTTCCAAACAAGATACCACTCACGACTTCGACCACAGAGGCGGAGTACATTGCTGCATCAGATGCAGCAAAGGAGGGAGTCTAGTTGAAGAAGTTCATCACAGATTTGGGAGTTGTGCCGGGTAGCGAAGAGCCGATCTCCCTATATTGCGATAACAACGGGGCAATTGCTCAAGCGAAGGAACCTAGGTCTCATCAGAAATCTAAGCATGTTCTGAGGAGGTTCCACCTTATCAGAGAGATCGTGACCCGAGGAGATGTAGCAGTGGAAAGAGTTCCATCCGAAGATAACATTGCAGATCCACTGACAAAGCCGTTGTCTCATTTTGTCTTTGAACGTCACAAGGGTCTGATGGGGATCAGACACATAGGTGATTGGCTTTAGGTCAAGTGGGAGATTGCTAGTCATAGGTGCCCGACAAAGCCAATCAATCGTGAGTGATGGCACGTGTGACTTGATACGAATCTTTTTTGCTTATTATATTTTTTGGCGTATATCACTTTATAACTATTGCATAAATGCATATATATATTGTGATGTCCTTGGATTTGTGCAATGGGAATCGGATCGTGATGAGATCAATGATAATGAGATTGATTCACCTTTAAACACATATCCTAAATAATCCCTACCATAGGTTACTCGAGAGGGACATCATGATAACCGGATAGACTGGTGTGTCAGTATACCCGTCCATATGATGGATGCACCGGGTCTCATAGTCGCTGCTCGTGGGGACACTAGGGATACAATACAGTGTGCTCATTGGAGAATGAGTTCACTTGATTGATCCGCTTTTACGGAATGCTGGATGGTTGATGATGCCTTATTGTCGGACAAAGTGATTCCGTAGTCCTAGTGGTGTATCTAGTCCTTAGACTTGAGACACCAAGGATGTCCTGTATGAGTGCTCCACTCTTTGATACCGGACTTATAGGTTTGGCTGTCCCGCATCTAGTACAAATTGGTCATTGGGAGTGGTAGTCGACCTTACGAGGGCTATTGAGTGTCGATAGAGGATCATCCACTCTCGGCGTCATGAGAGGAATATCCCATGTGTTCTTGCTCAAACAAATTCCCGGCGGGGTCATTCGGGTTGAGAGAGAAAGAGTTCTCCCCCTGAGAATCCGATTAGAGCGAGACTCGAGTAGAAACCGTATGGGTCCGACAACACCAAGCTTCGATATACGGTCTGCTCCTGGATATTAGATGGATGAGGACTATAGGTACATGGTAATCGAGGGACAGACAGGTCCAATGGATTGGATTCCCCTCAGATCAAGTCGGGGACTACTGGCGTAGTGGCCTAGTACGTCCGTGGTCGATGAGTCGAGTGAATTATTACAGAGATAATAATTCAAGTTAGAAGGAGTTCTGATAGGGTATGACTCACGGCCAGCTCGATATTGGGCATAGAGGGTCACACACATATGGTAGGCATTGCGATGAGTAGAGGTTCGGATATGAGATATCCGACGGAGCCCTTGTCTTATTTGATGCAGATCCAATACCCACTACGGAAGGACCCATTAGGGTTTGACACGGGATCTCTATAAATAGGAGGGATTCACAGCCTCATAGGCTAGAGTCTTTGCTTGCCTTTCCTATTCTCCTCTCCCTCTCCACCTCGAGAGGCCTGGGTTTTTTTTTGAGGGTCGTGCAACCCCTGGGCTGTGTGGGATCACCGCTAGAGAGGAGGACGCTTGACCTCCTTCACCCTCTCCTAAGGATCTGCAAGGAAATAGGGATATACGATCTCCCTAGGTAACACAATCTCTATACGCAGTTTTGTGTTTTGCAGATTTTTGCGCACCAATCTTCGCACGACGACGAACATCTTTTTGGGAATCGGGGATTTTTGTTTTCTTGTTCTTCCGCTGCGCATATGATGTCGCCCCCCTGATTTCCCAACATACACCATATGAGATATGGAAAGGGAAGAAGCCTGATCTTAAGGTTGTTAAGATCTGGGGCTGCCCTGCCCATGTTAGAAGACACAACCCCGATAAGTTAGAATCAAGGACAGAGCGATGCAAATTTGTGGGATACCCCAAGGAAACTTGTGGGTATTATTTCTATCATCTTGAGGACCAAAAGGTCTTTGTAGCTAAGAGAGCAGTGTTCCTTGAGAAGGAACACATTCTTGGTAGAAATAGTGGGAGAATGATAGAAAGTGAGGTTGGAGAACCAAGCTCAAGCACCACTCTACAGCCCGAGTCTGTTCAGGTACCTAATACATAAGTTTCAACTTTACGCAGATATGATAGAGTATCCCATCCTCCTGAGAGATATGTGGGACATATTAGAGGAGAGGATGCAGAGGATATTGATCCTCAGACCTACGAGGAGGCTATTATGATTATAGACTCCGGGAAGTGGCAAGAAGCCATAAATTCTGAGATAGATTCTATGTACTCCAATAAGGTTTGGAACCTAGTTGATGCGCCCGAAGGTATTGTACCCATCGGTTGCAAGTGGATCTTTAAGAAAAAGATCAGAGTAGATGGAAAGGTAGAGACCTATAAAGCAAGGCTAGTGGCTAAGGGGTATCGTCAAAGGCAAGGTGTTGACTATGACGAAACTTTCTCACCCATAGCAATGCTAAAATCCATCAGAATTCTATTGGCTATTGCAGCAAACTATGATTATGAGATCTGGCAGATGGATGTGAAAACCGCATTCCTCAATGGGAACCTCGAGGAGGAGGTGTATATGATGCAACCTGAGGGATAAGTGTCCAAGAACTGTCCAGATAAGGTGTGTATGGTGCTTAGATCCATTTATAGATTAAAGCAAGCTTCCCGAAGTTAGAACATAAGATTTGATGAGGCAATCAGATCTTATGACTTCGTTAAGAACGAAGATGAGCCTTGTGTATACAGAAAGGTAAGTGGGAGCGCTATCACCTTTTTGGTGTTATATGTGGATGACATCCTGATCATTGGGAATGACATAGGAATGCTATCCACAGTAAAGGCTTGGTTATCTAGACACTTCTCCATGAAGGACTTAGGGGAAGCATCCTATATTTTGGGGATTAGAATCTATAGAGATAGATCCAAGAGGATGCTTGGCTTGTCCCAGTCCAGGTACATAGAAACCATTGTCAAAAGGTTTGGCATGGAAAATTCCAAGAGAGGTCTCGTACCGATGAGACATGGGATATCACTTTCTACGAGTATGTCCCCAAAGACTCCAGAAGAAAGGGCGAACATGGATATGATACCTTATGCCACAACAATAGGGTCTATCATGTATGTCATGCTATGTACTAGGCCTGATATAGTGCATGCTCAGAGTGTCACGAGCAGGTATCAGGCGGATCCAGGCTTAGAGCACTAGAAAGCAGTAAAGTGTATCCTTAAGTACTTGAGAAGGACTAAGGATCTTTTACTAGTATATGGAGGTAATAGCCTTAAGGTTGAAGGCTACATTGACTCAAATTTTCAGTCTGATGTCGATGATAGCAAGTCGAATTCAGGGTATGTGTACACCTTGAATGGAGGAGCAGTGTACTGAAAGAGTTCCATGCAAGATACCACTGCTGACTCGACCACAAAGGCGGAGTACATTGCTGCATCAGATGCAGTAAAGGAGGGAGTTTAGGTGAAGAAGTTCATCACATATTTGGGAGTCGTGCCGGGTAGCGAAGAGCCGATCTCCTTATATTGCGACAACAACGGGGCGATTGCTCAAGCAAAGGAACCTAGGTCTCATCAGAAATCTAAGCATGTTATGAGGAGGTTCCACCTTATCAGAGAGATCGTGACCCGAGGAGATGTAGTAGTGGAAAGAGTTCCATCCGAAGATAACATTACAGATCCACTAACAAAGTCGTTGTCTCAGATTTGTTTTGAGCGTCACAGGGGTCTGATGGGGATCAGACACATAGGTGATTGGGTTTAGGTCAAGTGGGAGATTGCTAGTCATAGGTGGCCAGCAAGTCAATCACGTGAGTGATGGCACATATGACTTAATATAGAATCTTTTTGCTTATTATATTTTGGCATATATCACTTTATAACTATTGCATAAATGCATACATATATTGTGATGTCCTTGGATTTGTGCAATGGGAATCGGATCGTGATGAGATCGCGATAGTGAGATCGATTCACCTTTAAACACATATCCTAAATAATCCCGGTCATAGGTTACTCGAGAGGGATATCGTGATAATCGGACAGACTGGTGTGCTGTATACCCGTCCATATGATGGATGCAGCTGGTCTTATAGCTGCCTGTGTAGGAACACTAGGGATATAATACAGGTGCTCATTGGAGAATGAGTTCATTGATTGATCTGCTTATGGAATGCTGGATGGTTGATGATGCCTTATTGTCAGATAGCGATTCCGTAGTCCTAGTGGTGTATCTGGTCCTTAGACTTGAGACACCAAGAATGTCCTGTATGAGTGCTCCACTCTTTGATACCAGACTTATAGGTTTGGCTGTCCCAGATCTAGTATAGCTGGTCATTGGGAGTGGTAGTCGACCTTACGAGGGCTATTGAGTGTCGATAGAGGATCATCCACTCTCGCCGTCATAAGAGGAATATCCCATGTGTTCTTGCTCAGACAAATCCCTGGCCATGGTCATTCGGGTTGAGAGAGAAAGAGTTCTCCGGGAGAATCTGATTAGAGTGAGACTCGAGAAGAAATAGTGTGGGTCTGACAACACCATGCTCGATATACGGTCTTTGGTATATTAGATGGATGAGGGACTATAGGTACACGGTAATTGAGGACAGACAGGTCCAATGGATTGGATTCCCCTGTATCGTCTGGGGACTATGGCGTAGTGGCCTAGTACGTCCGTAGTCGATGAGTCGAGTGAATTATTACAGAGATAATAATTCACTGAGTTAGAAGGAGTTCTGACAGGTATGACTCACGGCTAGCTCGATATTAGACCTAGAGGGTCACACACATATGGTAGGCATTGCGATGAATAGAGGTTCGGATATGAGATATCCGACGGAGCCCTTGTCTTATTGGATGCAGATCCAATACCCACTAGGGGAGGACCCATTAGGGTTTGACAGGGGACCTCTATAAATAGGAGGGATTCAGAGCCCCATGGGCTAGAGAGCTTTTGTTTGCCCTTTTCTATTCTCCTCTCCATCTCCACCTCAGAGTAGGTCTAGACCTCATTCACCCTACTGTGTGGATCACCGCTAGAGAGGAGGACGCTTGACCTCATTCACCCTCTCCTAAGGATCTGCAAGGAAACAGGATATACGATCTCCCTAGGTAACACAATCTACTCTATACGTAGTTTCATGTTTTACGAATTTTTGCGTACCAATCTTCGCACAATGATGAGCATCTCTTTGGGAATCGGGGATTTTGTTTTTCTTATTCTTCCACTGCGCATATGATGTCGCCCCCATGGATTTCCCAATAGTGCCAACCAATGACGTGTCGGGCAATAGAATGTCAATTCGCGTTGTAATAATTGTCTAGATCGGAGTAGAGTTTTGGCTTGTGTGTGCAGGATTAACTACAATAACGATGAAGATATAAAGCGAAACAAAGTGCCGGAGTCAAGCACGAAGGATTCGTTGGGAGTTCGAGAGTCCGACGGAAGTCCGAAGATTCATCGGGAATGCTGTTGGAACTAGCCGAGAATGAGTAGGGAGCTTGCCGAAGGGTTTTCGGAGGCTCGCCGAAAGGTACGTCGAAAGTTCGCGGAGCTCACCGAGAAAGATTGTAGCTTGCCGAAGAAGCTCATCGGAACTCACCAAGATCAAATCGTGAAGTCTAGGAGCTTTCCTAGAGTCCGCAGAATGGTTTCCGAGAGTTTATCGGAAGACCGTCGGAAGTTCGCCAGAAGCTCGCCGGAAGAAGTCTTGACTTACGGACTTTGTAATAGCTTAGAAAATTTCTTTAAATTCATAGTTAGCATGTTAAGTAGAGTTAGAATTATGTGTTAATCTTATAACCCAAGTAAGGGCCAATTGGGCCCGAGTTCGGACTGGTTTGGGCAAGTTTGGAGCCCAACCAGTGAGCTGAAATAGTGTAGGCGGTGGCACCGCCAGACTTGGTGGTGGCACCGCCCAGAGCCTGAAGTATCAAGCGGTGGTACCGTCAGACTGGGCGATGGTATCGCCCAGCACCCGAGAGTTCGGGCGGTGACACCGCCCAGAACTCGAGAGTTCCGACGGTGGCATCGCCAGAACTCTATCAATGTTGAAATTGACAGGCGGTGGCACCGCCAGCCTTGGAAACCCAAGAGAATTCAAAATTTGGAGCCCAAATTTGAATCCTCTTGGGACCTATAAATACCCCTCAATTCTCAGCTAAGAAAACAACTTTTGAGAAGTTAGAGATTTAGATAAAGCCTTAGCAAAGTCGTTAGCAAGTCTTGTTTTCAATAGTTTAAGTGTTCACCTCCCTCATTCTCTTTGAAAATCTATAAGAGTATGAACCACTTGTAAAAGGTTGTAACAGGGGTATTTGTCCTTCACCTTCAAAGTGATTTGCTAGTGGAAGTTGGGAGCCTCATCGAAGAAGGCTTCGCAAGTGGATGTAGGTCATTTGACCGAACCACTACAAAATTAGTGTGTTCTCTGGTTTGCATTTACTTATTGGTATTTACCTTACTGTAAACCTTCATACATGCTTTACTTCCTCATTACTTTTGCTGCACACCTTTACGAACATGCTTTTATGTTAAGCACTTTCGAGTTTAGTTTTTATCGTACGAAAGATTTATAAGCTCAAGTGAGGGTGAACTTAAACTATAAATAAAATAAAAAGCAAAAAGCAAAAAGAATGGAACTACTTGCTTTGAACGCAAGAAAAGGAACAAGAATTGGGATGAATCGAGCTCCTCCGAAGACGAGGAGAAAATCAAGAAAGGCAAGGTGGCAAACTACGTCTTAACCACTTTCAATAATGAGGTTGTTAGAGGGGTATTTGCCCTTCCCCTTCCAAGTAATTTGCTAGTGGAAGTTGGGAGCCTCATCGAAGAAGGCATCGCAAGTGGATGTAGGTCATTTGATCGAACCACTTTAAATTGGTGTGTTCCTTGAATGTGCAAGTGTTTACCTTTCTTAAACCGTTATTTACATAGCAGCAAGCTTTCGGTTTTTATCTTCTCACTTTACTCGAGCTGCTTTTACTAAGTCATTCATTGTCGAATCGAAATCTCTATGCATTTACGAAATCGGTTTCAAACTTACAAGTTTTAATCCGCTGCACTAATTCACCCCCCCTCTTAGTGCCGCGCCAATCTTAACAATTTGGACTATACTTTTTAAACAGACAATTATAAGCTTTATGTCCATGTTTGCAACAAAAGTTATATTTGTTTTGGGGCGAAATATGCAAGATAGAGCCTTTATCAAAGGTGGTTGGATTTTGGTGAGAGCTACTCACAAATCTGATTCCACTTCTTTTATGAACGTGACCCTTATTGATAAGGATCATGTTCAATGACTTGCTACCAACCTCAAATTTCTTCTAGATATCCTTGAGTAGCAAGTTCTCCTTTTGGAGTATTTCTAAATCATGGCATTTCATACATGGAGCTAAACTATCATTATACTCAATTTTTAATTTATCAAAATTACTAACAAGAGAATCATGCTATTTTGTAACAATTTATATTTTTTACTAATTATTTTGCATTCATTAAATAAATCATGAAAAGTATTTAATAATTCATCAAATAATAAATTTGCATCAATTGAACTTGATACCTCCTCTCCAAGGGCCATTAGTGCATAGTGAGCAACTTGCTCGGTGTTGGGTTTCTCTTCTTCGGATGCGCTTGAGTCATCCCATGTTGCTTTGAGTGTCTTCTTCTTCGGTGTCCTCTTCTTGGCTTGGGGACATTCACTCTTATAGTGGCCCGGTTTCTTGCATTCGTAGCAAATTATTTATTCTTTCTTAGGTTCAAATTTATTTTTAGTGTCATTTTTAGCTTTATTTCTTTTAATGAATTTTTTGAATTTTCTTGTTAAAAGTGCCAAGTCATCATCAAAGTCCTCATCACTTGAGTTTTCTCTCAAGTGGTCTTCTTATGTTCTTAGTACCATATTCTTCCTATTCTTTGGAAGGGTGTCCTCAAGCTCTTCATGAGCTTTGCATGTTATTTCATAAGTCATTAATGACCCAATTAATTCTTCAAGAGGAAAGTTGTTTAAATCTTTGACCTCTTGAATGACCGTGACTTTATGGTCCCAACTCTTTGGAAGGGATCTTAAAACTTTATTAACGAGCTCAAAATCTGAAAAACTTTTACCAAGTCCTTTTAGACCATTGACGACATCCATAAAATGGGTGTACATGTTTCTAATGGTCTTACTCGGTTTCATTTGAAATAATTCATAATAATATACTAAAAGGTTGATTTTTGACTCTTTCACTCTACTCATGCCTTCATAAGTCACTTCGAGTGTGTGCCAAATATCAAAAGTCATTTCACAAATTGAAACACGATTGAATTTGTTTTTATCTAGTGCACAAAATAAGGCATTCATAGCCTTTGTGTTTAAACCAAAAGTCTTCTTCTCTAATTCATTACAATCGATCATTGGAAGAGAAGACTTTTGAAATCCATTTTCTATAATGTTCCAAAGCTCAAAATCCATAGAAATTAGGAAGATCCTTATTCAAGTCTTCCAATAGGTGTAATCTGTCCCATTGAATATGGGCAGATGTGTAATTGAGTGACCCTCTTGGTTTTCGATAAATGACATCTCTCATGGATTTTAAGCCAACTGAGAGTGAATCTTGCTCTGATACAAATTATTAGGATCAAGAGCGCACTAAGAGGGGGGGGTGAATTAGTGCAATGGAAAACTTTCGCTATTTCAAAAAACCTTGTTTCGATTAAAGCCGATTCAACGAGAATGATCTTAACTCAATTCATTTCGGAAGAAATTTGAGCTTGAAGCCTTAATTGAAAATGCAAGAAAAGACTAAGTGATTTGCAACAATGTAAATCACATAAATGAAAAAACGTAGATTTCGTAAAGTCTTCATAGAAAGCCGATCTCAGAAGATGTTTTACGTCAAAGTGAATGTAGACGTATTTAAAGCACAATAAGGAGGAGAGGTAGTTTGCTATAAAGAAAAGATGCTCAAAATAAATGTAAACCGAGATTTTAGAGTGGTTCGGTCAACATGACCTATATCCACTATCGACTTCCTCCTTCGACGAGGTCACCGGCATCTACTAGAGGCTTTCCTTTAATAGGCGAAGGCTAACCACCCTTTTACAGCTTTTCTCCTTTTGACGGGCTTAGGAGACAACCCTTGCAAGTTTTCACTCCTCTCTTGGATGTTCTCAATACTTAGAAAGAAGGAGGAGAACTCTAGCTTTTACAACACTTTAAGGCCTCAAAGACTCGCGATAATGTCAAGATTTCAGTGCCCTTTCATACAGGAAAGGGTGGGGTATTTAAGACCCTAATGAGTTCAAAAATAGAGCCTAAAAGTGTTCATTCTCGGATTTCCAGGGTCCTGGCAGTACCACCGCCATTACTTGGTGGTACTGTCGCCTGTCATCGGGCACTGGGCAATACTACCGCTCAGTCTGGGCGATACTACCGCTTGACAACGTTCGAAGACCAAGCTCAGGCGGTACCACTGCTTGACAAGGGCGGTACCATCGTTGGCAGCAATAACTACCGGTGGTACCACCACCTGACAGGAGCGATACTACCGCCCAGAAATCCTGGGAGACGGAATCTCCCATGATGTGCCACCACCGGCCCTGGCGGTGCCACCGCCGGCCAGGATTTCAGGGACCGAATGGGTTGTTCTATTCGGCCCAATTTGGGTCTATTAAGGGCCTAGTTGGCCCCTGATTAAGTTAGTGGGATCACCTTCCAATCCGAACTTAATCTACACTTTAACTACGATAACTAAGACATCATTATTGCAATTTGTGTTCCGGTGCGTCAATCGCTTCTTCCGGCGAGCTTCCAACGAACTTCCAGTGAACATCCGACGAAACCTCGGTGATGCTCCGGTGGACTCCCGGCAAGCTCTAGGACTTCGCGACGATCTTCTTGGTGAGTTCTGACAAGCTTCTATGGCAAGCTCCTAGACTTCTCGGTTGGTTCCTACAGAACTTCCGACGAATGTCCGGACTTCCGACGAACTCTCGGACTCCCAACGTGATATTGATCTTGATTCTAGCATAACACCTACTGCATGTCTTATTGCCATCATAGTTAATCTTGCATACTTTTCTCAATATATAGATTAGATAAACAAATGACAATTGACTTTATCATCAAAATCCGAGATTCAACAATTAACTTGAAAGCGTATTCGTAAACGTATTGAAAATAGTAAGCAAGTAAGGAGGTTTGTAGTAAGATAAATTACACAAAAGAAAAGACAAACCAGATTTTTATAGTGGTACAGTCGTCGTGACCTACATCCACTCTACCGATTCCTTTTCCGTCGAGGCCACCGGCATCCACTATCGATCTTCCTTTAATAGGTGAAGATCAACCTCCTTCTTACACCCTCTTCTCCTTTTCATAGGTTTAGGAGATAACCTTTACAAGCACACACTCCTCTCTAAACAGAATTCAAAGTTTAAGCTAGAGGTGGGGATTTCTCTAGGGATTTCTATAGTGTTTTCTCACTTTTAAACTCTCTGTGCTTGTATTAGTTAACTAGGGATGAGAGTGATATTTATAGGTTTTAAGTTGATTCAAACTTGGAGCTTAAAAAGGTCTCATCTCAGGTTTCCTGGGTACTAGCGGTACCACCATCGTTCCTGGGCGATATTACCGCTGTTGGATCTGCCATTGGGCGGTACCACTGCTTGATAAGGGCGGTACCACCGTTGGTAGCATTCACTGCCAGTGGTACCACTGCCCAGTCTGGGCAGTACCACAACCTAGAAATTCTAAGATGTTGTCTCCCAAGCGGTGCCATCGCTAGCTGGGCTTTCAGCATCCTTGTTGGGCCTTGAATCTGGCCCAAACCAGCCTAACTTCGGGCCTAGTTGGCCCCTAAGATAGTTGATAAGATTACCTCCCAAATCACACTCTAATTATGTGCTAACTATGAAATTTAAGGCGTACACTAAGCTAAATAAGTCTAATTTCTTCTGGCGAACTTCCGATGATCTCTCGTTAATGTTTCGGCGGACTCCTAGCAAGCTCCTGGACATCACGACAATCTTCTTGGCGAGTTTCGATGAGCTTCTTTGGCAAGCTCCAAGACTTCTCGGTCAATTCTGGTAGAACTTCTGACGAACGTCCGGACTTCCGACGAACTCTCGAACTCCTAACAAAATCGCGTTCTTGACTCCGGGACTTCATTTTGCTTTATGCCTTATTATCGTAGTTAATCCTGCACACATAAAACACACTACGATCTAGACAATTATTACTAAGCATGAATCATGTTGTCCAGCATATCATTGGTCCATCGATGCTTCATCCGATTCTTCGGCGCATCGCCCTCTCTTGCTGCCTATTGCCCAATCGGCCAGTTGACCTTTGCAACTCTGATATCCTTGGCGTAATATCCGCTCTTTTTGGCCCGATGCCCGAATCCATGGACCGAAGCCTTCTGCCGATATGTCGATCAATCCTTCGGTGCGACGTCCAATCTTCTGACATGTTTTCCTCCAGCCCAACATGATTCTTCCTACTTTAATTATCTCTCCCTAATCAAAAAATCCTGCATCACTCAAAATGTAGATCAAATCATAACCACTTATCAATTGGTTTCATTATCAAAATTCGAGATTCAATAGAATTTGGTAATGCAAGATTTCTAAAAAATGGCAAAATTAGTGGGAGTGAAAAATCTTAAAGGATTAATTTTGATATTGAGGAATACATGTTCATTCTTGTTTATCATCTTATATTCAGGAGATTGTTGTTCCTCAAATCATTGAAGGAATTGATAAGGATGAACAACAAAATAATATTAATGAACCCTCATATAATGTTGATGTCACTACTAATGACCTTATAAAACAACTATAACCAACAGTTTTGATAAGATCTCAAAGGGAAAGGAGACATGTTATTTTTTATTATTATGTGATATATTTACAAGAATCAGATTATGATGTAAGGATGCAAAGAGACCTCTTATCATTTTCACAGGTTATGGAAAGTAACGACTTTGAAAAAATAGTATGATGCCGTAAAAACAGAGTTAAAATCAATGGACCAGAGTTGTATTTGGGAACTTGTTGAATTATCTAATAATTATAAAAGAGTTGGTTGTAAATGGATGTTTAAGATAAAATGTAACTCAATTGTTAATATAGAATGATATAAAGTCAGACTTGTGGTCAAATGTTTTTCTTAAAAAGAAGGCATCGACTATAATGAGATATTTTCTCTTGTTTCTAAAAAGGACTTGTTGAGGATCGTCATAACATTAGTAGCTCATTATGATCTTGAGTTACATCATATGGATGTAAAAATAGCATTTCTGAATGAGGATCTATATAAGACAATCTATATAGAATAACATGAAGGTTTTACAAAAACAGGAAAGGAAAGTTAGGCTTGTAAACTAAAACATCTATTTATAGCCTTGAATATGCATCCAAACAAGGGTATATAAAGTTTCATGACACCATTACTTCCTTTATATTTTAGGAAAATACTATTGATCAATGTATATACCTAAAAGTCAATGGGAGTAAGTTTATTATATTGGTCTTATATTTGGATGATATTTTACTTATTAGTAGTGATCTTAGTTTATTGCATGAAATCAAGATATTTTTCAATAAGAATTTTAAGATGATTGATATGAATGAGATAGCTTATGTTAATAGCATTGAGATATTCATAAATAGATTTTAAGGATTGCAAGGACTGTCTCAAAAATGATATATTGATCAAATTTTAGAGAGATTTAATATCCAGCTTTGTTTAACCATTGATGCACCTATTACTAGAGGTGAAAAATTCAATCAAAACTAGTGTCCGAAAAATGACTTAGAAAGGAATCAAATGAAGGATATTTCTTATGCATTCATAGTTAAAAATATATTATATGCTCAAACCTATAAAAGACCATATATCAATTTTGTAATTACAATATTGAGTAGATACCAGAGCAACCTAAGAATAAAATATTGGAAAGCTACAAAGAAAAGTAATGAGATATCTATCGGAGATGAAAGTTTATATGTTCACATATAGGAGATCATATCAGCTTGAAGTGATGGGACATTCAGATGTTGATTTTGTAAATTGCCTCAACAGTAGAAAGTTCACCTTAGGATTTACATTCATATTAGATAGAGAGACATTTTTCTTAAAAAAGTATAATGCAATCGCTTATTGCATCATCAATAATGAAAATTAAATTTATGGTATGCTTTGAGGTCATAAATCAAATTTTATAGTTAGAAAATTTTATCTCAAGACTTGGTATGGTCGACTCAATTGTCAAGCCACTAAAGATATTTTGTGATAACACCATAGTAGTTTTCTTCTCTAAGATTGGTAAGTACTCTAGTGGTTCCAAGTGTATCAATATAAAACTTGATGGTTAAAGAAATAGTCCAAAAACAATAAGTATTAATTAAGAACCTGAGCACCACCATGATAATTACTAATCAATTTATTAATACTTTATAATCTAAAATATTTAAAAAATATTCTTAGAATGAGACTTGTGAGTAAGTCATAAAAGATATGGTGAAACATGTTTAAGTTGATGCTATTATTGATATTTTTTTCTTACTTAATTAAAATTATTTATTTCTACTATTGTCACATCCTAAATTTATAAAAAAAATAATAAATCAGTATTTTATTATCCATAATTTATATAATAAACTCTCTCCTTTTCTTTTTATTCATCTTTGAATTCAAATCCTTATCATTATAGTAGTAAATATTCTATTAACTAGAAAAAAATGACAACATCTTAATAGGGTCACAAGTCTCTTCCACCCAAGCTTCAGATCTATTACACAGTAGTAAATTACTTTAAAAATAAATATAAAATAAAAACATATCACCAACCACACATGCTGGTAGGAATCTCAGAAAAATCATAAAGTTAATCTTCAATATTCATGAAATATAAACAAGTATCAATAATTTAATAAGAAAATATATCTATTCACCATAAAATTTATGTATCAGAAAAATGATGATAATTTCTTACATAATAAAAACAATCATACATCAGCCATATGTAACACATACATAATAACAAAGGTGTACATCACCCGATGGTGCACTCTCCCAACAGCGGATGGAGAGGCATATTCCATGGGATGGATTCCTTCTTACAGTAGATAGAGATAATTCATATTGCACTCCCAATAGTGAATGAAGTGGTATCCCTCACCCACCCAAGTGGGGACACGTTCCTTCCAACAACGGATGAAGGAACTGTCTAACCATTATGTTTGATGGTACGCTAATCCCCAAAGGGAATCACCATACCTACCCTCGGCAAGGATACATAAACATCCATGATCATTCATTTACACTCATCCAGTCACTCATGCATACATCAAGAAATCATTATGATTAAATATTATGAGAGACCATACTTGATGTAAATCTACTAAACTATATTTATTGGTGACTCTGCACTATGATGGGTTTGTAGCTCCTTTCATAGGTTACACTCCCAATGTGAACTACTAGTCTAGTCACATCTACTACATAATACTCATATCAATATCATAAATATAAGAAAATAGAAAATCAATAATTATTTTCCAATGATATCTTTAGATAAACCCTTTAAATTCATCAAATCATCAAAGTATGAAATATCAATATCTCAATGGTCTTCAATCAACCAAAACTCTAATTGAAATAGCTCAATTGACTTAAACCAAACTTAATTCGATTATGATCTAACAAAACCAACATCAAATCCTTATAGAACTGGTCTGGAATCACCCTTGATTGGTCTAATTTAGATTTGATTGATCTCAATTATGTTAAATAAGTTTGAACTAGTCAAGTTGGTATGGAATCACCCTAAACTAGCTTTAATTAATCAAACCTATTTGATTTAGTCAATTAATGAGTTCGAACCAATAGAGAGGGAGAAAATTAGACTATGTCGTATAGCACTAACCCAAATCGAACCAACCCACCTGAGTCTTGGATAGGTCACATACATTGCATATACCTATTCCATATACACTGTATATACCTGTTCCAAGTACTAAGTTGAGTTGAGATACGACAAGTTATATAAATGGAGCAACTATATGTCTAATGCCAATCGTGTAACTGGGCAGGCTTAACTTCATGAACTAGGCTAAACCTCACTTATAAGTTAGGTTGAGCCTTGCTATTAAACTAGGCCTAGCTTGGCTTGGGAGTTGGCCCTAGACATATGCGTTGGGGTTGTATTTAACCATATGGATTGGGTCGTACCTACCGCATGAGCTAGCCGATGCCTAGCCACATGGTTGGGTCATACCTTACCATATGAGTTGGGTCATACATGGCCACATGGACTAGATCGTACCTAACCACATGAGCTAGCCCATGTCTAGCCACATGGTTGGGTCATACCTTACCACATGTGCTGGGTCATATATGACCATATGGACCAGATCATACTTAACCACATGGGTTGGGTCATGCTTGGCCACATGGGTTGGGTCGTACCTTGCTATATGAGTTGACTTCTACCCAACCACATAGGTTAGGTCATGCTAAGTCACATGGGCTAGGTTGTACTTGGTCACATGAGCTAGGTCGTACATGATCACATGGGTTGAGTCGATTCGATCTGATCGATCAACTTGACTCAAGTCAGACCCTAATTAGACTCCTCTTATCAAATTAGATTTTAATATTTAAAATTATTAATGAATGATTCAAATTTATTAATTAAAACTTTAAATTCATGATTTTAAATTTAAAACTAATTACATTATAGAAATTCATACATAATTCTTGAAACATATATATATCTAATTAAATAAATTAGAACTACTATGTTAATCCAAAAATAAGAATTTTAATAATTAAATCAATATTAAAATTCACTTAAGCTCAAGAGATTGAGATAAATCAAATAATCATTATAACATCACAAATCAATTATCATTATTTACTACTCATGAAATTTCGAAAGTAAAATATCATTATGCATCATAAAATAATAATAATCTCAATATCAAGATTTCAAAACATAAATCAAAGTTAATTGAAAAAGAAAGAATTCTACATCTCTTCAATTATCCCTTCATCGATATCATTTCCTTGATAAGTCATCTCCTCAATCCTTCCATTGTTAGGTTTAGTGGAGAATGAGGAAGAAGTAGCCCCTTTATATAGGAGAAGATGAGATCTTCCAAAAGGTAAGTAATAATTTAATTTTTATTTTTAATTTATTTTTCGTTTGCTTTCACACACAAAGAAAGTAATATAATATTCATATTTTATTGTTTATACACAAAAATAGAATATAAACTATTTACTTCCTAAATATCAAATCACTCATTAGGAAATAAATCAATTAATAATTTAATTAATTAATAGAATTTCTAACTTATCCATGTGATTAAGGAAACTAAATTTAATTATTTTTTTAATTATAGTACGAAGTTAGTAATAAAGCAATACATCATTTATAGTAATTAATTTATGTTAAGAGAGAAATTATCGGTGATTACAACTATCCTATTTATATTTATGTTTATGTATATTATAGTTGAATGTAATAATAGGATTATCTTAAAAAGATAAATTACAAGAGTCATTATGAATTATATTAAGAAAGACTAATAATGTTTTAATATATAAAAGAGAATACGACATTAAGAACATATAGTTTGATTTAATGTAGTATTATACCTATTGGACTTATTCGCTTACTTTAAAATTCATAGCTATGTTCAAAAATATTTTTTAAAATTTTTAGAATCCAATTAGGTAAAATTATTTTCAAATAAATTTTATTTTATTTATCTTATTTTGAATTTCTTTTATATCTTACCAATTAATGGGTCAAGTAGGAGAATACTAGATTATGTAGTCTAATCTATTTGATAAGATATATTATAGATTTGATTGAGTTCTGATTAAAGTTATAGCCAATACAAATGAAGTTTATATTATAGTATGATTCCTTAAGAGATATCGTTGAGGGGAATTATTCTAATTACTTATCTTAGACCCTTTGCTTTCTATATATAAATAGGATCTCCTAGGAATTAGACACATGACATGTGATAGACAAGGGGACAAACACAAGACATGGATATGTGATAGTCATTGAGAGATTACAGTTCGTCTCTTATCCTCCTTTGTCCCTAATCCATCAATCTAAGTGATCCTGTAAAAGAATAGGAAAAGAGTTAAAGGAGAGTATAGTTCTTGCATATCGACATTACTATGATTTTTGAATCCAATGATGGTGCCCCTATAGATCAAATAAAGTTCTTTCAAGATGATATCGAAAGATATATGCTGTAAATCTGATTTATTATTATTTAATTTTAATTCTAATATTTAAATTTTCTTCATGTATTATGGGCTTTATGCTTATACAAAGAGCTGCCTCTGTAAGGATCATAAGCAACGACGATAGAGAAGGCGAAGGGAGAAGGTGGTAATGGCAATGATAATGGCGAGGAGGGGCGGCACCACTCACGATGGGAGCATGGGGCAGAGGCTACAAGTGGCGTTGCTTGCGATGGGTGATGCTACTCACGATGCATGATCCATGGCCAAACCAATTAGGCACAGGCACCCATCAGGTAAAAGCACAATACTAAAAGTTTGTAAAATACTCGATATTATTTCTCCCTTACTACATAATCGATATAGTTTATTGGATAATAAATGTACTACTAAAAAGAACAAGTAATTCCATGCAAAATTAGAAGAAAGGGACTAGCAAAGCATGGCATCTTTACGAGCTCGATTGCTAATAACTTCAGCTCATGTGGGTCAAGGGTTTGGTGCGATCCAGCATGCCTCGGAGGGCGGCTTCCAACGGCTATGATCATTTTCGTCCTCGCTCTCGTGGACAAAGAGAGCGTATAAGCCGCCATAGACGGTCAGCCCCGACATGCACCAGACGAGGACCGCCACTGGCGGTGGCATGACGGCAGCGACGCGGTAGGTGAGCTTGACGACTAGGGAGGCGGAGAGGAGTCAGATCGCCATCTTCAGGCTCCCTTTCCGGCGGAGGGACTCCTGGGGGGTGGTCTCGAAGAGGCGCGGGCAATAGAAGAGGGAGAGCAGATCGGCGTAGGAAGCGATGACGAAAGAAGCGCTCCAAGGGTGGTCTCTGGTACGGTACAGGGCGGCGAGGAAGTTGATGGTGAGGAAAGCAAGTACCGTCGTCTGCATCCATGAGAAACCATGGTTCCCACCAGTATTCCCGTGTTCCTCTCCATGCCAACCGGAGGCCGCCACGTCACCCACAGCTCTCCTGGAATCACCACCTCCTTGGTTTCCTGATGACGTGAGAAGAACGGAAACGACGGGCTGTGCTATATACACTACCTAACTCTGCGGTGGTGGAAGAGCCCTTCTTGGGGATGATTCCATTCCATCTTGATAGGTTATATAGCAATTGGCAGCCCGATATAGCATTCTCGTGTCCATTATGTATCCAATAAGAAGGGCAAATGCCAAGAACCACCATCTCCCCACCCCCCCCCCCCCCCCCCCCCCCCCAGAAAAGAATATTTCTTATTTTTATTTTTTCTGATTAATGCTCCATTTTTCATTTACTCCCTTCTTAGATCGTTGGCATGATCAACGCGGCCCTTGAAGTCTCCGCTTCGTTTAATCTGCCGAGATTTCCGTGATGCCGTATCACAATCAAAGAAAATAAACTAGTTTTTAGTGACGAACTACAACACGGTTTAGAGGGGGAAAATCAAAAAAGAAATAAATAATTAAATGTATCTTTGCATAATGCATAATATATTATGCAACTGAACTGAATGCCACACCAATCCAACCCATGATTTAGTTACTTAACCAAAGTTTAGCCTGGTAAATAATAAATTCGACTCTGTGAAGGATGCCAAGATTCACACCAGATGACAAAGCGAGCATTTTTGTACGTCTCGTTTCATGATAACATCAATCATCCCAACTCTTGATGGAACTTAGGGTTAACAGAGAACGAGACTGTGTTGCTCCAACTCAGATGAGGTCTTATGTGAGAAAACAACAATATTTAACAGAAAAGGACGCCTACCAAAGCCACAACCAATTCATATTGTAAGATTCACAGACTAGTCACCTGAAGAAAGCCCTAATATGCACCCAGCTGTTCATGGAAAATTGGATGCTGTCGTCATCCAGAGAACCCCGAGCAAGCACAAGGAATCTTAGGAGACCTCCACTGACTCGAGTACTCAAACAACCTCAGTTGCCATGAACAATGGTTAGGGTAAGAAACACCAATGATCAACTGCAGAACTTATAGTTGAACAGCAGCAGGCAATCACATTCGCATCTTCCAATTTGAACAGAGAATGTGTATAAAACATGATAATCTTGCTTCTTATTGCTGCTTCTGCATTCACTTCCTTGCAACCAGCAGCACCACCAGTCGCTACAGCTTCCAAACAAAAATGTTAAATATGGTGGTATCTCCAACCACCAGAAGCTCATTTCAATGACTTTCACACATCATACATGAAGGTAGACACTTCGTTTTGAGCCAACCAAGTGTTCCTGAGACTACAAGAAGTAGTCGGGAGTTTTGCGAGTAGTATCGGGCTCGATTTGTCGTGGTGCTGGATCAAACTGAAGGAAGTTCTGATCCATGTTCTCCCCAATCTCTAATATAGCTGCCATGTTACCACACCGGTAACAGTAGTTTGGCGCGCTAAACACGGTAACAACATTTCTGTCCTGCACTCATGACAACGTGCGCAAAATATGCATAACAAGTTAGGGCCTCTAAAAATGCTGCATAATGAAACAAAATTTGCTGGAGTCCACTTGGCCCTAGAAGGAATTCAAGCAATATATAATGTGCTCTACTCCAGTTAATCTTTGACAAAACTGATTAAGACATTCCGATAAATTGACTTCAGAATAACACAAATATGATCAACAAATTCTGCATGCATAATCTCAAGACCTTTCCTTTACAATGATGCAACAAACTTAATTTGACAGGCAGAATCCAAGATACAACACTGTGAGACAGAAGTGTCATCCATGGAAAATGTGCAGAGGTAACGATTGAATTGGGCTACCCTAGTTTAAATAAAGAGAACATAACCAAAGTTGCCACAAATGCTACAGAATTATCATTAATGGGAAATATGCCGAGGGAACAACAAAATCTGGTTAGCCTAGTATAAATACCATGAACACAATGCTAAACAAAGAGAACGGGAAAACCAGATAGAAAAATTATCCAGTAAATTTAAAGAATATTTTTTTTTTGGTATTCTCTTCATTTTCTCAAACATCCAACATTTTCTTTTGACTCTCTTGCCTTCATTCCTCATATAACTATTTAATCACCCACTGGTAATCTATCAATCACAAGTTATTCCTGCTGTCATCCTAGAAGCAGCAATCTTTAAGAAATGCACCTTGCGACAAAATATTTGGTATAAAAACCCTACAAAGTGACCAGATATTTAACCAACATTTCAACCCACCTGGCACCAATTAAAACCTTCCATAACAAGTTGATGGGCTCTTGCAATCAGTGTTAGGCCATTATTATGATTAAACTGTTGCGCAATGTCTTGTCCAAATGTGTATCCTGCTCCCCTTGGTGATATTCCCCATCCACATCGATCATCAGGATCAGACCAGAGAAGATCACACATGGGACCTTCATGTGGAACCTATAGGCCAAATAAGAATTTAAGTTATTTCATATGGTAACTACGTAAACCAACTTAGATGTTAAAAAGACACCGCAAAACATAACAAATACTTATAAATAGAAAAGTATTATGGAAACGGGTAACTAGTACATTTGTCGACTCAGAGCTGAGAATTTCCAGTTTCATGTGAACATAACCTAAAAGAAAATAGACAAACCTCAACTTCAAAACAAAGGATGGGGTTAAGTTGTTGAAATGTTTCTAATGGACAATTTATGATGGTCACTCAGCAATTCAAAGCTAAATATACAAGCTATTTACAACAAAACTTATCATGTTGATGTGCCAGAGCTTATCTCAATCAGTGTTTTTAAAAGTGCTAGGCGCTCGCCTAGGTGCCCACCCGATGTTCCAGAATATTAAAAATTTAAAAATATATATTATGATTGATAAATATGATCAAAAAAATAAAAATAACACAGAAAATTGAAATCATATAAAATGCCAAATTACATTGTCCATCTTCTAATAACAAAAATATTAAAACAATTAAGTTTAACATCAAATTCAATGAAATGTGCTACACAGGGTTCTACTGATAGAGACAAGTTGATTGAAATGAGAATGAATGGACTGAGAAAAAAGTGCACCATAGTTCTAACTCAAATTCAATGAAATGTGCTAAACAATTCTAGCTCTTAATAGAGTAAAAGTGCACCACCTCAATATGGTGCAACAAGCTGATCAAAAATGAAAAAGAATTGGATTGAGAAAAAAAAGTAACCAGCAGCTTTGGAGGAAGGTGGGGGAAGAAGAAGGCGGCGAACTAAGCTGCGGAGGAAGGCGGCAGCAGTGGATGTAGGGTTTTGCTTTCCTGTTTGTCTAACTGGGTCAAGCCAGGGGGGGAATGGTTGGTTATTTTAGGGTACACTAGTTGGTTTGATTGAACCAACTTGTTTATTCAATTGAACCATGCTTGAACCTCGATCCAATTTAGCTCAGGCACTCGTCCAAGGCGTTCAGCAGCTAGGCGCAAGTGAGCGCCCGAGTGGTGATTCATTGAAATGCCTCACCTCGACATTTTGCGAGGTGTTCGGGCCTTATCTCACCTCTCTCGAGTGCCTTTTGAAGACAATGATCTCAATAGTCTCATCCTTCAACTTATTGACACTAATACTGTGTGTCCTAGAATTAAACCAAGCGTACACAAAATCAATGTAATGATGAGGACTGAAACAACTCTTGAATTAGGTACCAGTTGCACCACCACAAATGTATCCATATTCTTAGTTCCAAATCATTCCACTGGACTAGTCATGAGAGAATTTACTTGTTAGAGAATGGTCAGGTTGATTTGAAAGGACTGGGTTTGTACATACTCCCATCTGACTGATCCAGTTCAGCACATGTCTGTTTGAATCAGTTGGAAGAATTTTTTTTACTTGCCGGGGTAAGACTGAATACATTGACTATTCCTAGACTCCACATTGGCACTGGCAGGAGCCTTATGCACTAAGCTAACCTTAAGCAGTGCTCTGCACTGCCCTTCTTACAATCTAGAAAAAAGGCTCACTGGTTATGTTTATTACTACTGTTTTCTATTGATAGTTTTAGTTAGTTGACAAAATCTGATCCATTAGTTGCTATACAACATAGAGAAAGTAGAAGAATCAATGATAGAATCTAGTCACATACCTCCTGTATACGATTCAGAGCACGAATATTATCTAATGTATCCAATGATGGGGATAGACCACCATGCAAACAGAATATCTACAATCAGAAAACAATGACATCTTTTGAGAATTTGAAAGTGGCTAAATTAGTAAGTGCAGAGGAAAGGAGCAGGAAATAAGACCTGACTCTCGATAAGAGCTGTAAGAGGCAGATAATCAAAAAGGTCAGTAAAATACTTCCACACATTGGCATTCCCATACTTCCTCAAACACTCATCATAAAAGCCATACCTGAAACCACAATCCAAGATGAACATGTAATAAAGTTTAGATATAATGAAATATCGAGGAATTTATCCCACTACTGTAGCTATTAAACATCAAACAAATTTCCCATAACTTACATAGTAAAACATTTCTTTTTTTGCATTATATATTTCTACTTGCTGAGTTGAAATAGAAGGATCTGATAAAGGTGTCATCAAAGGCATAACATTCATAAGCACAAGTAATATACTTCAAACATTTGTACTTGCCAAATCAAGGTTTTCTTTCTCCACTGACAAACCATGTAATAAGCAATGCTCTTTTAACAAGAAAAGTTTGTCTTAATCCACATTTGCTCTAAATCTTACAAAAGTCAGTCATGGATAATCAATAAAATTCAAATGACTAATGGCTGTTAGATTAACATCCAAAAACTATTGCCCTGTGCTAAATTAGACGAAGATCTTCAATTTTGTTGACTATTCACAAACTAGGTAACCTCTGTCTTCCTCTCATCTATGAAACTCTGTAGTCTTGTGTCATCTCTTAGCTATTGAACTTCGTACTTTCATGTATGCCATGTAGTAAAGTGACAGACACTAAAGGTCACTAAGGATGCTCTGGAGGTAAAGGTTTAGGTAAGAGAGGAAGAGAGATGTTCAAGCTGATCCTAGATAACTAGCATCAGGTATCATACTTCCATGACAAAGAAGCTGTCTTAACTGAGGAATAAGACAAGAAATAAGGGGGAGTAAAAAGAGAAGGGAGGAGCACTAAGAAACAAAAAGAGAAGAAGTATAACAAGAGGTATGAGACAAAACAATATCAGTATATAAAAATGGTGTTCCAGTGCATTAGGCTCCTGCTAATGCAAGTTTGGAGCATTGTTGTCTTATGCAGTCTTACTGCTACAAGCATAGAGAAAATTTCCATTATTTAAATTCTAATCTCGCAGATTGCAGGAGAGCAATCTTATCATGATACCAATTACCAAAGCTCACCCTCTAGTTATGTACAACATCATGCATCCCAAGAAAATGTCAGTATATCTAGAAGATAAATCATGTAAAACTTTTAGATTTGCTACAACCAGATTGGCACCTATCAGATAACAATTAGCCATGCCTTTCCGACTAAATCTAGGGATCAGTTAAAATTATAGCAAAAAAGAGAAATTCATTATCAGACCCTTAATGCAAATAACTATCAAAATTAAATTAAGAGAAATTCGTGGTTAGCCCCTTTACTGCAGATAAAGCTCGACATAGATAGAATCTACATCTCCTATTTAGATACAAACTAAATAGCATCATGTGGCTAACAACAGCCAGTATCATACTGAGTACTCTACACCCTATTACACATTCGTGCAAGACTTTGGGTTATATAAGGACTCTCTTAGGATAAGAATAATAGATTGAACTAAACCTTATGGTTGTTCTAGCAAAATTGAATCACTAGCTCACCAGCCAACGGTTTATTTGAACTAATATATAAATTAACATGCCGGACAAAGAAAATAATCACAAGAGGACCTACATATTCTGTCTATATTCTAATGCCACCAGTTTCATCATAAGATTTCACTCTTGAAAAGCATACAATCATAAGTGTACTAGCAAAAGGAGCCACTTACACTTGAGTTATTTGCCGGCTCTCATGATTTCCTCTAAGGATGGTAATTCTGTCTCTATAACGAACTTTCAAGGCCACCAAAAGTGTGACCGTCTCAACAGAGTAATAGCCACGATCTGCATCAAACATAGTAGTTAATAAAAAGATAAGACCTTTTGGACATCTAATGACAAACCCCAAACAAGTGCAGCAAGTCCAGACCAAGTGTTGTAATTTGGACAACAGCAGATAAATGCAAAACAAAAATGCTCATCAGTTATAATTTAGCAACATAAACCAAGAGTTAATGTCTCACTATGTAGTCATAATAACATTGTATTGAAAAAAGATGATGAAAAGGAAAGGAGTTCAGGTATAGGCATGTCAGCATGCTGACAGAAGCAAAATATATAACCAACGCTAAAATTCTAGTTAGGAAAAAAGCAACCATGTAAATCATCTTATAGAAGACAAACATTTATAACCACAAATTTCAAATAAATGTTTTTATATGACACAAAAATATTGATGTCAACCTTCTTTCTAAATTATAAATGACAAGAAAGCTAATCTATTACATTATCTTACTACTGAAGTCGTGAATGGAACTTTCTACAACAACCAAAAAAAGGAATATAATGCACTCATGCATAGTTCTGAATAACTCAACAAATTTATTAGCAAATTTGATTATTTGGATCCAAATGTCTTTTAAGCTTTTCTACTTTGTCATGCTTCTCACAACCATGAGATTTACTTGGCTGAATGCTTGTGATTATACTGTCTATTTGTCATTGCTCTACCATGTAGACGTCCAATAGAGAATGGACATACCGGTTTTGAAGTGAAAAAAGGTCCAACATATACTCAAAGCAGGAAATTGAATGTCGATGTACAGTTATACACTAAATTATGTGATTTTTCATTACTTCATGTAGCTGTAGGTAAAATAAAAAACCAGAACCAGAAGAACCAATCTTGAGACAGCTACCTAGGGTTTTTATTTATTCAATTAAAGTCTTTTATCAGTAATTATTAATACATATCACAATGTTAAATTTTGTTAACTGTCTCACAGCTTCCATACAGATGTTCTTAGACCTCCTTCTCCCTCTTTGGACTTCCAAGATATTCATGCTCCTTCTCATATTAGAAACTCATATTTTCATTGCACACAGGACTGCAAATGAACTGTGAGGATTTCAAGTTTCGATGATTAATGCTATAATCCGATTGTTGACAAACCAAGGAGATTAAAGTTGAAATAACTTGATCATGAAAAAATTGAGTTTAAGCTCAAAGTCAGCATGCTAATACACATGTCTAACAAGCTGTGATCAAACACCTGCAACTAAGATATGCGCAAGACAAGTTGAACTCATTTTGACAGCCAACTAAAAACCACAAATCTAAAAGCCCAAATCCAATAGTTGCAAAACACTAGCAACTAGCAGGCTCTCCCATTCTCACTCACATTTCTGTTCCTATTTTTCATGTTCACCAAACACATTTAGATCAACCATGCTCATTTGAGTTTTGGCATCCTTCTGTAGAGATTATTTCTGTAACCAAAAAAGATTTGCAGCCTATTGTTAAAACCTTCTCTGAGATATCAAGAGGACGAAATGGACAACAACTCCCTAGTTCACTTTCATTACAGATATTTCATCTCCCTCAAAATAGAATCTGACATGACTAGAAATCCTTCTACAATTTTTTTTTCTTAATATGTTTGCCATATAATCTATTTTATTATTTCTATACAGATGCAATCAGGCCTCATATAGGAAAATTCATCTCGAGTAACAGGTTACTGTGGACATCTACTATCATTCTCCCCCATATTGCAAAAAAGTCTGATTGTCAGTTAAACAAAATAAGTTTAATAAAGCCATATATTTCATTTGTCAACCACTGCCATTAAGCCATATGCTTGAAAGTTTTGTCCATCAATGTCAAGATTAATATATATAACTTGCAAAAGTCAAACTATGAGGTAACATGACCATTGAATAGTTAGTAAGTCCACCTAGTCAAGCTTCAAGTGTGTCAAAGAAAAAATTCCATACTATTAACAATGAATATAAACCATTATGATGTCAGGTAGATCAATTTTTCCAGAAGCATTCTGACACTCTCATATAGTTCTTCCATGTCAGTAACATGATCAGACCTTAGAAAACCAAATCTTGTGATAATCCCTGAGCCAGATAACTTAACACTTGACATAGTTAGCCAGCAAAATGAACAGAGAAAAGAAAACTTTTCAAACATAAACCAAATTAACTAGATAAGGAGTTGCCAATCCCAAATAGTCAGAAAATTATGGTTTGTTCTTGTTGTTGAGACTTAGACAATAAGCTAAAGTTGACATACTGATTCAGGCATAATATTTCAAGTAACTACATTAAACCAACTTCTTGATATATGACACAATATATTTTTTTGACTTTGTTTAATAACAATGTCGAACCAATTTCATATTATATGGCACAATCTTTCTAATAACTTTGTTTTTGTTTGGACTTGCAGAGAAAGTTAGTGTGAAATATACCTAGAGTTGGTGTTAAAAATCCAATACATTATAGAATTAGTAAAGAAACGGGCAGCTATTCACCTTTTGACTATGATATTGCAAAATATCATATTTTAAGCATATGGTAGAAAGGTCCGGTGAGTGATAGATAAAAATCGTAACACATTTGACAAATGACGTGTCTCCGCTATATTAACTGCTGACAAAAAAAAAAAGAAACCATATTTTGTGCGCACATACAAGTCCAAAATATTGTCACTCAACCAACTAAAGTCTGCTCCCCTTTCATGGGCAGAACACAACCACAACTCGCTTCTATATGCGTTAACCATCTACTTGTAAGCAGAAGGAAACTGCAAGGACGAGAACAGTTGTGAACTTATGGAAAATTGAGATCACAACCAAAATCAGATCAATTGCAAGTAACACGAAAGGAGCAAGGAATGCATTATTTTGCTAGTTCTTCCCTTAAAAGACTGACCTACATAGTCCCCCATAAAGAGGTAATTGGTATCGGGCGCCTCCCCACCGATCCGGAAGAGCTCGACGAGATCGTAGAACTGCCCATGGATATCACCACAGACCGTGACGGGGCACCTCACCGGCTGCACGTTCCACTCCTCGACGAGGACAGCCCGCGCCTGGTCACAGAGGGCCCTCACCTCCGCCTCCGGCAGGAACTTGCATTCCCTGAGCTGCTCGATCTGGCGGTCCAGGTCCGCGTACGACGGCATCTTCCAGCCCCCCACCTCCGGCCCGTCCGATCTGCGGTTGACGGGAGCCGATCTCGGAGGCCGGAATTCGAAAGGAGAAGCGGCCGCGACGTGCCCCAGCAGAAGCGGATCAGGCGGATCGAAGCTTCAATGGGAAGAATAAAAGGTAAGGGTTAGGGTTTGGAAAGGAGGAAGAGAGGGAGGAGAGAGAGAGAGAGAGGAGGAGGAGTCGATCCGGAGAGCCTCACAGGCTTGGTTCCGTTCTTTTATTCTCTCTTATTTATTTACTTCTATCTTTTTTTCCAATTTGATAAATAGAAACATTGCTCGTAAAATAAAATTTAATATAAAAATTAAAATAAATAACTGAGTTTTTATTTTTTGCTATGTCGATGAGTCATTATATGCATCCTGTTGCCACAACGTATCGATAAGACGCTAGGGTTATATCATAGAAAAAAGAGGAGAAATGGGGATGATCATTTCGAGGGGATGATCGACCTTCTTGATCACTTCAAGGGGATCGACTTCCTAAAGTTTGTCCAAAGACCATAATTATATTTATTTACTTACTGAAAATAAATATATATCCTTATTTATAGAATTCTATCTAGAGTTCACCATGAATTAGACTTTTAATAATAAATAAATATTAAATAAATCTTATCCGACTCTTACCGGACAAAACAAACTCGATAAAATATTATTCAAAAGCTCAAAAAATAAAAGGGATCCTAACAATTCCCTCCCTTTTAAATCAGCTTTTCCTCAAGGCTGAGCAGCATCAAACTTGAGGAGCTTATCTTTCAATACTTCAGTCACAAGGTATCTACGGTGTATCATAACCCGTTGATCAAGTAAGTACGGTCTCCACTTCTTGATAGTATAAGCAATAAGTCAAACTTTTGGTGCATTAGTCATTATAGTCTTTTGGAGAACCCTCTCCATCCGATCCGATGGTTAGTGACAATTGTGATCTTACTTCAATGTCTTCCTTTTATGATCATCTGCTTTCCATTAATAAAAAAATTCATAATTAGTTTAGAAAAATTTCAAAAAACATCACCCAAGGTTGATAATTATTCAATTCCAAGCACCACTTTGAAGTCTTCCAAGGGTAGCAAAAAGAAGTCTACAAGTAACTCTTGGCCATATATAATCAATTTTATCTTCAAACATTTGCTATCACAAGTTAAAATTCGTCCGTAAGTGACTTTTACTTTAAATTTGTCATAGCCTTCAATGTAGTAGGTCAATCGATCAGCAATCTTACTATCCATAAAATTATTAGTGCTACCAGTATCAATTAAAACTATAACATGTTGATGTTCCAAATTTCCTCCAACTTTCATAGTTTATAGGTTAGAATAGCCGGCTAATGCATGCACTATATGTATGATAGGTCCAACATCTTCACTAGAATCTATACCTTCATGATCGAATTCCACATTGTTAGCTTCCAATTCCTTCCCAATTAGTTCAATCATCATAAGTTTTCCTTGCTTACATCGGTGCTCCCTACTCCACTTTTCATTACAGTGCTTACACAAACCCTTCATTGATCTTGAGTTCTTCTCGAGTTAGTCTTTGGGTTTTAGGGTTTCAGTTGGGAATAAATGGAGCGGGCAGCTTGTTGATCATTTGTTTGTTATCACTTTTGTTTCTATGATTTTTCCTACTGATTTTTTCCTCATGTAAACGTTTAAATGAAATTGCAACTATCATAGTGCGGGGTTAGCGAGCTATGACTTCACACCGGATATCTAGATTAAGTCCTTCAGTAAATGCTCCCATCAGCTATCATTCGAATCAGTCTTTGGCTTGATTTGATAATCGTTCAAATCTGTTAGGAAAAGAGTCGGCACTAAGAGGGGCGGGGGGTGAATTAGTACAGCGATAAAATTACATCGGTTCAAAAAACCTTCGTATGATAAAAACTGATTTCGACAAAAACCGTTTCGGAGAGAGGTTAACTTGAAAACGTTTTCGTAAAGATAGCTTCAAAGCATACGAAAGATGCATAGCAGATGTAAAGCAAGTTAAGAGGTTTACAATAAAGTAAATTGCTCAAATATAGAAATGCAAACCAAAGAATGACACGCCAATTTTATAGTGGTTCGGTCGTCGTGACCTACATCCACTCCACCGATTTCTCTTCCGTCAAGGCCACCGGTATCTACAATTGATCTTCCTTTATAGGCAAAGATCAACCTCCTTTTTACAGCTCTTTCTCCTTTTACCGAGTTTATGAGATAACCCTTACACCCCCACTCACTCCTCTCTCAAACTATTCTAACACTTAGAACTTTAAGAGGAGTTTCACACAAGATTACAACATAGTTTCTTTCCTTTTTACTTTCAATGCTTGTGTATATTAACCAAGGATGAGAGAGGTATTTATAGGCCTCAAGTTGATTCAAACTTGGAGCCTAAAAATATCTCATCCTAGGTTTCCTGGGTTCGGGCGGTACCACCGCCTATGTTGGGCGGTACTATTGCTAGTGTCAATCTGACACTAACACTGCACTAGGCGATACCACCGCCTAGTCTGGCGGTACCACCACCTGGCATTGGGCCACTAGGTGGTACCACCACCTGACACAATCTCGAAGACTATGCCACGACGGTGCCACTTCTTGGGTCACTATTTGGGCCGTTCATTAGGCCCAACACAGTCCTTACATGGGCCCAACTGGCCCATAATTGGGTTGGCCCAATTCCAATCTTAATTATGTGCTAACTACGAAATCGAAAACATTTACTAAGCTTCTTGGCGAGTTCCGACGAGCTTCTTCTAGCAAGCTCCTAGACTTCTTGGCTGGTTCTTGTAGAATTTTTGACGAACGTTTGGACTTCCAACGAACTCTCGAACTCCCAACGAAATCGTGTCGTTGACTCCATTTTGCTTTATGCCTTGCTATCGTAGTTAATCCTGCATATGTAAAAACATACTTCAATCTAGACAATTAATACTAAGCATGAATCATATTGTTTGGCATGTCATTGGTCCATCGATGCTTCGTCTGATTCTTCGGCGCATCGTCCTCTCTTGCGGCCTATTGCCCAATCAGCCAATTGACTCCACAACTCTCATATCCTTGGTGCAATATCCGCTCTTCTTGGCCCGATGCCCGAATCCATGGCCTAAAGCCTTCTATCGATACGTCGACCGATCTTCTAGTTCGACGTTCAATCTTCTGACATGTTCTACCAGCCCAATATAATTCTTCATGCTTTAATTGTCTCATCCTGATCAAAACATCCTACTTCACTAAAAACGCAGATCAAATCATAAATATTTATCAAATGATTTCATCATCAAAATACGAGATTCAACAATCTCCCCCTTTTTGATGATGATAATCAATTGATGACGAAGTTAACCTTAACTCCCCCTATCAATATGCTATAATGATATAATCTTGAATTCAAGCTAAATCCAAGTCATTTAAATTTCATCTTGAATATTTACAACATGTCATCATGCATAACATAATCATACTTCTCTCCCTTTGTCATCAACAAAAAAGAGAAGTGTAACTTTCAAATGTTTGGAAATATAATCATTACATGATAAACATAATCTCCATTTTTATCATCATGCAAGCTAGCAAAAATTTAGTAAGTGTTACATCATATTAGAATATGCAAGCTATCAAGTTTTAGATATACAAGGTAGTAAGATAGCATGTTCTACAACATACAAACTAGCAAAATTTTTCATCATTTTAGAAAGTGTAAGCTAGCAATTTTATATCACTTTACAACATGCATAATCATCAAATCATCATTAATTTTAAAGATGTGTATGATTGTAAATTTTGTAAGTTAGCATGTTTTGCTTCTTGAGATAGGCAAGATAGTACTTTTGTTTCTCTTAACATTGCAAGCTAGCAATTCTTAGTAATGTTCAAGATAGCAATTTCTATATCATGCAAGCTTAGCAAAAATTTTTACATCATTAAAAAAAATATAAGCTAGCAATATTGAGATGTTCAAGAAAATAACTTTTGCTTCTTGAAATATGTAAGTTAGCAATCTTTATTTTTCTTTTGAGATAAGCAAACTAGCATGTTTTTGCATCTTCTTGACTTGTGCAAGCTAGCTAACAAGCTAGCTATCTTCCCTTTTGTCCTTATCAAAAAGAAGGGAAGAATATAATTTTATAATTCTTTTTCCTTTACAGTAATTTTCAAATCATGATAAAGGTAAAGTATCAATCTTATTTGTGTATCATTATAGTTCCAAATTAAAATATGTACAATTTTAAAACCTTACATTTGTATTCTTACTTCATGCATGACACAAATCAATCAATCACTATGGGCATATCATATATGATATTCAAGCATTCATACACCATTTTGACAACAAATCATAGCATTTCAAATCATGATGGTATATAAATATCAAATTATATTACATTCTATCATGCATGATCATAACTTCTCATTTGTTTGCATCAACATAAATTCATGAGTATTTCATTCATAATTTCATATCATCATAAAAAATATCAAAAGATTTTTAGTGATGAGATATACAAATCATGAAGACAAATTGTGAATATCAAGAGACATATTATGATTCTTTTTGGATAACTCAAATGGCGAAAAAAAAGAATCATAGTAGACAATCTTGATTTATAAAAATAATTTTTGAGTTATAAATCATGAGAAATCAAGATCATGATTTTGTAAAATCCATTAAATTTAAATCATTTTCATAATCCATGAGATTCATAAAAGCATAATATACATAGATTCATTAATGAAAAATCAAAATCAAAATTAATTTCATGGTTTAAAAATTCATAACATAGGAATTGAGAAATTTTTAAGAAATGTATTCCCCTTTTATTTCATACAAGCATACCTTTGCTAAATAAAAACATTCATCATCGTTTTAAAACCAAAAAATTAAATTTCATCATGACAAGGATCAACAAGCCATAAATCATAAAAATCATCATGCATAAGTTCGAAATATAAACTCGTTAAGCATGATATCAAATCTCTTAACATTTTCATTAAGATATTAAGTATGGCTTCATTGAACATAATGTTGAATGATTCTTAAAGATATCTAATCAATCTTCTTTAGTTTCAATTTGTATGATTGACTTTATGTTAGCATGGCCAAATATTTTTTCTTATATCAAAACCATGCATCATGTTTAAAATCAAAAACCAAGGACAAGATTCATCATAAAAATCATCAAGCCTTTCATACAAAAGCTATCATGTATAACTTCAAATTCTCATGCATAGAATAAAGTCATCAAGCATTGTACTAAAACTTTTATTAAAAACGACAAGCATGATTTCATTTAGCGTTTTCAATCAAAGTCGGAAATCAATATGGAAATCAATATGATACACATTATTATTTTTTTAGACAAAAGATTTGATTTATCTTTTTAAGTGATTGATTTTATATAAGTATGCTCAAATTTTTGATATGAAAGCCATCCAACAAAACTCGAAAAGCAATACAAAATCATCACAATACATATAATTGTTTATACCATACAAGAAATTAATCACTAGATTTAATTCTAACATTTTGTTCATTTATCATAAAACATGTAATTTTCATGATCATTTTAAAAATTACTAGAATGATAAGCATGATCCTAATTTTTTATTATTTTTATTATATTATTAAACATATAATTTTTAAGAAAAATAATTAAACTAAATTAAAAATAACTCATTAAAAGCATCATGTAATTTCGAAATAAATTAAGAGAGTTTCGTTTACCTCATCATCAAAAGCCGTTAAGGCGTAGTTTGCCACCTCATGTAATTCAGAGGAGCTCGATTTATCCCAAAGTGCTTCCCTCTTCTTGCATTTATAGCAAATAGTTGCATTTTTTTTTCTTTAATTTTTGTTTTATGAACTTTTTAAATTTCATAGCGAAGAATTCGAGTTCACCATCACTTGAGCTTATGCTCGAGTGGTATTCGATTGTTTTAAGTCTAAAATCCTTCCTGTTCTTTGGAAGGTGGTTCTCAAGCTCTTCATGAGCATTGCAAGTCATTTCATATGTCAATAATGAATTGAAAATTTCTTCAAGTGGAAAAATATTGAGATCTTTTGCTTCTTGTATTGTCGTTATTTTAGAAACCCAATTTTTAGAAAGTGAGCATAAAACTTTATTCATAAGTTCAAGATTCGAAAAACATTTGTCAAGAGCTTTTAAACCATTGACGACATCCGTAAAATGGGTGTATACGTCAACAATGGTTTCGTTAGGCTTCATTCGAAAAAGTTCAAAATCATGCAATAAAAAATTGACTTTAGACTCTTTAACTCTATTTGTACCTTCGTGTGTGATTTCGAGAATATGCCAAATATCGAAAGTCGTTTCGCATAAAGAAACTCAATTGAATTCATTTTTATCGAAGGCACAAAATAGAGCATTCATAGCTCTAGCATTTAAAGAAAACGTTTTATTCTCCAAATCATTCCAATAGTTCATTGGAAGAGAAGACATTCAAAAACTATTTTATATAATACTCCATAAATTTAAATCCAAAGAAAGTAAGAAAACTCTCATTCGAGTTTTCTAATATGTGTAGTCCGTCCCATTGAACAAGGGAGGACGAATGAGAGAGTGACCCTCTTGAAAGTCGAAAAGAGCCATTTCTCTTGGGTGTTAAACTAAATGAGAAATATGAGGCTCTGGTACCAACTATTAGGAAAAGAGTCAGCACTAAGAGGGGGTGAATTAGTGCAGCAGTAAAATTATATCGGTTCAAAAAACCTTTGTACGATAAAAACCGATTTCGATAAAAACCATTTCGAAGAGAGATTAACTTGAAAGTGTTTTCGTAAAGATAGCTTGCAAGCATACAGAAGATGCATAGTGGATGTAAAGCAAGTTAATAGGTTTGTAGTAAAGTAAATTACTCAAATATAGAAATGCAAACTAGAGAAGAACACGTCGATTTTATAGTGGTTCGGTTGTCGTGACCTACATCCACTCCACCGATTCCTCTTCCGTCGAGGTTGTTGAATCTCAGATTTTGATGATAAAATCAATTGATGAGTTATGTTATCTAATCCATATTATTGAGTTAAGTGTGCAGAATTAACTACGATAACCGGAAAATACAAAGCAAGGATACCGGAGTCAAGTTCGATGGACGTTTAAGAGTCCGAAGAATCATCAGAGATGTTGCCGGAACCAACCGAGAAGAAATCGGGAACCTGTCGAAATTTTCGGAAGTTCGCCGAAGAGATCGTCGGAGGTTCACGGAGATCACCGAGAAGGCTCGGCTACTCATTAAAGTCATCACAAGTTCGGGAGCTTGCTGGGAGTCCGTCGGAAGAAGTTCGTCGGAAAGCTCGCCGGAACAAGACTCGACGTTCGCGGTTGAAAAATTGCTTAGGATATGTTTTGTTATGTATTTAACTTGTAATTAGGATTAGGATTAAGAGATAATCCTATATCCTGGATAGGGGCCAACTGGGCCCAAAATTAGACTTGGTTTGGGCTAAGATTGAAGCCCAACCAGTCAACCGAAGAGTCTGGCGGTGGCACTGCCAGACTAGGCGGTTGCATCGCCCAGCACCCGAGAGCAGGGCGGTGGCACTGCCTAGCACTGTCAGCGTCTGACACTGACAGGCGGTGGCACCGCCAGCATCGGGAACCCAACGAGAATTCAAATTTGGAGCCCAAATTTGAATCCTCTTGAGGCCTATAAATACCCCTCAAATCTCAACTGAGAACACAACTTTTTGAGCAGCAATTGTTTGAGAGAAAGGCCCTAGAAAAGTCTTAGATAGTCTTGTTTTCAATTTGCTAGTGTTCACCTCCTTCTTTCTTGCTGAAAATCTGTAAGAGAGTGAACCGCTTGTAAAAAGTTGTAAGAGGGGTATTCACCCTTCCCTTTCAAGAGATTTGCTAGTGGAAGGTGGGAGCCTCATCGAAGAGGGGCCTCGCAAGTGGATGTAGGTCACTTGACCGAACCACTTTAAAAACGACGTAATCTCTGGTTTGCATTTCATTATTGCTATTTACATTATTGCAAACCTTCTTACTTGCTTTATTTCAGCATTACCTTTGTTGCACAACTTTGCGAATACGTTTTCAAGTTAAGCACTTTCGACTCCGATTTTTATCGTACAAAAGATTTGTCGAAATCAACATTTTAATCCACTGCACTAATTCACCCCCCCCCTCTTAGTGCCGCTCCGATCCTAACAATTGGTATAAGAGCAAGGCTCACTCTCATATTTGGTTTAATACCCAAGAGAGATGGCTTACTCCGGCATGCATGAGGGACACTCTATCACACGTCCACCTATGTTTAATGGGTCGGATTACATGTATTGGAAGACCCGTATAAGGATCTTCCTCATTTCCATAGATTTCGAGCTTTGGACTATTGTCGAAAACGAATTTCAAAAATCTTCTCTTTTGATGAGCGAATGGAATGAATCGGAGAAGAAGGTTTTTGCTTTAAACGCAAAGGCTATGAATGCCTTGTTTTGTGCACTAGACAAAAATGAATTTAATCGTGTTTCAATTTGTGATTCAGCTTTTGATATTTGGAGAACTCTTGAGGTCACTCATGAAGGCACTAGCCGAGTGAAAGAGTCCAAAATCAACATCCTTGTGCACTCTTACGAACTTTTCTGAATGAAACTAAGTGAGTCCATCGGAGACATGTACACCCGGTTCACAGATGTCATCAATGGACTCAAAGCTCTTGGTAAAGATTTTACTAACTTTGAACTAGTAACTAAAATCTTAAGATCCCTCCCTAAAAGTTGGGATCCAAAAGTTATGGCCATTTAAGAGGCTAAAGACCTTAAAACATTCCCTTTTGAAGAACTCATTGGGTCTCTAATGACCTACGAAATGACAAGTCAAGCTCATGACGAGCTCGAGAACCCCCTTCCAAAGAACAGGAAGGATATGACACTCAAATCACAAGAAGACCACTTGAAAGGAACATCAAGTGATGAGGACAGTGACAATGACTTTGCACTTTTGACTCAAAAATTTAACAAATATTTAAAGAAGAACAAATTTAAAAATAATACAAAAAATAAATTTGAACAAAAGAAGGACTAAGTGATTTGCTATGAATGCAAAAAACCGGGATACTACAAGAATGATTGTCCTCAAGCCAAAAAGAGAATATCGAAGAAGAAGGCGCTCAAAGCAACGTGGGATGATTCAAGCACGTCCGAAGAAGAGGAGTCCAACACCGAGCAAGTTGCTCATTACGCCCTAATGGTCATCGGAGAAGAGGTAACAGATTTAATTGATGCAGATTTACCTTATCATGAATTATTAAATGCTTTCCATGAGTTATTTGATGAATGTAAGACAATTAGTAGAAAATATAAATTGCTAAAAAAGGAGCATGATAGTCTCACTTGTGATATCGATAAATGAAAAACTGAATATTATGATAGTTTAGCTCCATGTATAAAATGCCATGATCTAGAATCTCTCCAAAAGGAGAACTTGCTACTTAAGGACACCTTGAAGAAATTCGAGGTTGGTAGCAAATCTTTGAACATGATCCTTACAAATAAGGGTCACGTTCCTAAAAGAAGTAGAATCAGATTTGTGAGAAGTCCTCACCAAAATCCAACCACCTTCATTAAAGGCCCCGTCTTGTTCGGTACCAAAGCCATTGCAACTTTTGTTGCAAATATGGACATAAAACTTATAAATGTCCATTCAAGAAAATTAGTCCGAACAAACTAATTTGGGTTCCTAAAGGAACCATGATCAATTCTATGCAATATGATGAACAAGTTTTTAAGGCACCCAAAAGAAAATGGGTACCTAAAAATAATCCCTTCTTGTAGAAACATACACCTTCATAAGCTAGGAGCAAGAGATGGTATTTAGATAGTGGATTCTCAAGACATATGACTGGAGATCCATCTCATTTCTCTATGCTCACTAGCAAAGAAGAAGGGTATGTCACCTTCGGAGACAACAACCAAGGGAAAATCATTGGCAAGGGAACCATAGGTAACAAATTAAAATTTTCTATTGATGATGTCTTACTATTTGATGGATTGAAACATAATCTCTTGAGTGTTAGTCAATTATGCGATAAAGGTTATATCGTTAGATTTGAATCAAATGTATGTATTATTGAAAAACCAAACCATAACATGACTATGATTGCATTAAAACAAAATAATGTCTACACCATCAACCTTGATGAACTAAGTAATGAAATGTGCTTCTCTGCTCTAAATGATGATGCTTGGCTTTGGCATAGGAAACTAGGCCATGCAAGCATGAAACTAATATCAAAGATCTCATCTAGAGAATTAGTACGAGGAATTTCAAATATAAAGTTTATTAAGGACAAAGTATGCGATGCATGTCAACTAGGTAAACAAATAAAAACTCAAATTAGCACCACTAGACCATTACAATTGATTCATTTGGACTTATTTGGACCAATTGATATGACAAGTCTAGGAGGAAGCAAATATGCATTTGTAATTGTCGATGACTATACTAGATACACTTGGACCTATTTCTTAGCTCACAAAAGTGATTGCTTCAAGTGTTTCTCTAAATTTTGTAAACTCACTCAAAACAAAAAAGGTTTCATGATTTCATCAATTCGGAGTGATCATGGTGGTGAATTTCAAAACCATGACTTTCAAAATTTTTGTGAAGTTAATGGATATAATCACAACTTCTCCACTCCGAGGAATCCCCAACAAAATGGAGTAGTTGAAAGAAAAAATAGAAACCTACAAGAAATGGCAAGAACTATGTTAAATGAACATAGTTTGCCTAAGTAATTTTGGGCCGAAGCTGTAAATACGACTTGCTACATCATGAATAGAGTCCTAATAAGACCATCCTTATCAAAAACTCCCTATGAATTATGGAATAACAAAAAACCAAATATTTCCTATTTTAAAGTTTTCGGTTGTAAATGCTTTATTTTAAATAAAAGGGATGCATTAGGAAAATTTGATGCTAAATCCGATGAAGGCATCTTTCTTGGTTACTCTTCTGTTTCTAAGGATTTTCGGATTTTTAACAAAAGAACTTTAGTAATAGAAGAGTCTATTCATGTAGTTTTTAATGAAATTTCAAATTTAAAGAAAAATGATTTTGATGATGATCTTAGTTTTGATAAATTGAATTTAAATGAACCCCCTCCTCAAAATAGCAACTTGGATGCACCTTCTTCCAAAATTTCCTTACCTAAGGAATGGAAGTATATAGATGCCCATCCAAAGTAGCTAATTATAGGGGATACATCAAAAGGGGTTTAAACTCATTCCTCTTTCAAGAATTTTTGTGCTAACGCCGCCTTCCTTTCTCAAATCGAACCTAAATGCATTGTCGAGGCCATAAAAGATGATTTTTGGATTATTGCAATGCAAGAGGAATTGAATCAATTTGAAAGGAATAAGGTGTGGGAGCTTGTTCTTAGACCTAGTGACCATTTAGTTATAGGTACTAAATAGGTCTTTAGAAACAAGCAAGACGAAAATGGTATCGTGGTTAGAAACAAGGCTAGATTAGTGGCCAAAGGTTTCTACCAAGAAGAAGGTATCGATTACGAAGAAACCTTCGCTCCCGTGGCTCGATTAGAAGCCATAAGGATGCTCCTTGCCTATGCTAGTAGTTATAATTTTAAACTATTTCAAATGAATGTCAAAAGTGCCTTCTTGAATGGTTTTATTTCCGAAGAAGTATATGTCGAACAACCTCCCGGATTTGAAAATTCTCTTCTTCCTAATCATGTTTTCAAATTGACTAAGGCTCTTTATGGCTTGAAACAGGCTCCTAGAGCTTGGTATGAAAGGCTTAGTTCCTTTCTTATTTTAAATAATTTTACCAAAGGCAAGGTTGATACTACATTGTTTATTAAACATTTTGAAAATAATTTTCTTATTGTGCAAATTTATGTTGACGATATTATTTTTGGCTCTTCGGATGAATCACTATGTGAATCATTTGCCAAATGTATGAGTCATGAATTTGAAATGAGTTTAATTGGTGAATTAACCTTCTTTTTAGGATTACAAATCAAACAACTTAGGGATGGTATATTTCTTAACCAATCTAAATATACATTAGAATTGTTAAAACGATTTAACATGGATAATTCAAAAGCAATAAACACCCCTATGAGTACTACGACTAAGTTAGATATGGATGAAAATAGTGAAACTTTCGATCAAAAAACATATAGGGGAATGATAGGTAGTCTACTCTACCTCACCGCGACTAGACCGGATATTATGTTTGGTGTAGGACTTTGCACTAGGTTTCAATCAAATCCTAAATTATCTCATCTTAAAAGTGTTAAAAGAATATTTAGGTATCTTAAAGGAACTCTAAATTTAGGATTATGGTATCCAAAATCTAAAAAAATTGATTTAATAGCTTATGCATATGCCGATTTTGGTGGATGTAGGATAGATAGAAAAAGTACATCCGGAACATGCCAATTTTTAGGACATGCACTTGTTTCTTGGACTTCCAAGAAACAAAATTTAGTTGCAGTATCTACGGCGGAAGCCGAATACATTGCTGCGAGTGCATGCTGTGCACAAGTTGTTTGGATGAAAAATACATTAGAAGTCTATGAAATCCACTTTAAAAACATTCCATAAAATGTGATAATACTAGTGCCATATGTCTTACTAAAAATCCAATTCAGCACTCTAGAACTAAGCACATCGACGTTAAGCATCATTTCATACGCGATCATGTTCTTAACAATGATGTTGTTCTAGAATTCATTGACACAAAGCATCAATTAGCAGATATATTTACAAAAGCCTTGAATGAAGACCAATTTGAATTCATTAGAAGGGAATGTTAAATTGTCCCTAAACAATAAACTTGTTTGAATGGATTTTCTATAAAGTTTTTCATCTTCTCTCCGTTCCTCGGTGAATCTAATCCTTCTCCTTCAATTCTAAATGACATGTTAAATCTGCTCAAGATGAATGATTTTATGATATTTTGAATCTCGAAATTGATTTTGATGGCTTGATTATGAGTTTCAAGTTGACGAATTTGAATGAATTTGTATTCGAATTATGATTTTAACTTATTGGAGTTACTACTAGAAACTTTTTTTGTCTTATCCCAATCTCTTCCTTGTACATCTACAACTTTTATTACTTATAGAAAGAAGAGATTTGATAATATGGATGAATGCTGAATTTTCAATTAAGATGAACTCTGCATAAATATTTTAGCATACTTAATTTTGAATGATAAAATCTTTGTATGACAAACTATGTGCTTCAAGTCTCATTTCCCTTTTTGTTTATGATAAAGGGGGAGAAAAGTGATGACTTGTATCATTTTAATAGCATGACTAAAATGAATTGCAAAAGCTTTTCAAAATCTTTGAGAATATGCCTTGCAAAATCTTTGAGAAAAGTGATCGATCTATGAATGTCTAAAATGCCTTACAAATCTTAGAGAATATCGCAAGATCGATTGATCATATTGAAAGCATGTCTAACATGTATAATCATGAAATTCATGTTGAAAATCTTTATCTCCTATCGTAGTAAAAATTGTCTCTTATCATTCGAGTTGAAAAAGATTTTCATCGAAGTTTAGCATTTACATTATGCTTAATGAGAATAACGATAAGTTCTACTGTTAGAACTTATCGGTTTATGCTTGAATTCAAAGGAATGGAATTCAAGTGTTTTTATCTTCTCATAATATGGCATATAGAAAGGGGGAGTTATGTTTAACTCCGTCATCAATTAATTGTCATCATAAAAAAGGGGGAGATTGTTGAATCTCAGATTTTGATGATAAAATCAATTGATGGGTTATGTTATCTAATCCATATTATTGAGTTAAGTGTGCAGGATTAACTACGATAACCAGAAAACATAAAGCAAGGATACCGGAGTCAAGTTCGATGGACGTTTAAGAGTCCGAAGAATCATCGGAGATGCTGCCGGAACCAACCGAGAAGAAATCGGGAACCTGTCGGAATTTTCGAAAGTTCACCGAAGAGATCGTCGGAGGTTCATGGAGATCATCAAGAAGGCTCGGCTACTCATTAAAGTCATCACAAGTTCGGGAGCTTGCTGGGAGTCCGTCGGAAGAAGTTCATCGGAAAGCTCGCCGGAACAAGACTCGACGTTCACGGTTGAAAAATTGCTTAGGATGTGTTTTGTTATGTAGTTAACTTGTAATTAGGATTAGGATTAAGAGATAATCCTATATCCTAGTTAGGGGCCAACTGGGCCCAAAATTAGACTTGGTTTGGGCTAAGATTGAAGCCCAACCAGTCAACCGAAGAGTCTGGCGGTGGCACTGCCAGACTGGGCAATTGCACCGCCCAGCACCCGAGAGTTGGGCGGTGGCACCGCCCAGTGCCCGAGAGCTGGGCGGTGGCACCCCCAACACTTGTCGGCATCGACACAACGGGCACACATGAACATCGAACTCAATCGAGAATTCAAATTTGGAGCCCAAATTTGAATCCTCTTGAGGCCTATAAATACCCCTCAAATCTCAACTGAGAACACAACTTTTTGAGCAGCAATTGTTTGAGAGAAAGGCCCTAGAAAAGTCTTAGATAGTCTTGTTTTCAATTTGCTAGTGTTCACCTCCTTCTTTCTTGCTGAAAATCTGTAAGAGAGTGAACCGATTGTAAAAAGTTGTAAGAGGGGTATTCACCCTTCCCTTTTAAGAGATTTGCTAGTGGAAGGTGGGAGCCTCATCGAAGAGGGGCCTCGCAAGTAGATGTAAGTCGCTTGACCGAACCACTTTCAAAACGGCGTAATTTCTGGTTTGCATTTCATTACTGCTATTTACATTACTGCAAACCTTCTTATTTGCTTTATTTCATCATTATCTTTGCTGCACAACTTTGCGAATATGTTTTCAAGTTAAGCACTTCCGACTCCGATTTTTATCGTACGAAAGATTTGTCGAAATCAACGTTTTAATCCGCTGCACTAATTCACCCCCCCCCTCTTAGTGCCGCTCCGATCCTAATAGAGGCCACCGGCATCCACTATCGATCTTCCTTTATAGGCGAAGATCAACCTCCTTCTTACAACTCTTTCTCCTTTTACCGAGTTTAGGAAGTAACCCTTACACCCCCACTCACTCCCCTCTCAAACAATTCTAACACTTGGAACTTTGAGAGGAGTTTCACGCAAGATTAGAGTAGAGTTTCTTTTCTTTTTTACTCTCAATACTTGTGTGTATTAACCAAGGATGAGAGGGGTATTTATAGGTCTCAAGTTGATTCAAACTTGGAGCCTAAAAACATCTCATCCTGAGTTTCCTGGGTTCGCTGTGCTGGGCGATACTACCGGCAATGTCAGTCTGACACCGACACTGCACTAGGCAATACCACCACCTAACACTTGGCCACTAGGCGGTACCACCACCTGGCACGTTGCTTGGGGTGGTACCACCGCTCAGACTAGCGGTACCACCACTTGACACAATCTCGAAGACTGTACCACTTCTTGGGTCACTATTTGGGCCTTTTATTGGGCCTAACATAATCCTTACATGGGCCCAACTGGCCCATAATTGGGATGGCCCAATTTCAATCTCAAGTACGTGGTAACAATGAAATCTAAGATATTTACTAAGCTAAACAAGTTCGTAAGTCTAGTTTCTTCCGGTGAGCTTCCGACAATCTTCCGGTGAACTTCCGACGATCTCTCGGCATTATTCCAGCAGACTCCCGGCAAGCTCATGGACTTCACAACAATCTTCTTGGTGATTTTCGATGAGCTTATTCCAGCAAGCTCCTAGACTTCTTGGCTGGTTCCTGTAGAACTTCCGACGAATGTCTGGACTTTCGATGAACTCTCGAACTCCCAACGAAATCACGTCCTTGACTCCGGGACTCCATTTTGCTTTATGCTTTGCTATCGTAGTTAATCCTCCACATGTAAAAACACACTCCGATCTGTTGAATCTCGGATTTTGATGATAAAATAAATTGATGGGTTATTTAATCTAATCCATATTATTGAGTTAAGTGTGCAGGATTAACTACGATAACCAGAAAACACAAAGCAAGGATACCGGAGTCAAGTTCGATGGACGTTTAAGAGTCCGAAGAATCGTCGGAGATGCTACCGGAACCAACCGAGAAGAAATTGGGAGCTGTGTCGAATTTTGGAAGTTCGGCAAGAGATCGTCGGAGGTTCATGGAGATCATCGAGAAGGCTTCGGCTACTCATTAAAGTCATCACAAGTTCGGGAGCTTCTTGGAGTCCGTTGGGGAGAAGTTCAATTTGAAAGCTTCGCGGAACAAGACTCGGCGTTCAGCGGTTGAAAACTTGCTTAGGATGTTTTTTGGTTATGTAGTTAACGTGTAATTAGGATTAGGATTAAGAGATAATCCTATATCCTGGTTAGGGGCCAACTAGGCCCAAAATTAGACTTAGTTTTGGGCTAAGTTTGAAGCCCAACCAATCAACCGAAGAGTTTGATGGTGGCATCGCTGCCGGTCAATTGCAATCCCAAAGACATGAGAGTTGGGTGGTGGCACCACTGGCTGGGCGGTGGCACCGCCCAAGATGCCGAAAACCAGTGGTGGCACCCCGACCTTGTCGGCCTTTATCCTTGTGCAAAATTGCACCACCGCCAAATCTTGTCGTCGTCGAATCGACAAAGTGGTACCGCCAAACATCGGAACTCAAGAGAATTCAAATTTTGGAGCCCAAATTTGAATCCTCTTGAGGCCTATAAATACCCCTCAAATCTCAGTTGAGATTACAACTTTTTGAGCAGCAATTGATTGAGAGAAAGGTCTTAGAAAGTCTTAGAAAGTCTTATTTTCAATTTGCTAGTGTTCACCTCCTTCCTTCTCGAAAATCTGTAAGAGAGTGAACTGCTTGTAAAGAGTTGTAAGAGGGGTATTTACCCTTCCCTTTCAAGAGATTTGCTAGTGGAAGGTGGGAGCCTCATCGAAGAGGGGCCTCGCAAGTGGATGTAGGTCATTTGACCGAACCACTCTAAAATTGGAGTAATCTCTGGTTTGCGTTTACTTATCACAATTTATCTTACTGCAAACTTTCTTACGTACTTTATAATCTTGCTGCACTAATTCACCCCCCCCCCCCTTTTAGTGCTCTTGATCCTAACAATTGGTATCAGAGCGAGGTTATCTCTCTTATTTGGTTTAATACCCAAGAGAGATGGCTTACTCCGGCTTGCAAGAGGGCCATTCTATTGCATGACCACCTTTGTTTAATGGGTCGGATTACACATATTGGAAGACTCGCAAGAGGATCTTCCTCATTTCTATGGACTTTGAGCTTTGGTCTATTGTCGAGAATGGATTTCAAAAATCTTCTCTTCCGATGAGCGAATAGAATGAATCGGAAAAAAAGGTTTTTACTTTAAATGCAAAGGATATGAATGCCTTGTTTTGTGTACTAGGTAAAAATTAATTTAATCGTGTTTTAATTTGTGATTCAGCTTTTGATATTTGGAGAACTCTTGAAGTCACTCATGAAGGCACTAGCCGAGTGAAAGAGTCCAAAATCAACAACCTTGTGCACTCTTACGAACTTTTTCGAATGAAACCAAGTGAGTCCATCGGAAACATGTACACCCGGTTCACGGATGTTATCAATGGACTCAAAGCTCTTGGTAAAAGTTTTACTAACTTTGAACTAGTAACTAAAATCTTAAGATCTCTCCCAAAAAGTTGGGATCCAAAAGTTACGGCCATTCAAGAGGCCAAAGACCTTAAAACATTCCCTCTTGAAGAACTCATTGGGTCTTTAATGACCTACGAAATGACATGTCAAGCTCATGACGAGCTCGAGAACCCCCTTCCAAAGAACAGGAAGGATATGACACTCAGATCACAAGAAGACCACTTGAAAGGAACATCAAGTGATGAGGACAGTGACAATGACATTGCACTTTTGACTCAAAAATTTAAAAAATATTTAAGAAAGAACAAATTGAAAAATAATACAAAAAATAAATTCGAACATAAGAAGGAACAAGTAATTTGCTATGAGTGTAAGAAACCGGGACACTACAAGAACGATTGTCCACAAGCCAAAAAAGAAAGCATCAAAGAAGAAGGCGCTCAAGGCAACATGGGATGATTCAAGCACGTCCGAAGAAGAGGAGTCCAACACCGAGCAAGTTGCTCTTTACGCCCTAATGGCCTTTGAAGAAGAGGTAACGGATTTAATTAATGCAGATTTACCTTATCATGAATTATTAAATGCCTTCCATGAGTTATTTGATGAATGTAAGACAATTAGTAGAAAATACAAATTGCTAAAAAAGGAGCATGATAGTCTTACATGTGATTTTGATAAATTAAAAACTGAATATCATGATAGTCTAGCTCCATGTACTAAATGCCATGATCTAGAAACTCTCCAAAATGAGAACTTGGTACTTAAGGACACCTTGAAGAAATTCGAGGTCGGTAGCAAGTCCTTAAATATGATCCTTACAAATAAGGGTCACGTTCCTTAAAGGAGTGTAATCGGATTTGTGAGAAGTACTCACCAAAATTCTACCACCTTCATTAAAGGTCCTATCTTACATGTTCAACACCAAAGCAATTGCAACTTTTGTTGCAAATATGGACATATAACTTACCAATGTCCATTCAAGAAAATTAGTCCGAACAAATTGATTTGGGTTCCTAAAGGAACCATGATTAAGTCTATGCAACATGATAAACAAGTTAGATTAGTTTTTGAGGCACCCAAAAGTAAATGGGTACCTAAAAATAATTCCTTCTTGTAGAAACATACACCATCACATGCTAGGAGCAAGAGATGGTATCTTGATAGTGGATGCTCAAGGCATATGACTGGAGATCCATCCCAATTCACCAAGCTCACTAGCATAGACGAAGGCTATGTCACCTTCAGAGACAACAACAAAGGCAAAATCATTGGCAAGGGAACCATAGGTAACAAATCAAGTTTTTCTATTGATGATGTGTTACTAGTTAATGGATTGAAACATAATCTGTTAAGCGTTAGTCAATTATGCGATAAAGGTTATATCGTTAGATTTGAATCAAATATGTGCATTATTGAAAAACCAAATCATAACATGACTATGATTGCTTTAAAACAAAATAATGTCTATACCATCAATCTTGATGAACTAAGTAATGAAATGTGTTTCTCCGCCGTAAATGATGATGCTTAGCTTTGGCATAGGAGATTAGGCCATGCAAGCATAAAAACAATATCTAAAATCTCATCTCAAGAATTAGTACGAGGGATTCCGAATATGAAGTTTATTAAGGATAAGGTATGCGATGCATGTCAACTAGGCAAACAAATAAAAACAAGCTTCAAACCAAAAAATCAAATTAGCACCACTAGACCGTTACAATTGATCCATTTGGACTTATTTGGACCAATTGATACAACAAGTCTTGGTGGAAGCACATATGCTATTGTGATTGTGGATGACTACTCTAGATATACTTGGACCTATTTCTTAGCTCACAAAAGTGATTGCTTCAAGTGTTTCTCTAAATTTTGTAAACTCACTCAAAACGAAAAAGGCTTTATGATTTCATCAATTCGGAGTGATCACGGTGGTGAATTTCAAAACCGTGACTTTCAAAATTTTTGCGAAGTTAATGGGTACAATCACAACTTCTCAACTCCAAGAAATCCTCAACAAAATGGAGTAGTTGAAAGGAAAAATAGAAACCTACAAGAAATGGCAAGAACTATGTTAAATGAATATAGTTTACCCAAATATTTTTGGGCCGAAGCCATAAATATGGCTTGTTTCATCATGAATAGGGTCCTAATAAGACCATCTCTATCAAAAACTCCCTATGAATTATGGAATAACAAAAAACCAAATATTTCTTTTTTTAAAGTTTTTAGTTGTAAATGCTTCATTTTAAATGAAAAGGATGCCCTAGGTAAATTTGATGCTAAATCCGATGAAGGCATTTTTCTTGGTTACTCCTCCGTTTCTAAAGCCTTTCGTATCTTTAACAAAAGGACCTTAGTAATAGATGAGTCTATTCATGTAGTTTTTAATGGAATTTCTGATTTAAAGAAAAATGATTTTGATGATGATCTTGGTTTTGATAATTTGAATTTAAATGAACCCCCTCCTCAAAATAACCATTTGAATGCATCTTCTTCCGAAATTTCTTTACCCAAAGAATGGAAGTATGTAGATGCTCATCCAAAGGAGCTAATTATAGGAGATACAACAAAAGGGGTTCAAACTCGTTCTTCTTTTAAGCATTTTTGTGCTAACGCCGCTTTCCTTTCTCAAATTGAACCTAAATGCATTGACGAAGCTTTAAAAGATGCTTTTTGGGTCATTGCAATGCAAGAAGAATTGAACCAATTTGAGAGGAATGAGGTATGGAAGCTTGTTCCTAGACCAAGTGACCACTTAGTCATAGGTACTAAGTGGGTCTTTAGAAACAAGCAAGACGAAAATGGTATCGTGGTTATAAACAAGGCTAGATTAGTGGCCAAAGGTTTCAACCAAGAAGAAGGTATCGATTACGAAGAAACCTTCGTTCCCGTGGCTCGATTAGAAGCCATAAGGATGCTCCTTGCCTGTGCTAGTAGTAATAACTTTAAACTATTTCAAATGGATGTCAAAAGTGTTTTCTTGAATGGTTTTATTTCCGAAGAAGTATATGTCGAACAACCTCCCAGATTTGAAAATTCTCTTCTTCCTAATCATGTATTCAAATTAACTAAAGCTCTCTATGGCTTGAAACAAGCTCCTAGAGCTTGGTATGAAAGGCTTAGTTCCTTTCTTATTTTAAATAATTTTACCAAAGGCAAGGTTGATACTACATTGTTTATTAAACATTTTGAAAATAATTTTTTTATTGTGCAAATTTATGTTGACGATATTATTTTTGGCTCTTCGAATGAATCACTATGTGAACCATTTGCCAAATGTACGAGTGAATCACTATGTGCAAATTTATTAACCATTTGCTTAATGGGTGAATTAACCTTCTTTTTAGGATTACAAATCAAACAACTTAGGGATGGTATATTTCTTAACCAATCTAAATATACTTTAGAATTGTTAAAACGATTTAATATGGATAATTCAAAAGCAATAAACACCCCTATGAGTACTGCGACTAAGTTAGATATGGATGAAAATAGTGAATATTTCGATCAAAAAACATATAGGGGAATGATAGGTAGTCTACTCTATCTCACCGCGACTAGACCGGATATTATGTTTAGTGTAGGACTTTGCGCTATGTTTCAATCAAATCCTAAATTATCTCATCTTAAAAGTGTTAAAAGAATATTTAGGTATCTTAAAAGAACTCCAAATTTAAGATTGTGGTATCCAAAATCTAAAAAAATTGATTTAATAGCTTATGCGGATGCCGATTTTAGCGGATGCAGGATAGATAGAAAAAGTACATCCGGAACATGCCAATTTTTAGGACATGCACTTGTTTCTTGGACTTCCAAGAAACAAAATTCAGTTGCACTATCTACGGCGGAAGCCGAATACATTGCTGCAAGTGCATGCTGTGTATAAGTAGTTTGGATGAAAAATACATTAGAAGACTATGGAATTCACTTTAAAAACATTCCAATAAAATGTGATAATACTAGTGCCATATGTCTTACTAAAAATCCAATTCAGCACTCTAGAACTAAGTGCATCGACATTAGGCATCATTTCATACGTGATCATGTCCTTAACAATGATGTTGTTCTAGAATTCATTGACACAAAGCATCAATTAGCAGATATATTTACAAAAGCCCTAAATGAAGACCAATTTGAATTTATTAGAAGGGAACTAGGCATGTTAAATTGTCCTTGAAAATAAGCTTCTTTGAATATATTTTTCGAAAAATGTCTTTTTAAAATTCTGGATATATGCTTCTGGATGAATGCTGATTTTTCCTTTTAATCTGAATTCTGGATAAGTATTTTTGGCAAATTTGAATGATTAATCTTAATGCTATATTCTTTCTCTAATGATTTTATGATATTTTGTGAATCTCGAAATTAATGGCTTGATTATGAGTTTCAAGTTGACGAATTGAGTTTGAATGGGTTTGTATTCGAATTATGATCTAGACTTATTGAAGTTACTACTTGAAAATTTTTTTATCCCAATCTCTTCCTTGTACATCTACAATTTTTGTTATTTATAGAAAGAAGAGATTTGATAAAATGAATGAATGCTGAATTTTCCTTTAAGATGAATTTAGCATACTTAACTTTGAGTGATAAAATTTTTCTGATAAATGCTGAATTCCTGATGTTATAATAATAAATTATGTGCTTCAAGTCTCATTCCCTTTTTGTTGATGACAAAGGGGGAGAAAAGTGATGACTTGTATCATTTCAATAGCATGACTTATATGAATGTCTTATATGCCTTGCAAAATCTTTGAGAATATCGCAAGATCGATTGATCATATTGAAAGCATGTCAAACATGTATATCATGAAATTCATGTTGAAAATCTTTATCTCCTGTGATAGTAAAAATTGTCTCTTATCATTCGACTTGAAAATGATTTTCAACGAAATTTCGCATTTACTTATGCTCAATGAGAATAACGATAAGTTCTACGGTTAGAACTTATCGGTTTATGCTTGAATTCAATGGGATAGAATTCAAGTGTTTTTATCTTCTCATAATATGGCATATAGATAGGGGGAGTTATGTTTAAACTCCGTCATTAATTGATTGTCATCATCAAAAAGGGGGAGATTATTGAATCTCGGATTTTGATGATAAAATAAATTGATGGGTTATTTGATCTAATCCATATTATTGAGTTAAGTGTGCAGGATTAACTATGATAACCAGAAAACACAAAGCAAGGATACCGGAGTCAAGTTCGATGGACGTTTAAGAGTTCGAAGAATCGTCGAAGATGCTGCCGGAACCAACCGAGAAGAAATCGGGAACCTGTCAGAATTTTCGGAAGTTCGCCGAAGAGATCGTTGGAGATTCACGAAGATCATTGAGAAGGCTCGGCTACTCATTAAAGTCATCACAAGTTCGGGAGCTTGCTGGGAGTCCATCGGGAGAAGTTCGTCGGAAAGCTCGCCGGAACAAGACTCGACGTTCCCGGTTGAAAACTTGCTTAGGATGTTTTTTTTTTTTTATGTAGTTAACATGTAATTAGGATTAGGATTAAGAGATAATCCTATATCCTGGTTAGGGGCCAACTAGGCCCAAAATTAGACTTGGTTTGGGCTAAGTTTGAAGCCCAACTAGTCAACCGAAGAGTTTGACGGTGGTACTGCCAGACTGGGCGGTTGCACCGCCCAGCACTGTCAGCGCCTGACACTGACAGGCGGTGGTACCGCTTGGCTGGGCGGTGACACCGCCAGCTAATGTCAGGGTCAGAAACTGACAGGCGGTGGCACCGCCAGCATCGGGAACTCCAAGAGAATTCAAATTTGGAGCCCAAATTTGAATCCTCTTGAGGCCTGTAAATACCCCTCAAATCTCAGCTGAGATTATAACTTTTTGAGCAGCAATTGATTGAGAGAAAGGTCTTAGAAAAGTCTTAGAAAGTCTTATTTTCAATTTGCTATTGTTCACCTCCTTCTTTCTCGAAAATCTGTAAGAGAGTGAACCGCTTGTAAAGAGTTGTAAGAGGGGTATTTACCCTTCCCTTTCAAGAGATTTGCTAGTGGAAGGTGGGAGCCTCATCGAAGAGGAGCCTCGCAAGTGAATGTAGATCATTTGACCGAACCACTCTAAAATTGGAGTAATCTCTGGTTTGCGTTTACTTATTGCAATTTATCTTACTGCAAACTTTCTTACGTACTTTATAATCTTGCTGCACTTCTCTACGAACACGCGTCTAAGTTAAACTTTTCAAGTTCGGTTTTTTTATCGTGCCAACGATTTCAAAAACCAACGTTTTAATCCGCTGCACTAATTCACCCCCCTCTTAGTACTGCCCATGTCGATGAGAACAGTGATCGGTTGTTGTTTGAGAAGGCCTCCAACTTTCATCGTTTGCGGGTTTGAGTAGTCGGCTAGTGCATGTACCATAACTTTGATCGATTATGGCTCTTCTTCTACATCTTCTTCTTCACGTTCAAGGCTCTCTTCTGAATGTTTAATGACTTCTTCTTCTATTGGTTCAATCATAAGAAGTCTCCCTTTACTACAGCGATGCTCACGGCTCCACGGCTCGTCACAATGCCAACATAACCCCTTCGCATATCGCTCCCGAAGCTCTTCTCCTGTTAACCTCTTTGGTGTAGGGACTTGGTCAACGGTAGGGGGGGCTAAGGGCTTCAATATTACTGGTTGAGGAGCGACCCTAGTCCTCCGAGCTTCATGGTTCAATTGCTCCTCTTGATGTCGTGCGAAAGAGATGGCTGCCATAAGCGTATACGGTTGTCGCGCTTTAACTTCTCCTCGGATCTCGGCTTTAAGCCCTCAATGAAGGTCCTCAGTAGCTGTTTTTGAGACCAATCATGAGTTTGATTAGATAACCTTTCAAACCTGGTTTGGTACTCCTGAATGGTGGAGGTTTGTCGGATCTTTGCTAGTTGTCCGTCAATATTCTCGTAATTGGTTGGTTTGAAGCGGATTAGCAGTTCTTCTTTGAATTGTCACCATGAAAGGACTCCATAAGTATGTTCAAACCAATCAACCCACTGTATAACATCCCCTTCAAGATATATAACTGCAATTTTCACCATAGATGCATCTGCGATTTTGTGGTACCGAAAATATCGCTCTGCGCGCGAGATCCAACCAATCGGGTCTCCTTCTTCCCATCTAGGGAAGTCCACTCTCATGCATGGATAGTTGAGGTTGATCATAGAGCTTCCCCTCTCTTGGACGTCGTATCTTTGGGCTTGGTGCGATTGGGCAAAGCTCTCTCATTGATGTTATTTCTTCGGGCTTAGTGGTCGGCCCAATCTGAGCTCGGTAAAGAGCATCTGAATCTTATCCTCCATTCGCGCCTCGAAGGCTTCAAATTTAGCATTGAATACCTCCTCAGATATCATAGTATATGCCGTCTAATCTGTGATATCAAGATCTCTCTTTTGTTGTCGGGTTAAAGGCATGTATTGGTTGAGAGAGGTGATGGTCGAAAGGGTTGGTAGATTGGTGGATGTAGGCTACGGTTTAGGCTTATTTTGTGGCTATTTTGGGTGCAAGTTGAGGGTGTGGTTTGGTAGAGTTTTAGGGCTGTAGATAAAAGTTTTGGATATGTGGTAGATGGTAGCAAAGGTTTGATAGAAATCAATGAAAGTTGCAGCAAGTATGTGCTGTCTTGTAAGAGTAGAATTATCGTCGAAGAAACAACGGTTTCTCGACGTAATTCCCACCAAAAACGTGAGAGAATTGAGGAGGGAATTGATAGCAAAATCACAATTTATATGACAGCAAGGATATCTAATTTAATCAAGAAAATTTCGGCAGTATAACAGCAAGGAAATTGGTGCAAGTTGTGATTGCAGAATTCACATCGAGAAATTCCAACAGGATACGACGAAAATTTGCAGCAACACAAAATTGTTTTTAGAGATGAATTTCTTTATAGATCAATCTTAGATGGAAGCCAAGATGATCTATGAAGTGTATAAAAAAATTCATTAAAAAAAGATTGCAAATAGATGGGTTAAGGCAACAATATGTGGCTTAAATTTTCTACAGCACAGATTTTTAAGTATAGCAGATTAGACGTAAAAGATCAGTGGTTTATATTGAGAATTTTTTTTATGAAACCAAAGGGAATCTGCTATTAGGAAATGTCAAAGATGTCATAAAAATTTTGTAGAGATTTGGATAGAAAAAACACAGTAGCAAGATCAAACAGACGGTGCTATACGGTTGGAATTCTGCAATGTATCTTTCGTCGTAGAGATGAAAACTTTATGACGAAAAGTATATGCAGCAATATAGGAATATTTTTTTTTGGGATTTTAAAATAAGGATAACTAAATTGCAGCAGCAGTAAGGTAGAAAACTAGAACCTGTTGCAATTCATGGGGAGATCAAAGGATGATCCGTGGTGGTGGAGATGACGGTGGAATTTGACAACGATCTCTTAAGCAATTGTGGGAATTGCTTTGGGCGATTATGGAGGGTTGATGGATAGCTATGGAAGGGCAGCGAGACGCCAAGAACGCTGCTCTGATATCAGGTGTTAGAACCCTTGCAAATTCTAAACTTGGGGTTGATCCCTTTAGGGGATCGGCCTCCTTGGAACTCTATAGGGGTTCCTCCCTCCAAGTTGCTGCTCAAAGGCTGCAGAAAAGATTCATCTATTGCTTGTGAAAAGAGGAGGAATACATGGCAATTTATAGGGTTTCTAAACCCTAACTCCTAATAGGACTCCTACTCAAGACTCCTTCTAACCAACTCCTATTAGACTTCTAATCAAGACTCCTATTTCTTTACAACTCCTAATTTATCTCTAAGAAACAATCTCCTAACCCTAGCCGGCCTCTTCACCTCTTTAATAGGGGTCGGCTTAGGTAGGTTTTACATGAATGTCCCTCTCAATTAGGACTCTCCTAGCTAGATTCCTAACACCGTACCATGATAGTTGTGATTTCTTTCACTCGAATACAAGAAGAATGGCTCAACCAAGATGCTCGGAGGATGAGAACCTCGCCTAGGCCCATGGAATATAAACCTCCTTTTGCTCCCAGCTATCCTTTGCTACCAAAAAAATTGACAATAGAAGAACTACATGACCGATCAGCAAAGGGTCTTTGTTGGCATTGCAATGAGCCGTGGAACTGCCAACATCGCTACAAAAGAGGCTGCCTCCTACTAATTGAACCTCTCAAAGAGACGGAGGAGGAGATCCAAGAGCATTAGGAAGAGGTCGTAGATGAAGAACAACATCCGGTCGATATTACGATGCATGCCCTTGCCGGTTATGCGAACCTGCAAGCGATGAAAGTGGGAGGACTTCTGAAGCAACAACCACCACCATTCATATTGACACCGGGAGCACTATTAATTTTATGAATAGCAAGATCGCTGTCCATATGGCCTTACCTATCGAGAATTACAGTAGGTTTAACGTTAAGGTTGCCAATAGATGAATTTTGAAGTGTGATCATAGTGTTAGAACCCTTACGGATTCTAAGCTTGGGGTCGATCTCTTTAGGGGATCGGCCTCCTTGGAACTCTATAGGGGTTCCTTCCTTCAGGTTACTACTTAAATGCTGCTAAGAAGATTCATCTATTGCTTGTCAAAAGAGAATGAAAATATGACTATTTATAGGGCTTCTAAACCCTAATTCCTAATAGGACTCCTACTCAAGACACCTACTTCTAACCAACTCCTAATAAGACTCATACTCTAAGAAGCAACCTCTCACTAACCCTAACCCTAGCCGGCCTCTTCATCTATTTAATAGGGGACAGCTAGGTAGGTTTTATATGAATGCCCATTTCAATAAAATTCTATTAGGACTCTTCTAACTAGAGTCCTAATAGACACTCTTCAAATCAGCCTTGTCCTTGAGGCTGACGATCCATGAATTATGGGAATTTGATCTTCAAATCGTCATAGTTCTCCCAAGTGGCATCTTCTACTAGTAGGTTCATCCACTGTATTAGCACTTTAGTAGTGGGTTGTCGTCGTCTAGTTACGATCCGTCGACCAATAATGACACTCGGCTAGGTCTGGAGTTCTCCTTGGGTAGGCATATTTGGTAGATGGCTTTGGGTTGTCTCGTTATGTCCTAGCTTGAGCTTTAAACATGACACATGGAAGACTAGATGGATTCGGGAGTTGGCGAGTATGTCTAATCTATATGCTACCGCTCCGATGTGCTTGATAGAACCCTAGTGGATTCTAAGCTTGGGGTTGATCATTTTAGGGGATCGACCTCCTTGGAACTCGATAGGGGTTCCTTCCTCCAAATTGTTGCTCAAAGGCTACTAAAAAGATTCATATATTGCTTATGAAAAGAGGATGAATACATGACTATTTATAAGGCTTCTAAACCCTAACTCCTAATAGGACTCCTACTTAAGACTTCTACTCTAAGAAGCAACCTCCCACCTAACCCTAATCCTAGCCGGCCTCTTTACCTCTTTAATAGGAGTCGGCTAGGTAGGTTTTACATGAATGCCCCTTTCAATAAAATTCAATTAGGACTCTCCTAGCTAGTATCCTAACAGACCCCGCCCTCTTCAAATCAGCCTTATCCTCGAGACCGACGATCCATGAATTCTGAGAATTTGACCTTCAAGTTATCATAGTTTTCCAAAGTGGCATCTTTTGCTGGTAGGTTCGCCCACTGTATTAACACTTTAGTAGTGGGTTATTGTCGTTGAGTCATGATCCGTTGATTAATAATTACACTCGGTTGGGTCTGGAGTTCTCCTTAAGTAGTCATATTTGGTAGATGGCTTGGGGCTGTCTTGACTTATCCCAATTTGAGCTTTAAACACGACACATGAAAGACTGGATGGAGTCGGGAGCTGGCGAATAAGTCCAATCTGTATGCTACCGATCCGATGCACTCCAAAATTTGGTAGGGTCCATAGAACCATGGTGAAAGCTTCATAGATGCTTTGGTCTAGATTGATGTTTGCTTGCATGGCTGGAGCCATCGGAAGACTGAATCTCCTACTGAAAATTCTCTTTCACCTTTGTGTTGATTATATTGTTGTTTCATTCTTGCTTGAGCTTTTCCTTATGGTGAGGGAAGCCCTTCGATGAAGTCCATTGATATATCAGTCCATATTGAGTCCATGATGGGTAGAAGTTGCAGCTTTCCGGGGATTGCCAGTGTCTCGCCTTTATGTCGTTGACATACATCACTTTGTGCCATAAATTTAGCAATAATATTTTTCATCCCTACCTAATAAAAATTTTGCTTAATTCTCTTATAGATTTTACCTAGAGTGCTCGACCACAGGTGTGGAATGCATTTCGTGAAGGATGGTCTTTATGTAAGTAGAATTTGGCACAAGCACAATGCATCCCTTATAGTGTAATTCTTTTGAGTCACAATTGTAATGAGCCACGAAGCTTGGTGCTTTGTCCAATTTTTTTATGATCTTACTAGTCTCTAGATCTTCCTACCATTCCCTCTTAATATTCTCAAGGAAGTCGCTGGTCGGAAGTGAAACGACCAAAAATTCAGCTTGCTCGAGTAGTCGCGAAAGCGCATCTGCAACAACATTCTTTTCCCCCTTTTTGCAAGTTATTTCATAATCATATCCAAGAAGCTATGTTACCTATTTTTGTTGCTTAAGGGAAGATATCTTCTGCTCTAAGAACTATTTTAGGCTTTTATGGTAAGTCTTAATTTGAAAGTGTCGCCCGATCAAGTACAGTCTCTATTTAGTCACCGCATGCATAATCGTGAGCATCTCCTTGTCATAAATAGTCATTTTGAGATGGGAAAGAGATATTATCTTACTTGTATAAGCGAGGGGGCGACCATCTTACATTAGTAAAGCACCAATTCTGACTCTAGAGGTATCGACTTTAATAACAAAAGTCTTACCGAAGTTGGGTAGAGCTAGTACGGGCGTTGTCGTCATTGCAGCTTTAAGTTCATCAAAGGCGGTGGTAGCTTTGTCCGACCATTGGAAAGTATCTTTTTTTAGTATAGAAGTAAAGGGTGCATTGATCCTTTCATAGTTTTTCACAAACTTATGGTAGTAGCTTGTAAAACCGAGAAAGATGCGTAGCAATTTTATGTTCCTCAAGGTCGGTTAGTTCTGCATTGCTTCAATTTTGGAGGGGTTCACCACCACAACTTCCTCTGATATGATATGCCTAAGATATTTCACCTTCTATTGAAGAAAGCTGCACTTTGATTTTTTGATAAAAAGAACATGTTCTCGCAAATCGTCAAAACAAGTCGTAAGTGCTGAAAATGACTTTCAAGAGAAGGGTTGTAAATAAGGATATCGTCGAACAAAACTAGCACAAACTTATGAAGATAATTCAGGAAAATATCATTCATAAGGCTTTAGAAGGTGGAGGGAGCATTGGTGAGACCGAAGGGCATTACCATATATTTGTAGTGGTCGTTGTGTGTTTGTAAGGCGATTTTCGGTATATCTTCTTTTTGCACTCGTATTTGATGATGCCCGGATTGAAGGTCCTGCTTTGTGAAGGTTCATGCTCCCATTAATTCATCAAGCAATTCATCTACTACTGGAATTGGGTATTTATCCTTAACGGTTATGCTATTGAGAGCTTGGTAATCAACGCACATTCGCCATGTTTTGTCCTTCTTTCATACGAGGAGCACTATGTTAGGATCGGAGCGGCACTAAGAGGGGGGGGGGTGAATTAGTGCAGTGGATTAAAACTTAAATTTTAATCAATCTTTTCGTTCGATAAGAGCGGAACTTGAAAAGCTTAACTTGAAAGCGTATTCTTAAAAATGCGCAGCAAAGATAATAAGGAACTAAAACATGTAAGAAGGTTTGCAGTAATGTAAATAGCAATAATGAAATGCAAACCAAGGATAACGCCAATTTTAGAGTGGTTCGGTCAAATGACCTACATCCACTTGCGAGGCCCCTCTTCGATGAGGCTCCCACCTTCCACTAGCAAATCTCTTGAAATGGAAGGGCAAATATCCCTCTCACAACCTTTTGCAAACAGTTCAACCTCTTATAAATTTTCAGCAAGAAAGGAGGAGAACTTTCTAGCAAATTGAAATCTAGACTTGCTAACACTTTCTAAGACTTTTCTCTCAATCAATTGCTGCTCAAAAAGTTGTAATCTCAGCTGAGATTTGAGGGGTATTTATAGGCCTCAAGAGGATTCAAATTTAGGCTCCAAATTTGAATTCTCGTGGAGTTCCCGATGCTGGCGGTGCCATCGCCTGTCAGTGTCAGAAGCTGATAGTGCTGGGCGGTGCCACCGCCCAGCCCAGGCGGTGCCACCGCTTGGCTCTCGGGCATTGGGCGGTGCCGCCGCCCAGCCCAGGCGGTGCCATCGCCCAGCTCTCGGGTGCTGGGCGGTGCAACCGCCCAGTCTGGCAGTGCCACCGCCAGACTCTTCGGTTGACTAGTTGAGCTTCAAACTTAGCCCAAACCAAGTCTAATTTTAGGCCCAGTTGGCCCCTAACCAGGATATAGGATTATTTCTTAATCCTAATCCTAATTACACGTTAACTACTTAACAAAAACACATCCTAAGTAAAATTTCAACCGCGAACGTCAAGTCTTGTTCCGGCGAGCTTTCCAACGAACTTCTTTCGACGGGCTCCCAGCAAGCTCCCGAACTTGTGATGACTTTAATGAGTAGTCGAGCCTTCTCGGTGATCTCCATGAACCTCCGACGATCTCTTCGGCGAACTTCCGAAAATTCTGACAGGTTCCTGATTTTTTCTCGGTTGGTTCCGGCAGCATCTCCGACGATTCTTCGAACTCTTAAATGTCCATCGAACTTGACTCCGGTATCCTTACTTTGTGTTTTCTGGTTATCGTAGTTAATCCTGCATACTTAACTCAATAATATGGATTAGATCAAATAACCCATCAATTGATTTTATCATCAAAATCCGAGATTCAACAATCTCCCCCTTTTTGATGATGACAATCAATTGATGACGGAGTTAAACATAACTCCCCCTATCTATATGCCATATTATGAGAAGATAAAAACACTTGAATTCCATCCCATGAATTCAAACATGAACCGATAAGTTCTAACCGTAGAACTTATCATTTTTCTCATTCAGCATAATGTCAATGCTAAACTTCAATGAAAATCCTTTTCAAGTTGAAAGATAAGAGATAAAGATTTTCAACATGATCATACATTTTAGATATGCATTCAATATGATCAATCGATTGTGCGATATGCTCAAAGATTATGCAAGGCACATAAGACATTCATATTACAGTAGCTTTTGCAATTCATATAAGTCCTGCTATTTAAATGATACAAGTCATCACTTTTCTCCCCCTTTGTCATCAACAAAAAGGGAATGAGACTTGAAGCACATAATTTGTGATTATAACATCAGAAATTCAGCATTGATCAGAAAAAAATTTACCATTCAAAGTTAAGTATGCTAAATTCATTTTAAAGGAAAATTTAGCATTCATTCATTTTATCAAATCTCTTCTTTCTAAAAAAAATTATAGATGTACAAGGAAAAGATTGGGATAGAAAGAAAAAAATTTCAAGTAGTAACTTCAATAAGTCAAGATCATAATTCGAATACAAACCCATTCAAATTCAATTCGTCAACTTGAAACTCATAATCAAGCCATTAATTTCGAGATTCATAAAATATCATAAAATCATTAGAGAAAGAATACAACATTAAGATTAATCATTCAAATTTGCCAAAAATACTTATCCAGAATTCAGCTTAAACGAAAACATCAGCATTCATCCAGAAGCATATATTCAGAATTTAGAAAATATTTTTCAAAAAATATATTCAAACAAGCTTATTTTAAAGGATAATTTAACATGCCTAGTTCCCTTCTAATAAATTCAAATTGGTCTTCATTTAGGGCTTTTGTAAATATATCTGCTAATTGATGCTTTGTGTCAATGAATTCTAGAACAACATCATTGTTAAGGACATGATCGCGTATGAAATGGTGCCTAACGTCGATGTGCTTAGTTCTAGAGTGTTGAATTGGATTTTTAGTAAGACATATGGCACTAGTATTGTCACATTTTATGGGGATATTTTTAAAATGAATTCCATAGTCTTCTAATATATTTTTCATCCATACAACTTGTGCACAGCATGCACTCGCAGCAATGTATTCGGCTTCCGCCGTTGATAGTGCAACTGAATTTTGTTTCTTGGAAGTCCAAGAAACAAGTGCATGTCCTAAAAATTGACATGTTCCGGATGTACTTTTTCTATCAATCCTACATCCCCCAAAATCGGCATCCGCATAAGCCATTAAATCAAAATTTTCGGATTTTGGATACCATAAACCTAAATTTGGAGTTCCTTTGAGATATCTAAATATTCTTTTAACACTTTTAAGATGAGATAATTTAGGATTTGATTGAAACCTAGCACAAAGTCCTACACTAAGCATGATATCTGGTCTAGTCGCGGTAAGGTAGAGTAGACTACCTATCATACCCCTATATGTTTTTTGATCAAAATTTTCACTATTTTCATCCATATCTAACTTAGTCGCAGTACTCATAGGAGTGTTTATTGCTTTTGAATTATCCATGTTAAATCGTTTTAACAATTCTAACGTATATTTAGATTGGTTAAGAAATATACCATCCTTAAGTTGTTTGATTTGTAATCCTAAAAAGAAAGTTAATTCTCCCATTAAACTCATTTCAAATTCATGACTCATAGATGTGGCAAATGTTTCACATAGTGATTCATCCGTAGATCCAAAAATAATATCGTCGACATAAATTTGCACAATAAGAAAATTATTTTCAAAATATTTAATAAACAATGTAGTATCAACCTTGCCTTTGGTAAAATTATTTAAAATAAGAAAGGAAATAAGCCTTTCATACCAAGCTCTAGGAGCTTGTTTCAAGCCATAGAGAGCCTTAGTCAATTTGAATACATGATTAGGAAGAAGAGAATTTTCAAATCCGGGAGGTTGTTCGACATATACTTCTACGGAAATAAAATAATTCAAGAAGGCACTTTTGACATCCATTTGAAATAGTTTAAGATTATAACAACTAGCATAGGCAAGGAGCATCCTTATGGCTTCTAATCGAGCCACGGGAGCGAAGGTTTCTTCGTAATCGATACCTTCTTCTTGGTTGAAACCTTTGGCCACTAATCTAGCCTTATTTCTAACCACGATACTATTTTCGTCTTGCTTGTTTCTAAAGACCCACTTAGTACCAATCACTAAATGGTCACTAGATCTAGGAACAAGCTCCCACACCTTGTTTCTCTCAAATTGATTCAATTCCTCTTGCATTGCAATAACCCAAAAATCATCTTTTATGGCCTCGTCAATGCACTTAGGTTCGATTTGAGAGAGGAAGGTGGCATTAGCACAAAAATTCTTGAAAGAGGAACGAGTTTGAACCCCTTTAGATGTATCCCCTATAATTAGCTCCTTTGGATGAGCATCTATATACTTCCATTCCTTAGGTAAGGAAATTTCGGAAGAAGGTGCATCCAAGTTGCCATTTTGAGGAGGGAGTTCATTTAAATTCAAATTATCAAAACCAAGATCATCATCAAAATAATTTTTCTTTAAATTTGAAACTTCACTAAAAACTACATGAATAGACTCTTCAATTACTAAGGTTCTTTTATTAAAAACCCGAAAAGCTTTAGAAACGGAAGAGTAATCAAGAAAGATGCCTTCATCGGATTTAGAATCAAATTTTCATAAGGCATCCCTTTCATTTAAAATAAAGCATTTACAACCGAAAACTTTAAAATAGGAAATATTTGGTTTTCTGTTATTCCATAATTCATAGGGGGTTTTTGATAAGGAAGGTCTTATTAGGACTCTATTCATGATGTAGCAAGCCGTATTTACGGCTTCGGCCCAAAAATACTTCGGTAAACTATGTTCATTTAACATAGTTCTTGCCATTTCTTGTAGGTTTCTATTTTTTCTTTCAACTACTCCATTTTGTTGGGGATTTCTCGGAGTGGAGAAGTTATGGTTGTATCCATTAACTTCACAAAAATTTTGAAAGTCATGGTTTTGAAATTCGCCACCATGATCACTCCTAATTAATGAAATCATGAACCCTTTTTCGTTTTGAGTGAGTTTACAAAATTTAGAGAAACACTTGAAACAATCACTTTTGTGAGCTAAGAAATAGGTCCAAGTGTATCTAGAGTAGTCATCCACAATCACAAAAGCATATTTGCTTCCGCCTAGACTAGTTGTATCAATTGGTCTAAATAAGTCCAAATGGATCAATTGTAACGGTCTAGTGGTGCTAATTTGATTTTTTGGTTGGAAGCTTGTTTTTATTTGTTTCCCTAGTTGACATGCATCGCATACCTTATCTTTAATAAACTTCATATTCGGAATCCCTCGTACTAATTCTTGAGATGAGATTTTAGATATTGTTTTCATACTTACATGGCCTAATCCCCTATGCCAAAGCCAAGCATCATCATTTATGGTGGAGAAACACATTTCATTACTTAGTTCATCAAGATTGATGGTATAGACATTATTTTGTTTTAAAGCAATCATAGTCATGTTATGACTTAGTTTTTCAATAATGCACATATTTGATTCAAATCTAACGATATAACCTTTATCGCATAATTGACTAATGCTCAATAGATTATGTTTTAATCCATCAACTAGCAACACATCATCAAAGGAAAAACTTGATTTGTTACCTATGGTTCCCTTGCCAATGATTTTGCCTTTGTTATTGTCTCCGAAGGTGACATAGCCTTCGTCCATGCTAGTGAGCTTGGTGAATTGGGATGGATCTCCGGTCATATGCCTTGAGCATCCACTATCAAGATACCATCTCTTGCTCCTAGCATGTGATGGTGTATGTTTCTACAAGAAGGAATTATTTTTAGGTACCCATTTACTTTTGGGTGCCTCAAAAACTAATCTAACTTGTTTATCATGTTGCATAGACTTGATCATGGTTCCTTTAGGAACCCAAATCAATTTGTTCGGACTAATTTTCTTGAATGGACATTGGTAAGTTATATGTCCATATTTGCAACAAAAATTGCAATTGCTTTGGTGTTGAACATGTAAGATAGGACCTTTAATGAAGGTGGTTGGATTTTGGTGAGTACTTCTCACAAATCCGATTCCAGTCCTTTTAGGAACGTGACCCTTATTTGGAAGGATCATGTTTAAGGACTTGCTACCGACCTCGAATTTCTTCAAGGTGTCCTTAAGTACTAAGTTCTCAATTTGTAGAGTTTCTAAATCATGGCATTTAGCACATGGAGCTAGACAATCATGATATTCAGTTTTCAATTTATCAAAAGCACAAGTAAGACTATCATGCTCCTTTCTTAGCAATTTGTATTTTCTACTAATTGTCTTACATTCATCAAATAACTCATGGAAGGCATTTAATAAATCATGATAAGGTAAATCTGCATTAATTAAATCCGTTACCTCTTCTTCGAAGGCCATTAGGGCGTAGTGAGCAACTTGCTCGGTGTTGGACTCCTCTTCTTCGGATGTGCTTGAGTCATCCCATGTTGCCTTGAGCGCCTTCTTCTTTGGTGTTCTCGTTTTGGCTTGAGGGCAATCGTTCTTGTAGTGTCCCGGTTTTTTGCATTCATAGCAAATCACTTGGTCATTCTTTTGTTCAAATTTATTTTTTGTTTTATTTTTAAATTTATTTTTCCTTAAATATTTTTTGAATTTTTGAGTCAAAAGTGCAATGTCATTGTCACTGTCCTCATCACTTGATGTTCCTTTCAAGTGGTCTTCTTGTGATTTGAGTGCCATATCCTTCCTGTTCTTTGGAAGGGGGTTCTCGAGCTCGTCATGAGCTTGACATGTCATTTCGTAGGTCATTAGAGATCCAATGAGTTCTTCAAGAGGGAATGTTTTAAGGTCTTTGGCCTCTTGAATGGCTGTAACTTTTGGATCCCAACTTTTAGGGAGGGATTTTAAGATTTTAGTAACTAGTTCAAAGTTAGTAAAATCTTTACCAAGAGCTTTGAGTCTATTGATGACATCCGTAAACCGGGTGTACATGTCTCCGATGGACTCACTTGGTTTCATTTGGAAAAGTTCGTAAGAGTGCACAAGAATGTTGATTTTGGACTCTTTCACTCGGCTAGTGCCTTCATGAGTGACCTCAAGAGTTCTCCAAATATCAAAAGCCGAATCACAAATTGAAACACGATTAAATTCGTTTTTGTCTAGTGCACAAAACAAGGCATTCATAGCCTTTGCATTTAAAGCAAAAACCTTCTTCTCCGATTCATTCCATTCGCTCATCGGAAGTGAAGATTTTTGAAATCCGTTTTCAACAATAGTCCAAAGCTCAAAATCCATAGAAATGAGGAAGATCCTCATCCGAGTCTTCCAATACGTGTAATCCGACCCATTAAATATAGGTGGACGTGTGATAGAATGGCCCTCTTGCATGCCGGAGTAAGCCATCTCTCTTGGGTATTAAACCAAATATGAGAGATAACCTTGCTCTGATACCAATTGTTAGGATCGGAGCAGCACTAAGAGGGGGGGGGTGAATTAGTGCAGCGGATTAAAACTTCGGTTTTTAAAAAATCTTTCGTATGATAAGAGCGGAACTTGACAAGCTTAATCTTGAAAGCGTATTCTTAAATATGCACAGCAAAAGTAATAAGGAACTAAAGCATATAAGAAGGTTTGCAATAATGTAAATAGCAATAATGAAATACAAACCAAGGATCACGCCGATTTTAGAGTGGTTCGGTCAAATGACCTACTCCACTTGCGAGGCCCCTCTTTGATGAGGCTCCCACCTTCCACTAGTAAGTCTCTTGAAATGAAAGGGTAAATACCCCTCTTACAACTCTTTACAAGCGGTTCACTCTCTTACAGATTTTCGAGAAGAGATGAGGTGAACACTAGCAAATTGAAAAGAAGACAAGCTATCACTTTTCTAAGACCTTTCTCTCAAACTCTTGCTACTCAAAAAGTTGTTTTCTCAGCTGAGATTTGAGGGGTATTTATAGGCCTCAAGAGGATTCAAATTTGGGCTCCAAAATTTGGGCTCCAAAATTCAAATTCTCTTTGGGTTCCCGATGCTGGCGGTGCCACCGCCCAACCAAGCGGTGCCACCGCCCAGCGCTCGGGTGCTGGACGGTGCAACCGCCCAGCCCAGGAGGTGTCACCGCCCAGCCAGGCGGTGCCACCGCCTGGCTCTCCGGTTCACTTGGTTTGGCTTACTTTTAGCCCAAACCAATTATGACTTTGGCCCCAGTTGGCCCCTAACCAGGATATAGGATTATCTTCTTAATCCTAATCCTAATTACAAGTGAACTACATAACAAAACACATCCTAAGCAATTTATTAACTGCGAACGTCAAGTCTTGTTCCGGCGAGCTTTCCGACGAACTTCCTTCGACGGGGTCCAAGCACGCTCCCGAACTTGTGATGACTTTAATGAGTAGCTGAGACTTCTCGGTGATCTTTGCGAACCTCCGACGGTCTCTTCGGCGAACATCCAATAGGTTCCCGATTTCTTCTTGGTTGGTTCCGGCAGCATCTCCGACGATTCTTCGGACTCTTAAACGTTCATTGAACTCGACTCCGGTATACTTGCTTTGTGTTTTCTGTTTATCGTAGTTAATCCTGCACACTTAACTCAATAATATGGATTAGATCAAATAACCCATCAATTGATTTTATCATCAAAATCCGAGATTCAACATTCCACAATAGTCCAAAGCTCGAAATCCATAGAAATGAGGAAGATCCTCATCTGAGTCTTCCAATACGTGTAATCCGACCCATTAAACATGGGTGGACGTGTGATAGAGTGTCCCTCATGCATGTCGGAGTAAGCCATCTCTCGTGGGTATTAAACCAAATATGAGAGTGAACCTGCTCTGATACCAATTGTTAGGATCGGAGCGACACTAAGAGGGGGGGTGTATTATTGCAGCGGATTAAAACTTAAATTTTAATCAATCTTTTTGTTCGATAAGAGCGGAACTTGAAAAGCTTAACTTGAAAGCGTATTCTTAAAAATGCGCAGCAAAGATAATAAGAAACTAAAACATGTAAGAAGGTTTGCAGTAATGTAAATAGCAATAATGAAATGCAAACCAAGGATCACGCTGATTTTAGAGTGGTTCGGTCAAATGACCTACATCCACTTGCGAGGCCCCTCTTCGATGAGGCTCCCACCTTCCACTAGCAAATCTCTTGAAATGGAAGGGCAAATACCCCTCTTACAACCTTTTACAAACAGTTCAACCTCTTACAAATTTTCAGCAAGAAAGGAGGAGAACTTTCTAGCAAATTGAAATCTAGACTTGCTAACACTTTCTAAGACTTTTCTCTCAATCAATTGCTGCTCAAAAAGTTGTAATCTCAGCTGAGATTTGAGGGGTATTTATAGGTCTCAAGAGGATTCAAATTTGGGTTCCAAATTTGAATTCTCGTGGAGTTCCCGATGCTGGCGGTGCCACCGCCTGTCAGTGTCAGAAGCTGACAGTGCTGGGCGGTGCCACCGCCTGGCTCTCGGGCACTGGGCGGTGCCACCGCCCAACTCTCGGGTGCTGGGCGGTGCAACCACCCAGTCTGGCAGTGCCACCGCCAGACTCTTCGGTTGACTGGTTGGGCTTCAAACTTAGCCCAAACCAAGTCTAATTTTAGGCCCAGTTGGCCCCTAACCAGGATATAGGATTATTTCTTAATCCTAATCCTAATTACATGTTAACTACTTAACAAAAACACATCCTAAGCAAATTTTCAACCGCGAACGTCAAGTCTTGTTCCGGCAAGCTTTCCGACGAACTTCTTCCGACGGGCTCCCAGCAAGCTCCCGAACTTGTGATGACTTTAATGAGTAGTCGAGCCTTCTCGGTGATCTCCGTGAACCTCCGACCATCTCTTCGGCGAACTTCCGAAAATTCCGACAGGTTCCTGATTTTTTCTCGGTTGGTTCGGGCAGCATCTCCGACGATTCTTCGAACTCTTAAACGTCCATCGAACTTGACTCCGGTATCCTTGCTTTGTGTTTTCTGGTTATCGTAGTTAATCTTGCACACTTAACTCAATAATATGGATTAGATAAAATAACCCATCAATTGATTTTATCATCAAAATCCGAGATTCAACACACCGGAGAAGAGTAGGGGCTGCAACTTGGTCGAATAACTCCTATTTCAAGCATTTCTTTTACAATCCTTTCTATTTCATCCTTTTAAAGATGTGGATACAATATGGCTGAGTATTTGTTGGAGATTTGCCTGGAAGAATCGGTATACAATGATCATGCCGATGGGTAGGAGGTAGGTTGTGCGGTTCGTAAAATATAACTAAAAATTCAGCAAGCAAATAAAGTAGATTTAGATCTTCAAATTTTGTTGGCTTTCCTATAGTTTGCTACTCAAGTTGTACCAAAAAGCCGCTGCATGCTTTGTGCAAAACCTTCTCCCTTTGTTGTTTGTAAATCATCGTTACATCGCTCCAACGTTTCCAGTGCAGTATCACTTGTTTCCCCTTATTGTAAAATTTCATAATTAGTTTCATAAAATTCCAAAAAATTTTGCCTAATGTTGTTGGCCATTCGATGCTGAGTATAGCCTCATAATCACCAAGAGGGAGGAGGAAGAAATATGCAATTATCTCTTAATCCTATAGTAATAGTTTCACCCACAGGCACTTATGATCACACTTCAAAATTCGTCCATCAGCGACCTTAACGTCAAACCTGCTACAATTCTCGATAGGTAAGGCCATCCAGACAACGACATTGCTATTCATAAAATTATTAGTGCTCCATGTTGAATCTTGGATTTTGATGATGAAACCAATTGATAGTGTTTATGATTTGATCTACATTTTGAGTGATGTAGGAAGCTTCGATCAAGGAGAGACAATTAAGGCAGGAAGGATCATGTTTGGCTAGAATGGAACATGTTAGAAGATTAGACGTCGAGCCGGAGGAACGGTCTATGTATTGGCAGAAGGTTTTGGGCCATGGGTTTGGGCATCGGGCCAAGAAGAGCGAAAATTATGCCAAGGAAATCAGAGTTACGAAAGTCAACTGGCCGATTGGGCAATAGGCCACAAGAGAGGATGATACGCCGAAGAATCAGACGAAGTGTAGATGAACCAATGACATGCCAGACAACATTTGATTTAAGACTTATAATAATTGTCTAGATCGAAGTGGGTTTTAAGTGTGCAAGATTAACTATGATAGCAAGACATAAAGAAAAATGAAGTCCCGGAGTCAAGAATGAGATTTCGTTGGGAGTTCAAGAGTTCGTCAGAAGTCCGGATGTTCATCAGAAGTCTGGCCGGAATTAACCGAGAAGTCTAGGAGCTTGCTAAAGAAGCTCATCGAAACTCGCTAAGATGATCGTCGTGAAGTCTAAGAGCATGCTGGGAGTCCGCTGGAACTTTACCGAGAGATCGTCGGAAGTTCGTCAAAAGATCACTAGAAGCTCACCGGAAGAAACCTAGACTTACAAACATATTTAGCTTCGTAAATGTTTTAAAATTTGTAGTTAGCACATAATTGGGTTGGAATTGGGCCAACTCAATTAGGGATCAATTGAGCCTAAGTTTGGGCTATGTTGGGCCAAGTGCAAGGCCCAAACAGTGACCCAACATGTGGCACCATCGTGACATAGTCTCCGAGACTGTGTCAGGCAGTAGTACCACCCAAACTCTATCTCTGAGACTATCAGATGGTAGTATTGCCAGACACAGTGGTACCACCCAGACACATTTTTCCAGGCAATGGTATCGCCAGACTAGGCGATGGTACCGCCCAGTGTTAGTGCTGCAGGCAGTGGTACCGCCTAGCACAAGCGGTGGTAATGCCAGGACTTGGAAATCCCAGGATAAGATCTTTCTAGGCATGAAGTTTGATTCCAATTGAGGCCTATAAATACCCATCTCATCCCTGGTTAACATATACATAACTGAGAACAAAACAAGAGATAATTCTATTGTAATCTTGAGAGTTCTCCTCCTTTAGTCTAAAGTGTGATTTCTATTTAGAAAGGAGGTAGTGGGGCTGTAAAGGTTCTCTCCTGAGCTTGCAAAAGGAGAATAGAGTTGTAAAGAGGTGGTTGGTCTTCGCTTATTGAAGGAAGACCGATAGTGGATGCTGGTGGCCTCGACGGAAGAGGAATCGGTGGAGTGGATATAGGTCACGACGACCGAACCACTATAAAAATCTGGTTTGTATTTCTTTTGAGCAATTTACTTTATCTGCAAACTACCTTCTTATTGCTTCACTACGCTCCCTGATGCTTCCAAGCTAATATCATCTGAGATCAGTTTTCAACGTATGAAAGATTTTCCGAACCGATGTAATTTTATCCGCTGCACTAATTCACCCCACTCGCTCTTAGTGTCGACTCATTCCTAACATTTAATATCAAAGCCACATTATTTCTCGCTTGGTTTAACACTCTAGAGAAATGACTCTTTTCAGCTTTCAAGAGTGTCACTCTCTCATTCGTCCTCCCATGTTCAATGGGACAAACTACATATATTGAAAAACTCGAATGAGAGTTTTCTTGCTTTTTCTGGATTTAAATTTATGGAATATTATTGAAAATAGTTTTCAAAAGTCTTCTCTTCCAATGAATGATTGGAATGAGTTGGAGAAGAAGATTTTCTCCTTAAATGCATTACTATGAATACCTTGTTTTATGCTTTAGATAAAAATAAGTTCAATCGAGTGTCTATTTGTGAAACAGTTTTTAATATTTGGTGTACACTTAAAATCACACATGAAGGCATTAGTAAAGTTAAAGATTCGAAAATCAACGTTTTAATGCATGATTTTGAATTATTTCGGATGGAACCAAGTGAGACTATTGGAGACATGTACACCCATTTTACGGATCTCATCAATAGTTTAAATGCTCTTACTAAATGTTTTTCAAACTTTGAACTTGTTAATAAAATCTTGAGATCCCTTCCAAAGAGTTGGGACCCTAAAGTTACGACCATTCAAGAGGCCAAGGATTTAAATGACTTTCCTCTCGAAGAACTTATTGGGTCTTTAATTACCTATAAAATTAGTTTTATGACACATGTTGAATATGATGAACTTGAGAACTGTTAGGATCGGAGCGACACTAAGAGGGGGGGGTGAATTAGTGCAGCGGTAAAGTGCGATAACTTTTCACGATTTAAACACTTTTCGGAAACTTCGTACGATAAAAGCAACGTTTTTGCTTAAAATCGTTTCGATTGCGTTTTAACTTGAAGGGATAAGTAAGACTGAGACAAAGCAGTATAGCATTAAAGTGCAAATGATTTGCAGTAATGTAAATGATAATAATTAAATGCAAACCAGAGATCACGCCGATTTTACAATGGTTCGGTCAAGTGACCTACATCCACTTGCAAGGCCCCTCTTCCGTGAGGCTGCCACCTTCCACTAGCAAATCTCTTGAAAGGGAAGGGTGAATACCCCTCTTACAACTTTTTACAAGCAGTTCACTCTCTTACAGATTTTCAATAAGAAAGTAGGAGGTGAACACTAGCAAATTGAAAATAAGGCTAGCTAAGACTTTTCTAAGGCCTTTCTCTCAAACACTTGCTGCTCAAAAAGTTGTTCTCTCAACTGAGATTTGAGGGGTCTTTATAGGCCTCAAGAGGATTCAAATTTGGGCTCCAAAATTTGAATTCTCTTTGAGTTCCCGATGCTGGCGGTGCCACCGTCTGTCAGTGGCGGTGCCACCGCCTGTCAGTGTTAGACACTGACAGTGCTGGGCGGTGCCACCGCCCAGCCCAGGCGGTGCTATCGCCCAGCTCTCGGGTGCTGGGTGGTGCAACTGCTCAGTCTGGCGGTGCCACCGCCAAACCCTTCGGTTCACTTGTTGGGCTTCAAATTTAGCCCAAACCAAGTCTAATTTTGGGCCCAGTTGGCCCATAACCAGGATATAGGATTACCTCTTAATTCTAATCCTAATTACATGTTAACTACATAACAAAAAAAACATCCTAAGTTAGTTTTCAACCGCGAACGTCGAGTCTTGTTCCGACGAGCTTTCCGACGAACTTCTTCCGACGGGCTCCCAGCAAGCTCCCGAACTTTTGATGACTTTAATGAGTAGCCGAGCCTTCTCGGTGATCTCTGTGAACCTCCGACGATCTCTTCGGCGAACTTCCAAAAATTTCGACAGGTTCCCGATTTCTTCTCGGTTGGTTCCGGCAGCATCTCCGACGATTCTTCGGACTCTTAAACGTCCATCGAACTTGACTCCGGTATCCTTGCTTTGTGTTTTCTGGTTATCGTAGTTAATCCTGCACACTTAACTCAATAATATGGATTAGATCATTTAACCCATCAATTGATTTTATCATCAAAATTCGAGATTCAACAATCTCCCCCTTTTTGATGATGACAATCAATTGATGACGGAGTTAAATATAACTCCCCCTATCTATATGCCATATATGAGAAGATAAAAACACTTGAATTCCATCCCATTGAATTCAAGCATAAACCGATAAGTTCTAACAATAGAACTTATCGTTATTCTCATTAAGCATAATGTAAATGCGAAACTTCGATGAAAATACTTTTCAAGTCGAATGATAAGAGACAATTTTTACTATGATAGGAGATAAAGATTTTCAACATGAATTTCATGATATACATGTTAGACATGCTTTCAATATGATCAATCGATCTTGCGATATTCTCAAGGATTTTGCAAGGCATATAAGACATTCATCAATCGATCACTTTTCTCAAAATTTTGAAAATCTTTTGCAATTCATATAAGTCATGCTGTTAAAATGATACAAGTCATCACTTTTCTCCCCCTTTGTCATCAACAAAAAAAGGAAATGAGACCTGAAGCACATATTTTGTCATACAAAGATTTTATCATTCAAAATTAAGTATGCAAATATATTTACGCAGAGTTCATCTTAAAGGAAAATTCAGCATGCATCCATATTATCTAATCTCTTCTTTCTATAAATAATAGAAATTGTAGATGTACAAGGAAGAGATTGGGAAAAAAAAAATTCAAGTAGTAACTTCAATAAGTCAAGATCATAATTCGAATATAAACTCATTTAAATTCAAATTGTCAACTTGAAACTCGTAATCAAAAAATCAATTTCGAGATTCACAAAATGTCATAAAATCATTAATCTTGAGCAGATTGGAGCGGTAGGATAAGATAATTTAACATGTCATTTAGAATTGAAGGAGAAGGATTAGATTCACCGAGGAACAGAGAGAAGATGAAAAAACTTTACGAAAAATCCATTCAACCAAGTTTATTGTTTAGGGACAATTTAACATATCTAATTCCCTTCTAATGAATTCAAATTGGTCTTCATTCAAGGGTTTTGTAAATATATCTGCTAATTGATGCTTTGTGTCAATGAATTCTAGAACAACATCATTGTTATGGACATGATCACGTATGAAATGATGCCTAACGTCGATGTGCTTAGTTCTAGAGTGCTGAATTGGATTTTTAGTAAGACATATGGCACTAGTATTATCACATTTTATGGGAATATTTTTAAAGTGAATTCCATAGTCCTCTAATGTATTTTTCATCCAAACAACTTGTGCACAGCATGCACTTGCAGCAATGTATTCGGCTTCCGCCGTAGATAGTGCAACTAAATTTTGTTTCTTGGAAGTCTAAGAAACAAGTGCATGTCCTAAAAATTGGCATGTTCCGGATGTACTTTTTCTATCTATCCTGCATCCGCCAAAATCGGCATCTACATAAGCTATTAAATCGAATTTTTCAGATTTTGGATACCATAGTCCTAGATTTGCAGTTCCTTTAAGATACCTAAATATTCTTTTAACACTTTTAAGATGAGATAATTTAGGATTTGATTGAAACCTTGCGCAAAGTCCTACACTAAACATAATATCCGGTCTAGTCGCGGTAAGGTAGAGTAGACTACCTATCATTCCCCTATATGTTTTTTGATCGAAATTTTCACTATTTTCATCCATATCTAACTTAGTCGCAGTACTCATAGGGGTGTTTATTGCTTTTGAATTATCCATGTTAAATCATTTTATCCATGTTAAATTCACCCATTAAGCTCATTTCAAATTCATGACTCATACATTTGGCAAATGATTCACATAGTGATTCATCCGAAGAGCCAAAAATAATATCGTCAACATAAATTTGCACAATAAGAAAATTATTTTCAAAATGTTTAATAAACAATGTAGTATCAACCTTGCCTTTGGTAAAATTATTTAAAATAAGAAACGAACTAAGCCTTTTATACCAAGCTCTAGGAGCTTGTTTCAAGCCATAGAGAGCCTTAGTCAATTTGAATACATGATTAGGAAGAAGAGAATTTTCAAATCCGGGAGGTTGTTCGACATATACTTCTTCGGAAATAAAACCATTCAAGAAGGCACTTTTGACATCCATTTGAAATAGTTTAAAATTATTACTACTAGCATAGGCAAGGAGCATCCTTATGGCTTCTAATCGAGTCACGGGAGCAAAGGTTTCTTCGTAATCGATACCTTCTTCTTGATTAAAACCTTTGGCCACTAATCTAGCCTTGTTTCTAACCACGATACCATTTTCGTCTTGCTTGTTTCTAAAGACCCATTTAGTACCAATGACTAAATGGTCACTAGGTCTAGGAACAAGCTTCCACACCTTATTCCTCTCAAATTGATTCAATTCCTCTTGTATTGCAATAACCCAAAAATCATCTTTTATGGCCTCGTCAATGCACTTAGGTTCGATTTGAGAAAGGAAGGTGGCATTAGCACAAAAATTCTTGAATGAGGAACAAGTTTGAACCCGTTTTGATGTATCTCCTATAATTAGCTCCTTTGGATGAGCATCTATAAACTTCCATTCATTGGGTAAGGAAATTTCGGAAGAAGGTGCATCCAAGTTACTATTTTGAGGAGGGGGTTCATTTAAATTCAAATTATCAAAACCAAGATCATCATCAAAATCATTTTTCTTTAAATTAGAAATTTCATTAAAAACTACATGAATAGACTCTTCTATTACTAAGGTTCTTTTGTTAAAAACCCGTAAAGCCTTAGAAACGGAAGAGTAACCAAGAAAGATGCCTTTATCGGATTTAATATCAAATTTTCCTAAGGCATTCTCTTCATTCAAAATAAAGCATTTACAACCGAAAACTTTAAAATAGGAAATATTTGGTTTTTTGTTATTCCATAATTCATAGGGAGTTTTTGATAGGGATGGTCTTATTAGGACCCTATTCATGATGTAGCAAGCCGTATTTACGGCTTCGGCCCAAAAATACTTAGGTAAACTATGTTCATTTAACATAGTTCTTGCCATTTCTTATAGGTTTCTATTTTTTCTTTCAACTACTCCATTTTGTTGGGGATTTCTCGGAGTGGAGAAGTTGTGATTGTATCCATTAACTTCACAAAAATTTTGAAAGTCACGGTTTTGAAATTCGCCACCGTGATCACTACGAATTGATGAAATCATGAAACCTTTTTCGTTTTGAGTGAGTTTACAAAATTTAGAGAAACACTTGAAACAATCACTTTTGTGAGCTAAGAAATAGGTCCAAGTGTATCTAGTATAGTCATCCACAATTACAAATGCATATTTGCTTCCTCCTAGACTTGTCGTATCAATTAGTCCAAATAAGTCCAAATGAATCAATTGTAATAGTCTAGTGGTGCTATTTTGAGTTTTTGATTTGAAACTAGTTTTTATTTGTTTACCTAGTTAACATGCATCGCATACTTTGTCCTTAATAAACTTTATATTTGGAATTCCTCGCACTAATTCTCTAGATGAGATCTTAGATATTAGTTTCATGCTTGCATGGCCTAGTCTCCTATGCCAAAGCCAAGTATCATCATTTAAAACAGAGAAGCACATTTCATTACTTAGTTCATCAAGGTTGATGATGTAGACATTATTTTGTTTTAATGCAATCATAGTCATGTTATGGTTTGGTTTTTTAATAATACATACATTTGATTCAAATCTAACGATATAACCTTTATCGCATAATTGACTAACACTCAAGAGATTATGTTTCAATCCATCAACTAGTAAGACATCATCAATAGAAAATTTTAATTTGTTACCTATGGTTCCCTTGCCAATGATTTTCCCTTGGTTGTTGTCTCCGAAGGTGACGTACCCTTCTTCTTTGCTAGTGAGCATAGAGAAATGAGATGGATCTCCAGTCATATGTCTTGAGCATCCACTATCTAGATACCATCTCTTGCTCCTAGCTTGTGATGGTGTATGTTTCTCTTCTCCGATGGCCATTAGGGCGTAATGAGTAACTTGCTCGGTGTTGGACTCCTCTTCTTCGGACGCGCTTAAATCATCCCACGTTGCCTTGAGCGCCTTCTTCTTTGATGTTATCTTTTTGGCTTGAGGGCAATTGTTCTTGTAGTGTCCCGGTTTTTTGCGTTCATAGCAAATCACTTGGTCCTTCTTGTGTTCGAACTTATTTTTTGTATTATTTTTATATTTATTCTTTCTTAAATATTTTTTAAATTTTTGAGTCAAAAGTGCAATGTCATTGTCACTGTCCTCATCACTTGATGTTCCTTTCAAGTGGTCTTCTTGTGATGTGAGTGCCATATCCTTCCTGTTCTTTGGAAGGGGGTTCTCGAGCTCATCATGAGCTTGACATGTCATTTCATAGGTCATTAGAGACCCAATAAGTTCTTCAAGAGGGAATGTTTTAAGGTCTTTGGCCTCTTGAATTGCCGTAACTTTTGGATCCCAACTTTTAGGGAGGGATCTTAAGATTTTAGTTACTAGTTCAAAGTTAGTAAAATCTTTACCAAGAGCTTTGAGTCCATTGATGACATCCGTGAAACGGGTGTACATGTCTCCGATGGACTCACTTGGTTTCATTCGGAAAAGTTCATAAGAGTGCACAAGGATGTTGATTTTGGACTCTTTCACTCGGCTAGTGCCTTCATGAGTGGCCTCAAGAGTTCTCCAAATATCAAAAGCCGAATCACAAATTGAAACACGATTAAATTTATTTTTATCTAGTGCACAAAACAAGGCATTCATAGCCTTTGCGTTTAAAGCAAAAACCTTCTTCTCCGATTTATTCCATTCGCTCATCGGAAGAGAAGATTTTTTAAATCCGTTTTCGACAATAGTCCAAAGTTCAAAATCCATGGAAATGAGGAAGATCCTCATACGGGTCTTCCAATACGTGTAATTTGACCCAATAAACATAGGTGGACGTGTGATAGAGTGTCCTTCATGCATGCCGGAGTAAGCCATCTCTCTTGGGTATTAAACCAAATATGAGAGTGAGCCTTGCTCTAATACCAACTGTTAGGATCGGAGCGACACTAAGAGGGGGGGGTGAATTAGTGCAGCGGTAAAGTGCGATAACTTTTCACGATTTAAACACTTTTCGGAAACTTCGTACGATAAAAGCAACGTTTTTGTTTGAAATCGTTTCGATTGCGTTTTAACTTGAAGGGATAAGTAAGACTGAGACAAAGCAGTAGAGCATTAAAGTGCAAATGGTTTGTAGTAATGTAAATGACAATAAGTAAATGCAAACCAGAGATCACGCCGATTTTACAGTGGTTCGGTCAAGTGACCTACATCCACTTGCGAGGCCCCTCTTCGGTGAGGCTCCCACCTTCCACTAGCAAATCTCTTGAAAGGGAAGGGTGAATACCCCTCTTACAACTTTTTACAAGCAGTTCACTCTCTTATAGATTTTCAACAAGAAAGTAGGAGGTGAACACTAGCAAATTGAAAACAAGGCTAGCTAAGACTTTTCTAAGGCCTTTCTCTCAAACACTTGCTGCTCAAAAAGTTGTTCTCTTAGTTGAGATTTGAGGGGTATTTATAGGCCTCAAGAGGATTCAAATTTGGGCTCCAAAATTTGAATTCTCTTTGAGTTCCCGATGTTGGCCGTGCCATCGTCTATCAGTGGCGGTGCCACCGCCTGTCAGTGTCAGACACTGACAATGCTGGGCGGTGCCACCGCCCAGCCCAAGCGGTGCTACCGTCCAGCTCTCGGGTGCTGGGTGGTGCAACCACCCAGTCTGGCGGTGCCACCGCCAGACCCTTCGGTTCACTTGTTGGGCTTCAAATTTAACCCAAACCAAGTCTAATTTTGGGCCCAGTTGGCCCCTAACCAGGATATAGGATTATCTCTTAATCCTAATCCTAATTACAAGTGAACTACATAACAAAATATATCCTAAGCAAGTTTTCAACCGCGAACGTCGAGTATTGTTCCGGCGAGCTTTCCAACGAACTTCTTCCGACGGGCTCCCAGCAAGCTCCCGAACTTGTGATGACTTTAATGAGTAGTCGAGCCTTCTCGGTGATCTTGTGAACCTCTGACGATCTCTTCGGCGAACTTCCGAAAATTCCTTCAGGTTCCCGATTTCTTCTCGGTTGGTTCCGGCAGCATCTCCGACGATTCTTTGGACTCTTAAACGTCCATCGAACTTGACTCCGGTATCCTTGCTTTGTGTTTTCTGGTTATCGTAGTTAATCCTGCACACTTAACTCAATAATATGGATTAGATCATTTAACCCATCAATTGATTTTATCATCAAAATCCGAGATTCAACAAGAACAACCTTCCAAAGAATAAGAAGGATTTTGTATTTAGAACAAAAGAAGACCATTCGAGTGAAAGCTCAAGTGATGATAAACTTGAACATCTCATAATAAAGCTTAAAAAGTTCATAAAACAAAAATCAAAGAACAAAAATAAACTTAAAAAGAATGCAACTACTTGCTATGAATGCAAAAAGAAGGATGCACTCTGGGATGAATCGAGTTCATATGAAGATGAAGAACAAATCAACAAAGGCAAGGTGGCAAACTACGCTTTAACGACTTTCGACGATAAGGTAACAAAAATTTCTTTAATTTATTTTGAAATTACTTGATACTTTTTCATGAGTTATTTTTAAATTAGCTAATAAAAAATAAAATATAAAAAATACAAAATAAATATATCATGCTTCTTTTTATTTTATGATCAGGAAAATTACATGTTTTATGATAAAGGAACAAAATGTTAGATTTAAATCTACTAATAATTCTATGTATGTTTTTAAGAACAAATAATGTGTATCTTGATGATTTCCGAATTGCCTTTTGATTTTAATTCAAGATGCTTTATGTTCAATGAAACCATGCTTGATGATTTAATGATGTAATAATAAAATGATGATTTTATATTTTGAAATTATGCATGATGATTGATCTTTGTCGTAATAAAAGTTGCTTTTCAGTTTTAAACATAATGTATGGTTTTCATATGAAAAACTTGAGCATACTTATATAAAATCAATCACATAAAATGAAAAACATGAAAAGGAAAATGTATTATCATTGGAATTAAAATGATAAATCAAATCTCTTGTTTAAAGAGGCCTTATGTTTAATGTGTTATATTTTTGGTCATGAAGATTTTTGTGATGAATCTTATCTTTGTCTTTTGGTTTTAAACGATGATGCATATTTTGATTTGGCGTAAAAACTTAGGCATGCTTGTAAGAAATTAAATCACTTAAATTGAAACAACTAAAAAGAGGAAAGCTTTCTCCTTGAAAAATTTCTCTACTTTATCCGTTATTTTAAAAAAGAGAGATTAATGAATCTATCTATGTTTCTTTTTGAATCTATTGAAAACGATTTTGATTTAACGATTTGAATTTGAATGAGTTTTATCTTGATTTTTTTAGACTTATAACTTGAGATTTCTTATGCATGAATCAAGATATTATATCATTTGATCTCCTATGTTTCTTTTTGCCATTTATAAAAGAAGAGATTTGTTGAAATAAATCATGTCTTGTGGCATTCATGATTTGATATTAATATCTTTCATGTCATGATTTTCATATGACACCTTTGTATTTTTGTGATGACTTGAACATTTAAAACATTATATTCTTCCCTTTTTCTTTCTTGTTTCCAATTATAAAAGAGGGAAAGAAAATAGGTAGCATCTCAAGAGAACCAAATTTGCTAGCTTGAATGATAAACTTAAACATGTTAGATCTCCCAAATACATAAATTCTTCTCTCCCAAATACATAAATTCTTCTTATACAATTTTTGAATCATGATCTTGATTTCTCAATTTTTAGACATGAATCTTTTTTTATAAATCAAGATCATTTCCTATCATGCTTTCTATTTACAAAAGAAGAAATTTATCAAAAATGATATATGGTGTTTTGACATTCATGACTTAATTCTTCATTTTTGTTATTTATCCTTGTCATGATTAGAAGATTGAAGTAAAGGGAAATGAATTGCATTATTGTATCATTATTCCCCTCTTTTTGCCAATGACAAAGGGGGTGAAAGAATTGCTAGTATGCATATCACAAAAAGAGGCAAATTTACTAGCTTACAAATTGTAAGGAGAAAAACTTGTTAGGAAGTAAAAGTGCTATCTTGCACATCTCGAGAGAGGCAATATTCATGATGCATGAATTTCTCAAAAAATTACTAGCTTGCATGATGTTGAACTTGCTATCTTGAACATCACCAAGAATTGCTAGCTTCTAATCTTAAGAGAAGCAAAAGTGCTATCTTGCCCATCTCAAGAAGCAAAACATGCTAACTTGTTAATCTAGCAAAATTTACAAACTTGTGAAACTCAAAATTATTGCTAGCTTACATATAAAATGATGTAAAATTTTGCTACCTTGCTCTTAGCCAAGGAAGCAAAACATTGCACTTCTCAAAAAAGAAGAAAGAAAATTACTTGCTTGCATGATGATAAAACTTGAGATTATATTTATAATGCAATGATTTGAAACTTGCTAAATGCACTTCTCCTTTTTGTTGATCATAAAGGGGCAGAAGTTATGATAATAATCATTCATGGAATAATGTATTGTAAATTTGATTATGCATGATTATATGATGACGTGCTGCAAATATTCTTGATTAAATTTGCTTTGACTAGAATTCAATTTGAATTCAAGAGTTCTATCAATGTGGCATATTGATAGGGGGAGTTTGTTTAAACTCCGTCGTGAATTGGTTGTCATCATCAAAAAGGGAGAGATTTTTGAATCTCAGATTTTGATGATAAAACTAATTGATAGTATTTATGATTTGATCTGCATTTTGAGTGATATAGGAAGCTTCGATCAGGGAGAGACAACTAAGGCAGGAAGAATCATGTTGTGTCGGAATGGAACATGTTAGAAGATTAGACGTCGAGCTGGAGGATTGGTCAATGTATCGGCAGAAGGCTTCGGGCCATGGGTTTGGGCATCGAGCCAAGAAAAGTGAAAATTGTGCCAAGAAAATTCGAGTTGCAAAGGTCAATTGGCCGATTAGGCAGTAGGCCACAAGAGAGGACGATGCGCCGAAGAATCAAACGAAGCATCGATGAACCAATGACATGCCGGATAACATTTGATTTAAGCCTTATAATAATTGTCTAGATCGAAGTGGGTTTTAAGTGTGCAGGATTAACTACAATAGTAAGGCATAAAGTAAAATAAAGTCCCGAAGTCAAGAACGAGATTTCGTTGGGAGTTCGAGAGTTCGTCGGAAGTCCGGATATTCATCGGATGTTCTTTCGGAATTGACCGAGAAGTCCAAGAGTTTGCCACAGAAGCTCATCGGAACTCGCCAAAAGATCATCGTGAAGTCCCGAAGCTTGCTTGGAGTCTACTGGAACTTTACCGAGAGATCATCGGAAGTTCGCCGAAAGATTGCTAGAAGCTCATCGGAAGAAGCCTAGACTTACGAAATTATTTAGTTTAGAAATGTCTAAAAATTTATAGTTAGCACATAATTGGGTTGGAATTGGGCCAACTCAATTAGGGTCAATTGGGCCATGTTTGAGTTGTGTTAGGACAAGTGCAAGGCCCAAACAATTACCCAATAGGTGGCATCGTCGTGGCAATATCTTCGAGACTATGTCAGGCCGTGGTACCGCCAATTTGGGTGGTGGTACCACCCAGACACAATCTTCTAGGTAGTGGTACTGCTAGACTGGGCAGTGGTACCGCCTAGTGTCAATGCTATAGGCGATAGTACCGCCAGGACCCGGGAAACCGGAGATGAGATCTTTTTAGGCTCGAAGTTTAAATTCACTTGAGGCCTATAAATACCCCTCTCAGCCCTGGTTAACATACATACAACCAAGAACAAAAACAAGGAAAAATTCCGTTGTAATCTTGAGAGTTCTCCTCCTATAGTCTAAAGTGTGATTTCTATTTAGAGATGAGATGGTAGAGGTGTAAAAGTTTTCTCCTCAGCTTGAAAAAGGAGAATAGAGTTGTAAAAAGGTGGTTGGTCTTCACCTACTAAAGGAAGACTGATAGTGGATGCCGGTGACCTCGACGGAAGAGGAATCAGTGGAGTGGATGTAGGTCACGGTGACCGAACCACTATAAAACTCTAGTTTGCATTTCTTTTGAGCAATTTACTTTATCTGCAAATTGTCTTCTTATTGCTTTCGCTATGCTCCCTCATGCTTCTAAGTTAAAATCTTCCGAGATCGATTTTTAACATATGAACGATTTTCCAAATCGATGCAATTTTATCCGCTACACTAATTCACACCCCCCTCTTAGTGCCGACTCGTTCCTACCAGTTGGTATCGGAGCCACGTTATTTCTCGCTTGGTTTAACACCTAAGAGAAATGACTCTTTTCGGCTTTCAAGAGGGTCACTCTCTCATTCATCCTCCCATGTTCAATAGGACAGACTACACATATTGAAAAACTTGAATGAAAGTTTTTTTGCTTTCTTTGGATTTAAATTTATGGAATATTATCGAAAATAGTTTTGAAAAGTCTTCTCTTCTAATGAATGATTGGAATGAGTTGGAGAAGATGACTTTCTCCTTAAATGGAAAGGCTATAAATGCCTTGTTTTGTGCTTTAGATAAAAATGAGTTCAATCGAGTGTCTATTTGTGAAATGGCTTTTGATATTTAGCATACATTAGAAATCACCCACGAAGGCACTGGTAAAGTTATAGATTCAAAAATCATCATTTTAATGCATTATTTTGAATTATTTCGGATGGAGCCAAGTGAGACTATTGGAGACATGTACACCCATTTTACGGATGTCACCAATAGTCTAAAAGCTTTTGGTAAATATTTTTCAAACTTTGAACTTGTTAATAAAATCTTGAGATTCCTTCCAAAGAGTTAGGACCCTAAAGTAACGGCCATTCAAGATGCCAAGAATTTAAATGACTTCCCTCTCGAAGAACTTATTAGGTCTTTAATAACCTATGAAATGAGATTTATGGCACACGTTGAACATGATGAACTTGAGAACAACCTTCCAAAGAACAGGAAGGATTTTGCTTAGAACATAAGAAGACTACTAGAGTGAAAGCTCATGCGATGATGAACTTGAACTTCTCACAATAAAGCTTAAAAAGTTCTTAAAACAAGAATCAAAAAATAAAAATAAACTTAAAAAGAACGCAACTACTTTCTATAAATGCAAGAACAAGGAAGCACTTTGAGACGAATCGAGTTAATCCGAAGATGAAGAATAAATCAACAAAGGCGAGATAACAAACTACACCTTATCGACTTTCGACGATAAGGTAACCAAAATTCCTTTAATTTATTTCAAAATTACTAGATGCATTTTCATGAGTTGTTTTTAAATTAGTTAGTAAAAAATAAAAAATATAAAATATAAAAAAATATATCATGCTTCTTTTATTTTATGATCATGAAAATGACATGTTTTATAATAAAGAAACAAAATGTTAGATTTAAATCTAATGATAATCTTATGTATGTTTTTAAGAAGAAATAAGGTGTATCTTAATGATTTCCGTATTGACTTTTGATTTTAATTCAAGATGCTTTATGTTCAATGTAACCATACTTGATGATTTAATGTTGTAATAATAAAATGATGATTTTATATTTTCAAATTCTGATGATTGATCTTTTTTGTAATGAAATTTGCTTTTCAGTTTTAAACATGATGTATGGATTTCGTATAAAAAACTTGAGCATATTTATATAAAATTAATCACATAAAATAAAACACATGATAAGGAAAATGTATTATCATTGGAATTAAAATGATAAATCAAATCTCTTATTTAAAGAAGCCTTATGATTAATGTGTTATATTTTTTGTCATGAAGATTTTTGTGATGAATCTTGTCTGTCTTTTGGTTTTAAACGATGATGCATATTTTGATTTGGCATAAAAACTTGGGCATGTTTGTAAGAAATTAAATCATTTAAATTGAAACAACTAAAAAGAGGAAAGCTTTCTCCTTGAAAAATTTCTCTACTTCATCGATTTTTTCAAAAAGGAGAGATTAATGAATCTTTCTATGTTTCTTTTTGAATCTATTGAAAACGATTTTGAATTAACGATTTGAATTTGAATGAGCTTTATCTTAATTTTTTTAGACTTATAACTTGAGATTTCTTATGCAAGAATCAAGATATTATTTTATTTGATCTCTTATGTTTCTTTTTGCCATTTATAAAAGAAGAGATTTGTTGAATGAAATCATATCTTATGGCATTCATGATTTGATATTAATATCTTTCATGTCATGATTTTCATATGACGCATTTGTATTTTTTGACGACTTGAACATTTACAACCTTATGTTCTTCCCTTCTTCTTTCTTGTTTACAATGACAAAAGGGGGAAAGAAAATAGCTAGCATCTCAAGAGAACCAAATTTGCTAGCTTGAATGATAAACATGTTAGATCTCCCAAATACATAAATTCTTCTTATACATTTTTTGAATTATGATATTGATTTCTTGATTTTTAGACTTGAATCTTCTTTATGAATCAAGATCGTTTCCTATCATGCTTTCTATTTACAAAAGAAAAAATTTATCAAAAATGATATATGGTGTTTTGACATTCATGACTTAATTCTTCATCTTTGTTATTTATCCTTGTCATGATTAGAAGATTGATGTAAAGGGAAATGAATTGCATTATTGTATTGTTATTCTCCTCTTTTTGCCAATGACAAAGGGGGATAAAAAATTGCTAGCATGTACATCACAAAAAGAGGCAAGTTTGCTTTGTAAGGAGAAAGCCTTGCTAGGAAGCAAAAGTACTATCTTGCACATCTCAAGAGAGGCAATATTCATGATGCATGAATATCTCTAAAAATTTCTAGCTTGCATGATGCTGAATTTACTATCTTGAACATCACCAAGACTTGCTAGCAATCTCAAGAGAAGCAAAAGTGCTATCTTGCCCATCTCAAGTAGCAAAATATGCTAACATGCTAATCTAGCAAAATTTACAAACTTGCAAAACTCAAAATTATTTCTAGCTTACATATAAAATGGTGTAAAATTTTGCTGCCTTGCGCTTTGCTAAGGAAGCAAAACATTGCACATCTCAAAAGAGAAAAAAAAAAATTACTTGCTTGCATTATGATAAAACTTAAGATTATATTTATAATGCAATGATTTGAAACTTGCTAAATGCACTTCTCCTTTTTGTTGATGACAAAGGGGGAGAAGTTATGATAATGATCATGCAAGGAATGATGTGTTGTAAATTTGATTATGCATGATTATATGATGATGTGCTGTAAATATTCTTGATTTAATTTGCTTTGACTTGAATTCAATTTGAATTCAAGAGTTCTATCAATATGACATATTGATAAGGAGAGTTTATTTAAACTCCGTCATGAATTAGTTGTCATCATAAAAAAGGGGGAGATTGTTGAATCTTAGATTTTGATAATGAAACCAATTGATAGTGTTTATGATTTGATATGCATTTTATGTGATGTAGGAAGCTTCAATCAAAGAGAGACAATCAAGGCAGGAAGAATCATGTTGGGCTGGAATGGAACATGTTAGAAGATTGGACGTCGAGCCGAAGGATCGATCGACGTATCGGCATAAGACTTCGGGCCACGGGTTTGGGCATTGGGCCTAGAAGAGCAGAAATTATGCCAAGGAAATCGAAATTATGAAGTTCAATTGGTCGATTAGACAATAGGCTGCAAGGGAGGATGATACGCCAAAGAATCAGACGAAGCGTCAATGAACCAATGACATGTCGGACAACATTTGATTTAAGCCTTATAATAATTGTCTTGATTGAAGTAGGTTTTAAGTGTGTAGGATTAACTTTGATAGCAAGACATAAAGAAAAATGAAGTCCCAGAGTCAAGAACGATATTTCGTTGGGAGTTCGAGAGTTTATTGGAAGTCTGAAAGTTTATCGAAAGTTCTGCCGGAATTGATCGAGAAGTCCAGGAGCTTATTAAAGAAGCTCATTGGAATTCACCAAGAAGATCGTCGTAAAGTCCAGGAGCTTGTCGAGAGTCCGCTGGAACTTTGTCGAGAGACCATCAGAAGTTCGATGGAAGATCGTTGGAAGCTCGTCGAAAGAAACATAGACTTACGGACTTATTTAACTTAGTAAATGTTTTAAAATTTGTAGTTAGTACATAATTTGGTTGGAATTGGGCCAACACAATTAGGGGTTAATTGGGCCCAAGTTTGGGCTGTGTTGGGCCAAGTGCAAGGCCCAAATAGTGACCCAACATGTGCACCATCATGGCACAATCTCCGAGACTATGTTAGGCGGTGGTATTGCCGGTCTAGATAGTGGTACTACCAGTCTAGGCGATGGTACCGCCTAGACATAATCTTCTAGGTAGTGGTACCGCTAGACTAGGCGATGGTACCGCCTAGTGTTAGTGTTGTAGGCGATGGTACTGCTAGGACCCGGGAAACACGGGATAAGATCTTTTTAAGCTCGAAGTTTGAATCTACTTGTGACCTATAAATACATCTCTCATCCCTGGTTAGCATACACACAACTAAGAATGAAAACAAGGGAAAATTCTATTGCAAACTTGAGAGTTCTCCTCTATTCTAAAGTGTGATTTCTGTTTAGAGAGGAGGTAGTGGGGGTGTAAAGGTTCTCTCTTGAGCCTGCAAAAGGAGAATATAGTTGTAAAGAGGTGGTTGGTCTTTGCCTATTGAAGGAAGATCGATAGTAGATGCCAGTGGCCTCGATGGAAGATGAATCGGTGGAGTGGATATAGGTGACGATAACTAAACCACTATAAAAATCTGGTTTGTATTTCTTTTGAGCAATTTACTATAACTGCAAACTGCCTTCTTATTGCTTTCACTATGCTCCCTTATGCTTCCAAGTTAACATCTTCTGAGATTGGTTTTCAACGTACCAAAGATTTTCCAAACCGATGTAATTTTATCCGTTGCACTATTTCAACCCCCCCTTTTAGTGCCGACTCATTCCTAATACTCCTGGTGTCAATAAGAATGGTGATAAGTTGTTGAAACATCGACCAGCTATTGTTCTTCATCTGTGACCTATTCCTCATGCTCCTGGACCTCTTCCTCCATGTCACAAAGAGGTTCAATCAGTAGGAGGCAGCCCCTTATGCAGCGATGTTCGCGTTTCTACGGCTTGTTGCAATGCCAACAAAGACCCTTTGTTGATCGGTCACGTAGTTCTTCTCTTGTCAATTTTTTTGGTAGTGAAGGACAGCAGGGAGCAGAAGGAGGTTTATGTGACACAGGACTAGGAGAGGTTCTTATCCTCCGAGCATCTTGGTTGAGTCGTTCTTCTTGTATTTGGGCGAAAGAAATTGCAGTTGTCATGGTACGGGGCTACCGCGCCTTAACCTCCCCTTTTATCTCTGGCTTGAGTCCTTCGATAAATGTTCTGCTAGTCATAGGTGCCCAGCAAGCCAATCACGTGAGTGATGGCACGTGTGACTTGATACAGAATCTTTTTCCTTATTATATTTTGGCGTATATCACTTTATAACTATTGCATAAATGCATATATATATTGTGATGTCCTTGGATTTGTGCAATGGGAATCGGATCGTGATAAGATCACGATAATGAGATCGATTCACCTTTAAACACATATCCTAAATAATCCCGGTCATAGGTTACTCGAGAGGACATCGTGATAACCGGATAGATCGGTGTCTTTGTATACCGTCCATATGATGGATGCAGCAGGTCTAATAGCTGCTTCGTGTAGGGACACTAGGGATACATACAGGTGCTCATTGGAGAATGAGTTCACTGATTGATCCGCTTACGGAATGCTTTGGATGGTTGATGATGCCTTATTGTCGACAACGATTCCGTAGTCCTAGTGGTGTATCTGGTCCTTAGACTTGAGACACCAAGGATGTCCTTGTATGAGTGCTCCACTCTTTAATACCGAACTTATAGGTTTGGCTGTCCCCATCTAGTACAGCTGGTCATTGGGAGTGGTAGTCGACCTTACGAGGGCTATTGAGTGTCGATAGAGGATCATCCACTCTCGGCGTCATGAGAGGAATATCCCATGTGTTCTTGCTCGCACAAATCCCCGGCGTGGGTCATTCGGGTTGAGAGAGAAAGAGTTCTCCGGGTGAATCAATTAGAGCGAGACTTCGAGTATAAACCGTATGGGTCCGACAACACCATGCTCGATATATGGTCTCTGGATATTAGATGGATGAGGGACTATAGGTACATGGTAATGGCGAGGACAAACAGGTCCAATGGATTGGATTCCCCAGATCGTCGGGGACTACTGGTAGTGGCCTAGTACGTCCCAGAGTCGATGAGTCGAGTGAATTATTACAGAGATAATAATTCCACTTTGAGTTAGAAGGAGTTCCTCGGCAGGTATAACGCATGGCCAACTTCGATATTGGGCCTAGAGGGTCACACACATATGGTAGGCATTACGATGAGTAGAGGTTCGATATGAGATATCCGGACGGAGCCTTGTCTTATTGGATGCATCCAATACCCACTAGGGAAGGACCCATTAGGGTTTGACACGGATCTCTATAAATAGGAGGGATTCACGACCTCATAGGCAAAGAGTCTTTGCTTGCCTTTCCTATTCTCCTCTCCCTCTCCACCTCTCCTCGTGAGGCCTGGAGTTTTGAGGAGGGTCGTCGCAACCCAGCAGTGTGGATCACATTGAGAGGAGGACGCTTGTCCTCCTTCACCCTCTCCTAAGGATCTCAGAAGGAAACAGGGGATATCTGATCTCCCGTGTAACACAATCTCTATATACCAGTTTTGTGTTTTCTGGATTTTTTGTGCACCAATCTTCGCATGACGACGAACATCTTTTTGGGAATCGGGAATTTTTTTTTCTTGTTCTTCCGCTGCGCATATGTTGTCGCCCCCCATGATTTCCCAACAGTGGTATCAGAGCTAGGTTGTTCGTGCGAATGATTGGTTTTGAACTGCGTGTGTTGTGTTTAAGAAGAATATTGACGTCAAAATCGTTGACGCAAAAGCGAGGAAGGGCAGCAACAGTTGCTGCCCTCAATCTGCATGCCTGCAGCCACACATGACGGTAATTGCCACCGTAACCGAACACCACAAATACGGCCAAGATGTAATAGCCGCCATGTATGCAATAGCCGGTCGGGCGGTCTGTTTTGCAGCAGGCTTCGGGTCGGGGGCTGGCAGCTTCATGGTAGAGGCGCCCTGCGTCGCCGACCCTAGGCGGGCGCCATGGGCGCCATAAGCGGGTCGAGGCAATCAGCAGGGCGGCGCCTTTAATGGGTCGTTGCTCCCCGGCAAAAAAAACCAGGAGGCGACCGCCAGCCGAGGCAGCACCACTTGCGGGCGCTGCCTCGGGGCAGAACCGCCCGCGGAGGCGGCGGCACTGGGCGCCCCTGCAATGGCAAAGACCCACGGGCGCGTGCGCTTCTGCGAGGAAGACCCCTCGCCCTCACCGCCTGAGTGCCGCCACCAAATAGGGGTGGCGAGCGCTGGCAGCAGCAGAGGGAATTAGGGTTTTGGGCAAAAGGACAATTTTGCCCTTGTGAATTTGAGAAATTCCAGTTTCTATCTTTTGCCCAAATTACGAAAATACCCTTAAGAATTGAGAAATTCCCTACATGTCCCTGATTTCAGAAAAATATTAATTAATTAAAAGGTTTAGTTGATTATTATTTTTTATTATTATCTAGTAGTCCTACATGATGATGATTATTTATACATGTGATGTATGATGTGTGGACGGATGATCATGGACCGTGTGATGTGTGTACTTGTGATTATTATTCTTGAGGTCTGCGAACCTCCATTATATTTCTCGTTTATTATCGGGCCTGCGTGCCTATGATTAAGTTGTAATCACATGAGGAGGCGAGGCGGGCGTGGATGCGATAAGGGGACCCACGAGACGGACGATCGTGATGCATGGAGATGCATCAAGATGTCGACGAACCGAACGAGGGCGAGATGGACGATCACAGGCATGGAGATGCACCGTTGCACATAGATCTTGATGTGAGTGATTAGGCCTCATCGGCTCGGGCCTAATCATATTAGGTTGTGGTCCATGATCATCTGATGTGATTGCTTATACACACACTAGATATGTATATATATCTGCATGCGATGTAGATATATATTAAATATGTATATATGTGACATGTCATATTAGGAGACCAAATTATAGAAACATCTCTCGATAATATTAAGTCGGTAAACGTGAGGTAATTAGATTGACCCACGTGGCCTTCCGTCGTTATGAGTAGGAACCGATTCCCGGTGTAGGTTGTGTTGGTCGAGTCCCTCGAGACTCACCTATATCGCGATTCGCTATCTTGCTTACGACATAGAGATGTCACCGGTGACCTGAGGACATGGTATGCTTGGTCGAGTCCCTCGAGGGTATATCATTAAATCAGACTCATCTTGTAACGAAGGTGTTGACTTAACCGAGCATCATGGTTGGTCGAGTCCCTCGAGGCCATGGAGATTCGGAGGCCATATAGGACTGGAATCACAAGGAGTTGTGATCGGCAAGAGTTGCCTACCTTTTAGGCTTAGTGTGATTGGTCGAGTCCCTCGAGGTTACACTAAGACGCTGATTGGATCCTGATCCCCACTAGAAGTCTGCTGGAGACTTCCGTTTCACGTGTTGAGGGTGTCGCGTGACTCGTTAGTAAAATAGTGGGAGCATATTAAGATAGAAGTCCATATCTTGATAGTTTATTTCTTGCAAAATCTGCATGTTATTCATTTCTGCTACATCATTATTTTCAGAAAATGTCGCTTTCAAATCCCTTACGTGGCATACTTGATGTCAACCGCCTTACTGGTCCAAATTATACGGATTGGCTCCGTAACTTGAGAATTGTTCTCACAGCGGAGAAAATCGTGTACGTCCTTGATACAGTGATGCCTACGCCCAAAGAAGGGGCAAGCGAGGATGAGATCGCTCGCTACGTGAAGTACATTGATGACTCCACTCTTGCTCAGTGCTATATGTTGGGCTCTATGACTCCAGAGTTACAGAGACAACATGAAAAGATGGATGCCAGATCCATTCTCCTACATGTCCGAAAATTGTTTGAGGAACAGGGAAGGACTCAACGATATAAGATATCCAAGAGCCTTTGCCGCGCTAGGATGACTGAGGGGACACCGGTTCAGAACCATGTCCTAAGGATGATTGAGTGGATAGAGAACAGGTCTAGGAATGGTCCTAGAGGATAACTTGTGTGTGGACATTGTGCTTCAGTCCCTACCATATTCCTTTTCACAGTTCATAATGAATTTTAATATGAACAAGCTTGAGGTGACTCTCCCAGAGCTCCTCAATATGTTGAGGGAGGCAGAGAGTACTATTAAGAAAGAGAAGCCAGTTCTCTACACTAGTGAGACCAGAAAGAAAAGGAAAGCAGAAAGGTCCCTTAAGAAGGGAAAGGGCAAGGGCAAACAAGGTAAAGCAAAGGTTATTAAGAAAGACCCAGCATAGGACAAAGGCCAGTGCTTCCACTGTGGTAAAGATGGGCATTGGAAGAGAAACTGCAAAGAGTACCTTGCAGAAAGGGCGAAACAAAAGCTTGATGAAGCTTCAGGTACATTCATGATTGTTGGGAAATCATGGGGGGCAACATCATATGCGCAGCGGAAGAACAAGAAAACAAAAATCCCCGATTCCCAAAAAGATGTTCGTCGTTGTGCGAAGATTGGTGCGCAAAAATCCGTAAAACACAATACTGCGTATAGAGATTGTGTTACCTAGGGAGATCGTATATCCCTATTTCCTTGCAGATCCTTAGGAGAGGGTGAAGGGGGTCAAGCGTCCTCCTCTCTAGCGGTGATCCACACAGCAGGGTTGCGACGACCGTCCTCAAAACTCCAGGCCTCTGAGGTGGAGAGGGAGAGGAGAATAGGAAAGGCAAGCAAAAACTCTAGCCTATGAGGCTGTGAATCCCTCCTATTTATAGAGATCCCGTGTCAAACCCTAATGGGTCCTTCCCTAGTGGGTATTGGATCTGCATCCAATACGACAAGGGCTCCGTCGGATATCTCATATCCGAACCTCTACTCATCGCAATGCCTACCATATGTGTGTGACCCTCTAGGCCCAATATCGAGCTGGCCGTGAGTCATACCGTCAGAACTCCTTCTAACTCAAAGAATTATTATCTCTCTAATAATTCACTCGACTCATCGACTACAGACGTGCACTAGGCCACTACGCCAGTAGTCCCCGACGATCTGGGGAATCCAATCCATTGGACCCGTCGTCCTCGCCACCATGTACCTATAGTCCCTCATCCATCTAATATCTCAAAGACCGTATATCGAGCATGGTGTTGTCGGACCCATACGGTTTCTACTGAGTCTCGCTCTAATCGGATTCTCCCGGAGAACTCTTTCTCTCTCAACCCGAATGACCTGGCCAGTGATTTGTCCGAGGAAGAACACATGGGATATTCCTCTCATGACGCCGAGAGTGGATGATCCTCTATCGACACTCAATAGCCCTCGTAAGGTCGACTACCACTCCTAATGACCAGCTGTACTAGATGCGGGGACAGCCAAATCTATAAGTCCGGTATCAAAGAGTGGAGCACTCATACAGACATCCTTAGTGTCTCAAGTCTAAGGACCGATATACACCACTAGGACTACGGAATCGCCGGCTGTCGACAATAAGGCATCATCAACCATCCAAATTTCGTAAGCGGATCAATCAGTGAACTCATTCTCCAATGAGCACTTGCATCTTGTATCCCTAGTGTCCCTACACGAGCAGCTATGAGACCAGCTGCATCCATCATATGGACGGGTATAAAGACACCAGTCTATCCGGTTATCACGATGTCCCTCTCGAAAAACCTATGACCGGGATTATTTAGATATGTATTTAAAGGTGAATCGATCTCATTATCGTGATCTCATCACGATCCGATTCCCATTGCACAAATCCAAGGACATCACAATATATATATGCATTTATGCAATAGTTATAAAGTGATATATGCCAAAATATAATAAGCAAAAAGATTTTGTATCAAGTCACACGTGCCATCACTCACGTGATTGGCTTGCTGGGCACCTATGACTAGCAATCTCCCACTTGACCTAAAGCCAATCACCTATGTGTCCGATCCCCATCGGACCCTCGTGGACGCCAAAGACAAAATGAGACAACGGCTTTGTCGGTGGATCTGCAATGTTATTTTTGGATGGAACTCTTTCCCACTGCTACATCTCCTGGGTCACGATCTCTCTCGATAAGGTGGAACCTCCTCGAACATGCTTAGATTTCTGATGAGACCTAGGTTCCTTCGCTTGAGCAATTGCCCCGTTGTTGTCGCAAATATAGGGAGATGGGCTCTTAAGCTGCCCCAAGACGACTCCCAAATCTGTGATGAACTTCTTCAACCAGACTCCCTCCTTTGCTGCATCGATGCAGCAATGTACTCCGCCTCACGGGTCGAAGTCGTGATGGTATCTTGCTTAGAACTCTTCCAAAGACACACTGCTCCTCCATTCAAGGTGTACACATACCCTGAATTCGACTTACTATCATCGACATCGATCAAAACTTGAGTCGGTGTAGCCTTCAACCTTAAGGCTATTACCTCCATATACTAGTAAAAGATCCTTAGTCCTTCTCAAGTACTTAAGGATACACTTTCTTGCTTTCCAAAGGTCCCAAGCACGGATCCGCTTTGATACACTGCCAGACACTTTCGAGCATGCGCTATATCGGGCCTAGTACATAGCATGGCATACATGATAGACCCTATTGTTGAGGCATAAGGTATCATATCCATGTTAGCCCTTTCTTCGAGTCTTTGGGGACATATTCAGAGAAAGCGATATCCCATGTCTCATCGGTATGAGACCTCTCTCTTGGAATTTTCCATGCCAAACCTTTTGACAATAGTTTCTATGTACCGGATTGGGACAAGCCAAGCATCCTCTTGGATCTATCTCTATAGATTCTAATCCCCAAGATATAAGATGCTTCCCCTAAGTCCTTCATGGAGAAGTGTCTAGATAACCAAGCCTTTCTTTGTGGATAGCATTCCTATGTCATTCCCAATGTTGAGGATGTCATCCACATATAACACCAAAAAAAAGGTGATAGCTCCCACTTACCTTTCTGTATACACAAGGCTCATCTTCGTTCTTAATTGAAGTCATAAGATCCGATTGCCTCATCAAATCTTATGTTCCAACTTCGGAAGCTTGCTTTAGTCCATAAATGGATCTAAGCAACCTACACACCTTATCCGGGCAGTTCTTGGACACGAATCCCTCGGGTTACATCATATACACCTCCTCCTCGAGGTTCCGTTGAGGAATGCAGTTTTCACATCCATCTGCCGGATCTCTCATAATCATAGTGTGTCAAATAGCCAATAGAATTCGATGGATTTTAGCATTGCTACGGTGAGAAAGTTTCATTCGTAGTCAACACCTTACCTTTGACGATACCCCTAGCCACTAGCCTTGCTTTATAGGTCTCTACCTTTCCATCTACTCCCATCTTTTTTTCTTAAAGATCCACTTGCAACCGATGGGTACAATACCTTCGGGCGCATCAACTAGGTTCCAAACCTTATTGGAGTACATAGAATCCATCTCAGAATTCATAGCTTCTTTCCACTTCCCGGAGTCTATACTCATAATAGCCTCCTCGTAGGTCTGAGGATCAATATTCTCTACATCCTCTGCTCTAATATGTCCCACATATCTCTCAGAGGATGGGATACTCTATCGGACACTGCGTAAAGTTGTTACTTTGTGTATTAGGTACCAACAGGACTCGGGCTCAGAGTGGTGCTTGAGCTTGGTTCTCCAACCTCGCTCAATTCTATCATTCTCCCACTGTCTTCGTCAAGAATGTGTTCCTTCTCAAGGAACACTGCTCTCTTAGCTACAAAGACCTTTTGGTCCTCGAGATGATAGAAATAATACTCACAAGTTTCCTTGGGGTATCCCACAAATTTGCATCGCTCTGTCCTTGATTCTAACTTATCGGGGTTGTGTCTTCTAACATGGGCAGGGCAGCCCCAGATCTTAACAACCTTAAGATCAGGCTTCTTCCCTTTCCATATCTCATATGGTGTAGACACTACCGACTTAGTTGGAACTCTGTTCAGAAGGTAAGCTGCAGTTTCTAGGGCATATCCCCAGAATGAGATGGGTAGGTCATCGAAACTCATCATGGACCATACCATATCTAATAATGTACGATTTCTCCTTTCAGAGACACCATTGAGTTGAGGTGTATAAGGAGGTGTCCATTGGGATAATATCCCATGGTCCTTGAGGAACTGAGTAAACTGTACTTAAGTATTCACCTCCTCGATTTGATCGAAGAGTTTTGATACTCTTTCCAGTCTGGTTCTCCACCTCATTCTTATACTCTCTGAATTTCTCAAAGGCCTCAGACTTGTACTTCATTAAGTACACCTTTCCATACCTTGAGAAAACATCAGTAAATGTAATGAAGTAGGAGTAACCTCAAATGGCATGAGTTGACATGGGTCCACATACATCACTATGTATAAGTTCCAACAACTCATTGGCTCTCTCTCCAGTTCTACTAAATGGAGATTTGGTCAGTTTTCCACGAATGCAAGGCTCACAAGTCGCATATGATACATAGTCGAATGGATCTAGATATCCATCATTTAGCAACTTTTGAATCCTTCTTTCATGGATGTGACCTAGCCTACAATGCCACAGGTATGCACTGTTCAACTCATCTCGTTTCCTTTTGGACACATTTACATTCATGATATGTGGAGTGGTGTCTAACATAAATAAACCATTATGCAATGTTCCTTTCATGATGATCTTATCATCTGATAATATCGAACAACCATTGTTCTCAAAAACAAATTTATATCCACTAACTGTTAAACATGAAATGGAGATAATGTTTTTGATAATAGAAGGAACAAAATAACATGCATCTAATGCAATAAAAGCTCCACTAGGCAGATGTAGGGCGACCTCGCCAACTGCTAATACAGCAACTTTTGCTCCATTACCCATCTTGAGGTCCATCTCGCCTCTCTGTAGTCTCCTAGGCCTTGCCAGAACCTGCAACGAATTGCATATATGATAAGCACTACCGATATCCAATACCCATGTATTATCATAAGAGTCTGACAAATGGAGACTGATTATCGCTAGTCATAGGTGCCCAGCAAGCCAATCACGTGAGTGATGGCACGTGTGACTTGATACAGAATCTTTTTGCTTATTATATTTTGGCGTATATCACTTTATAACTATTGCATAAATGCATATATATATTGTGATGTCCTTGAATTTGTGCAATGGGAATCGGATCATGATGAGATCACGATAATGAGATCGATTCACCTTTAAACACATATCCTAAATAATCCCGGTCATAGGTTACTCGAGAGGGACATCGTGATAACCGGATAGACTGGTGTGTCAGTATACCCGTCCATATGATGGATGCAGCTGGTCTCATAGCTGCTTGTGTAGGGACACTAGGGATACTGGTGCAGTGCTCATTGGAGAATGAGTTCACCGATTGATCCGCTTATGGAATCTTTGGATGGTTGATGATGCCTTATTGTCAAAGAGCGATTCCGTAGTCCTAGTGGTGTATCTGGTCCTTAGACATGAGACACCAAGGATGTCCTGTATGAGTGCTCCACTCTTTGATACTGCAACTTATAGGTTTGGCTGTCCTAGATCTAGTACAACTGGTCATTGGGAGTGGTAGTCGACCTTTACGAGGGCTATTGAGTGTCGATAGAGGATCATCCACTCTCGGCGTCATGAGAGGAATATCCCATGTGTTCTTGCTCGAGACAAATCCTCGCGCCAGGGTCATTCTGGTTGAGAAAAAGAGTTCTCCTGGAGAATCCGATTAGAGCGAGACTTCGGTAGAAACCCAGATGGGTCCGACAACACCATGCTCGATATACGGTCTCTCGATATTAGATGGATGAGGGACTATAGATACATGGTAACTAAGGACAGACAGGTCCAATGGATTGGATTCCCCTCAGATCGTCTGGGGGACTACTGGCAGTAGTGGCCTAGTAATGGTCCCAGAATCGATGAGTCGAGTGAATTATTACAGAGATAATAATTCACTGAGTTAGAAGGAGTTCTGACAAGTATGACTCACGGTCAGCTCGATATTGGGCCTAGAGGGTCACACACATATGGTAGGCATTGCGATGAGTAGAGGTTCGGATATGAGATATCCGACGGAGCCCTTGTCTTATTGGATGCAGATCTAATACCCACTAGGGAAGGACCCATTAGAGTTTGACACGGGATCTCTATAAATAGGAGGGATTCACAGCCTCATAGGCAAAGATTCTTTGCTTGCCTTTCGTATTCTCCTCTCCCTCTCCACCTTAGAGGCCTGGAGTTTTGAGGAGGGTCGTCGCAACCCTGCTGTGTGGATCACCGCTAGAGAGGAGGACGCTTGACCTCCTTCACCCTCTCCTAAGGATCTGCAAGGAAACAGGGATATACGATCTACTTAGGTAACACAATCTCTATACGCAGTTTTGTGTTTTGGGGATTTTTGCGCACCAATCTTCGCACGACGACGAACATCTTTTTGGGAATCGGGGATTTTTGTTTTCTTGTTCTTCCGCTGCGCATATGATGTCGCCCCCCATGATTTCCCAACATGTTCCTAATAATTGATAGTCAGTCCAATCACGAGCAAGGTAGGATAGCTTCTCAAACTTGGTTTGGTACTCTTGAATAATAGAGGTTTGTCGAATCTTTACGAGTTGACCATCGATATTTTCATACTCCGTAGGTCCGAAATGATTTAGCAGTGCGTTCTTAAATTAATTCCACATTGGAGCCCTATAATTGTATTCCAACCAATTGTACCATTGAATACCACCTCCTTCAAGGTGGATGATAGCAATTTCCACCATAGCATCATCCGACGTAAGGCAGTAGCGAAAGTAACATTCGGCATGCGAAATCCACCCCGCCAGGTCTCCTTCCCATTGCGGGATGTACACCCTCATGCGTGGCTGAAGCATGTCCAAGTGCTATCCCTATTTCTCTAGAGGCCTCTCTAAACTCTCTCCTTGCTGAAATTTGGGTGAACTTGGCTATTGTCCAATTCTGAATTCTGCAAACAAAGCACACAATTTGTCCTCTTAAGTGCGATTCAATCCGTGATTCAATCCGAGATTCCCATGCTTCAAATTTGGTATCAATTGGATCTTAAGAAGCCATAGCATATACATATAGATAAAAAATATCCCTATCTTTTTTCTGTTGATGGGTTAATGTCATGGGGTGGTGGAAGGTTCAAAAAAATTGAGGATCACGGAAAGGTACTACAGCAGATTTTTACATCTAAAGTGTAGTAGATTGGATATAGAAGATTAGTACTTTATATTAAGAATTTTTTGACAAAACCAAAGGGAAATATGCTATTAGGAAGTGTTAAAGTTGTTGTAAAAATTTCATAGAGATTTGGATAGAAAATATACAATAGCAAGATCAAACAAATTGTGCTATGCAGCTAGAATTCTACAGTGCATCTAGCAGTTTGGACTTAAAAGATCAGTGGTTTATATAAGGAATTTTTTGACGAGATTAAAGGAAAATCTGCTATCAGGAAGTGTCAAAGCTGTCATAAAAATTTCAAAGAGATTTGGACAGAAAAAACACAGTAGCAAGATCAAACAAATTGTGCTATGCGGTTGGAATTCTGCAGTGCATCTAGCAGTTTAGACGTAAATGTTCTGTGGTTTATATTTTGAATTTTTTGACAAAACCAAACGGAAATCTGCTGTTAGCAAGTGTCAAAGATGTCATAAAAAATTCATAAAGATTTGTGTAGCAAGATCAAACAAACTGTGCTATGCGGCTGGAATTCTGCAGTACATCTATTGTCGTAGAGATAAAAACTTTGCGATGAAAAGTTTATGCAGTAATATAGGAATGATTTTTTTGGATTTTTGAATAAGGATAACTAAATTGTAGCAGTAGTAAGGTAGGAAACTAGAACCTATTATAATTCACGTGGAGATCAAAGGATGATCCGCGATGGTGGAGATGACGGCAAAATTCGACATCGATCTTTTATGCAATTGTGGAAATTGTTTTGGGTGGTTGTGGAGGGCTGATGGATGGCTGGATTTTTGAATAATGATAACTAAATTGCATTAGCAGTAAAGTAGGAAACTAGAACCTGTTGTAATTCACAGGGAGATCAAAGGATGATCCGCGGTGGTGGAGATGACAGCAGAATTCGGTGATGATCTTATAAGCAATTGTGGGAATTGCTTTGGGCGGCTGTAGAGGGCTAATGAATGGCTGTGGAAGGGCAGCGAGATGCCAGGCATGCTTCTCTGATACCAAGTGATAGAACCCTAGTTGATTCTAAGCTTGGAGTTGATCTTTTTCGGCGATCGGCCTCCTTGGAACTCTACAGGGGTTCATTCCTCCAAGTTGCTACTCAAAGGCTGCTAAAAAGATTCATCTATTACTTGTGAAAAGAGGATGAATATATGACTATTTATAGGGCGAATAAACCCCAACTCCTAATAGGACTCCTACTCAAGACTCCTACTTCTAACCAACTCCTAATTTGACTCCTACTCTAAGAATCAACCTCCCAACTAACCCTAACACTAGCTAGCCTCTTTACCTCTTTAATAAGGGTCGACTAGGTAGGTTTTACATGAATGCCCCTTTCCATAAAATTCAATTTGGACTCTCCTAGCTAGAGTCCTAATAGTGCTCCAAAATTTGGTAGGGTCCATAGAACTGAGGTGAATGCTTCATAGATGCTCTAGTCTCGATTGATGTTTGCTTGTATGGCTGGAGTCGTAGGAAGACCTAATCTCCTACTGAAAATTCTCTTTCATCTTTGTGTTGATCATATTGATGTTTCATCCTTGCTTGAGCTTTTACTTGTGATGAGGGAAGCCCTTCGATGAAGTCCATTAATATATCAATCCATATTGAGTCCGAGATGGGTAAGGGTTGCAGCTTTCCGGGACTTGCCACTATCTCACCTTTATGTCGTTGATATACCATTATGCCACAAATTTAGCAATAATATTTTTCATCCTTACCCAATAAATATTTTGCTTAATTCGCTTATAGGTTCTAGGGAACTCAGAGTGCTTGGCTACAAGTATGGAATGCATCTTTTGAAGGATGCTCTTTATGCAAGTAGAATTTGGTACAAGCACATTGCGTCCCTTATAGCGCAATTCTTTTGAGTCCCATCTATAATGAGTCACGAAGTTTGGTGCTTCCTCCAATTTTTTTATGATCTTACTAGTCTCCGGATCTTCCTGCCATTCCATCTTAATATCCTCACAGAACTCGCTGGTCGAAAGTGAAATGGCTAAAAATTCACCTTGCTCGGGTAGTCGCAAAAGTGCATCTGCAACAATATTCTCTTTCCCCTTTTTGTAAGTTATTTCATAATCATATCCAAGATGCTTTATTACCCTTTTTGCTGCTCGGGAGAAGATATCTTCTGCTTTAAGAAATATTTTAGGCTTTTATGGTCGGTCTTGATTTGAAAACGTCGCCCGATCAAGTACGGTCTCTATTTGGTCACCGCATGCACAATTACGAGCATCTCTTTGTTGTAAATAGTCATATTGAGATGGGAAGAAGATATTGCCTTACTGGTATAATCGAGGGGGCGACCATCTTACATTAGTACAGCACCAATTCCGACTCTGGAGGCATCAACTTCAATAAAAAAAGTCTTGCCGAAGTCGGATAGAGCTAATATGGGCGTTGTTGTCATTGCGGCTTTAAGTTCGTCGAAGGCAGTGGTGGCTTTGTCCGATCATTGGAAAGCATCATTTTTAAGCAAGGAAGTAAGGGGTGCATTGATCTTTCCATAATTTTTCATGAACTTGTGGTAGTAGCCTATTAAACCGAGAAAGTTGCGTAGCGATTGTATGTTCCTCGGGGTCGGCCAGTTCTGCATAGCTTAAATTTTGGAGGGATCCTCCACCGCAGCTTCCTCTGATATGATATGCCCAAGATATTCTACCTTCTATTAAAGAAAGCTACACTTCAATTTTTTGACAAAAAGAGCATGTTCTCGCAAAATCGTCAAAACAAGTCGTAAGTGCTGAAAATGACTTTTAAGAGAAAGACTGTAAATAAGGATATCATCGAAGAAAACTAGCACAAACTTACGAAGATAATTCTAGAAAATATCATTCATAAGGCTCTAGAAGGTGAAGGGAGCATTGGTGAGACCAAAAGGCATTACCAAAAATTCGTAGTGGTTGTTGTATGTTCGAAAGGCGATTTTCAGTATGTCTTCTTCGCACACTCATATTTGATGATACCCAAATCGAAGGTCTAGCTTTGTGAAGACTCATGCTCCCTTTAATTCATCAAACAATTCATCTACTACTGGAATAGGATATTTATCCTTGATGATTCTACCATTGAGAGCTCGGTAAGCAATGCACATTCGCCATATTCCTTCCTTCTTTCGTACGAGGAGCACCATTGAAGAGTAGGGGCTGCAACTTGGCCGAATAACTCCTATTTCAAGCATCTCTTTTACAATCCTTTCTATTTCATCCTTCGGGAGATGTGGATACTGATATAACCAAGTATTTGCTGGAGGTTTGTCTGGAAGAATTGGTATACAATGATCATGCCGACGGGTAGGAGGTAGGTTGCACGGTTCGTCAAATATATCTGAAAATTTAGCAAGCAAAGGTAGTAGGTTTGGATCTTCAAATTCTGTTGGCTCTCCCTTAGTTTGTTACTCAATTTGTATCAAAAATCCACTGCATACTTTATACAAAACCTTCTCCATTCGTTGTGTGCATATCGTCGTTACGTTGCCCCCACGTTTCCCGTGCAGTATCACCTGTTTCCCTTTACTGTAAAATTTCATAATTAGTTTCATAAAATTTCATAAAATATCACCTAATACTGTTAGCCATTCGATGCCGAGCATAGCCTCATAATCATCGAAAGGGAGGAGGAAGAAATCTGCAATTATCTCTTGATCCTTTAGCAATAGTTTCACCCGTGGGCACCTATGATCACATTTCAAAATTCGTCCGTCAGTGACCTTAACATAAAACCTGCTACAATTCTCGATAGGTAAGGCCATCCAGACAGAAATTTTTTTATTCATAAAATTATTAGTGCTCCCAGTGTCGATAAGAACGGTGATAGGTTGTTGCTTCAGAAGTCCTCCCAGTTTCATCGTTTGTGGGTTCGCGTAACCGGTAAGGGCATATATCGTAATATCGACCAGCTATGGTTCTTCATCCACAACCTCTTCCTTATGCTCTTGGACCTCCTCCTCCATATCTTCAAGAGGTTTAATCAGTAGGAGGCGGCCACTTTTGTAGCGATGATCGCGGTTCCATGGCTCATCGCAATGCCAACAAAGACCCTTTATTGATCGGTCACGTAGTTCTTCTCTTGTAATTTTTTTTAGTAGAGAAGGACAGCTGGGAGCAGAAGGATGTTTATATGCCATCGGCCTAGGAGAGGTTCTCATCCTCCGAGCATCTTGATTGAGCCATTCTTCTTGTATTCGGGTGAAAGAAATCGTAGCTGTCACAGTACGGGGCTACCGTGCCTTAACCTCCCCTTTTATCTCTGGCTTGAGTCCTTCGATGCATGTTCCTAATAATTGATGGTCAGTCCAATCATAAGCAAGATAGGATAGCTTCTCAAACCTGGTTTGGTACTCTTGAATCGTAGAGATTTGTCGAATCTTTGCGAGTTGGCCATCGATATTTTCATACTCTGTAGGTCTGAAATGATTCAGTAGTGCGTTCTTAAATTGATTCCATATCGGAGCCCCATGATTGTATTCTAGCCAACTATACCATTGAATAGCATCTCCTTCAAGGTGGATGACAGTAATTTCCACCATAGCATCATCCGACATTCGGTAGTAGCGAAAGTAATGTTTGTCGTGTGAAATCCACCACGCCGGGTCACCTTCTTCCCATCATGGGAATTCCACCCTCATGCGTGGCTGAAGCATATCTGAGTGTTGTCCCTCCTTCTCTGGAGGCCTCTATGAACTGTCTCCTTGCTGAAATTTGGTTGGACTCGGCGATTGTCGAATTCTGAATTCTGCAAACAAAGCATGCAATCTATCCTCCAAGCGCGATTCAAGCCGCGATTCAATCTGAAATTCCCATGCTTCAAATTTGGTATCAATTAGATCATGAGAAGCCATAGCATATACCTATAGATAAGAGATATCTATCTTTTTTTCTGTTGATGGGTTAACGGCATTGGGTGGTGGAAGGTTTGGAAAAATTGAGGATCACGGAAAGGTACTGCAGTAGATTTTTACGTCTAAAGTGTAGCAGCTTGTACATAAATGGTCAGTGGTTTATATTAAGAATTTTTTGATGAAACAAAAGGAAAATCTCCTATTAGGAAGTGTCAGAGCTGTTGTAAAAATTAAGTAGAGATTTGGATAGAAAAAATGCAGTAGCAAGATCTAATAAACTCTACTATGTAGTTGGAATTTTGTAGTGCATCTAGCAGTTTGGAAGTAAAAGATCAGTGATCTATATTGGGAATTTTTTGACCAAACCAAAGGAAAATCCATTGTTAGAAGTGTCAAAGTTGTTGTAAAAATTTTGTAAAATTTTGGACAAAAAAAATGCAGTAGCAAGATCCAACAAACTATGCTACGCAGCTAGAATTCTGCAGTGCATCTAGTAGATTGGACATAAAAGATCAGTAGTTTATATTGAGAATTTTTGACAAAACTAAAGGAAAATCTACTGTTAGGAAGTGTCAAAGTTGTCATAAAAATTTCGTAGAGATTTGGATAGGAAAAACATAGTAGAAAGATCAAACAATCTGTACTATGCAGTTGAAATTCTGCAGTGCATCTTTCGTCGTAGAGATAAAAACTTAGCGACGAAAAGTTTATGCAGCAATATAGGAACAATTTTTTTGGATTTTTGAATAAGGATAACTAAATTATAGCAGCAGTAAGGTAGGGAATTAGAACCTATTGTAATTCATGGGAAGATCAAAGGATGATCCGCAATAGTGGAGATGATGACGGAATTCAGTGATGTTCTTTTAAGCAATTGTGGGAATTGCTTTGGGCGGCTGTGGAGGGCTGATGGATGGCTAGATTTTTTAATATCTAAATCACAGTAGTAGTAAGGTAGAAAACTAGAACTGTTAGGATCAAGAGCGGCACTAAGAGCGGGGGGGGTGGGGAGGTGAATTATTGCAGCTAAAAACTTTCGCTATTTCAAAAAACTTATTTCGATTAAAACCGATTCCAACAAGAATGGTTTGAATTCAATCCATTTTGGAAGGAATTTGAACTTAAAATCTTTCATGAAAGTGCAAGAGAAGATTAAGGTGATTTGTAGCAATGTAAATTACACAAATGAAAACCGTCGGTTTCATAAAGTCTTTGTACGATTAAAGCCGATCTCAGAAGATGTTTACGCGAAAGCATATGTAGATGTAGTTAAAGCATAATAAGGAGGAGAGGCAGTTTTCTATAAAAGAAAGTTGCTCAAAGTAAATGCAAACTTAGTTTTAGAGTGGTTCGGTCAACGTGACCTACATCCGCTTTCGGCTTCCTCCTCTAACGAGGTCACCGGCGTCCGCTAGAGGCCTTCCTTCAATAGGTGAAGGCCAACCACCTTTTATAGCTTTTCTCCTTTTGCCAGGTTTAGGAGAGAACCCTTACAAGTCTTACACCTCTCTTGAACGATCTCAACACTTAGAAAGGGAGGAGGAGACCTCTAGCACTTTTACAACTCTTGAACACTTTAAAGACTTAAGAATATATCAAGTTTTTCATGCCCTTTCATGCAGAAAAGGGTGGGGTATTTATAGACCTCAATGGCTTTCAAAAATGGAGTCAAGAAGTGTCTCATCCCGGATTTCTGGGGTACTAACGGTACCACCACCATTACTGGGTGGTACTATCGCCTGACACCTGACACTGGACGGTACTACTGCTCAGTCTAGGCAGTACCACCGCTTGACAAAGCTCGGAGACCGAGCTCTGGTGGTACCATCGCCTGACAGGGGCGGTACCACCGCTGGCAGCAATAACTGTCGGTGGTACCACCACCTGACAAGGGCGGTACCACTGCCCAGAATTTCTGGGAGACTGAGTCTCCCAAGCGGTGCCACCACCGGCCAGGAATTCAGGGGCTAAATGGGCTGCTCCATTCGACCCAATTCAGCCCTGTCAAAGGCCCAGTTGGACCCTAATTAAGTTAGTGGGATTACCTCCCAATCTTAACTTAATTTATACTCTAACTATGACAATTAAGACATGATTACTGCACTTCTTGTTCCGCTACCTCAATTACTCTTCCGGCGAACTTCCAGCGTACTTACGGCGAACATCCAACGAACTCTCAGCAATGCTCTGGCAGACTCCTAGCAAGCTCCTGGACTTTACGACGATCTTCTTGGTGAGTTTCGACAAGCTTCTATGGCAAGCTCCTTGACTTATTGGTTGATTCCCGTAGAACTTCCAACGAACGTTCGGACTTCCGACGAACTATCGAACTCCCAACGAGGTCTCGATCTTGACTCCAGCACAACACCTACTTTATGTCTTACTGCCATCGTAGTTAATCCTACACACTTTTCTCAACATATAGATTAGATCAAACAAATTACAATTGACTTCATCATCAAAATCCCAGATTCAACAATCTCCTTTTTTGATGATGACAATCAATTGATGACGGAGTTAACCTTAACTCCCCCTATCTATATGCCATACTTGAGAAAAGACATTCTTAAATTCATGGCCTTTGAATTCAAGAGACATATTGATAAGTTAAGTTCATTTAAACTTATCAATACACACATCATGATTCCTATCATGATCTAACATTCTCAAAATGATGTCAAGGCATGACATCCACTTTCAAGTATGATATTTCAAATATGAAAGATGACAAAGATAGCAATTCATCATTCTATGGCAAGATATCAATTTGTAAAATTATAAGTTAAGCTCTAGATATCTTATCATAACGAAGAAAATTTATCAAGCAAACATTTCAAGTATATATGATAAAATATATTGCATACATTTGTCATCAATTTACCACATTTTAGTATTATTTCTCCCCCTTTGTCATTAATAAAAAGGAGAACAATTTCAATAATGCAAGTGTGGTAAAAATTCATGTCACATTTTAAATTATAAAAAATTCATACCAATCATATTTCAAGCATTCATGACATGGTATCATTCAAAAGTTCTCAACATTAAAAGTTATAAACATTAATGAGATAGCTTCCATCAACTTCTCCCTTTTTATTTTTCATCAAAACTTCACATGAAAAAGGAGAGTAAGGTGAAAAATCTATTGAGAACTATCTTTGTGAAATGATTTAAGTCAAAAACTATATAAGAGTTTCATTAAATAATGCTTCAATTTTCATAAGGATCAAGATATTCATGTGAAATCAAATCCTCACTCTTGCAAGTGTTCATCTCATAAAAAAAACATAAAAGATCTTCCTGTTGAATCTCGGATTTTGATGATAAAATCAATTGATGGGTTATTTGATATAATCCATATTATTGAGTTAAGTATGCAGGATTAACTACGATAAACAGAAAACACAAAGCAAGTATACCGGAGTCGAGTGTGATCCTTGGTTTGCATTTCATTATTGCTATTTACATTATTGCAAACCTTCTTATATGCTTTAGTTCCTTATTACTTTTGCTGCGCATATTTAAGAATACGCTTTCAAGATTAAGCTTGTCAAGTTCCGCTCTTATCATACGAAAGATTTTTTAAAAACCGAAGTTTTAATCCGCTGCACTAATTCACCCCCCCCTCTTAGTGCCGCTCCGATCTTAACAATTGGTATCAGAGCCAGGTTATCTCTCATATTTGGTTTAATACCCAAGAGAGATGGCTTACTCCGGCATGCAAGAGGGCCATTCTATCACTTGTCCACCTATGTTTAATGGGTCGGATTACATGTATTGGAAGACTCGGATGAGGATCTTCCTCATTTCTATGGATTTCGAGCTTTGGACTATTGTTGAAAACGGATTTCAAAAATCTTCTCTTCCGATGAGCGAATGGAATGAATTGGAGAAGAATGTTTTTGCTTTAAATGCAAAGGCTATGAATGCCTTGTTTTGTGCACTAGACAAAAACGAATTTAATCGTGTTTCAATTTGTGATTCGGCTTTTGATATTTGGAGAACTCTTGAGGTCACTCATGAAGGCACTAGCCGAGTGAAAGAGTCCAAAATCAACATTCTTGTGCACTCTTACGAACTTTTCCGAATGAAACCAAGTGAGTCCATCGGAGATATGTACACCCGGTTTACGGATGTCATCAATGGACTCAAAGCTCTTGGTAAAGATTTTACTAACTTTGAACTAGTAACTAAAATCTTAAGATCCCTCCCTAAAAGTTGGGATCCAAAAGTTACGGCCATTCAAGAAGCCAAAGACCTTAAAACGTTCCCTCTTGAAGAACTCATTGGGTCTTTAATGACCTACGAAATGACATGTCAAGCTCATGACGAGCTCGAGAACCCCCTTCCAAAGAACAGGAAGGATATGGCACTCAAATCACAAGAAGACCACTTGAAAGGAACATCAAGTGATGAGGACAGTGACAATGACATTGCACTTTTGACTCAAAAATTCAAAAAATATTTAAGGAAGAACAAATTTAAAAATAATACAAAAAATAAATTTGAACAAAAGAAGGACCAAGTGATTTGCTATGAATGCAAAAAACCGGGACACTACAAGAACGATTGTCCTCAAGCCAAAAAGAGAACACCAAAGAAGAAGGCGCTCAAGGCAACATGGGATGACTCAAGCACATCCGAAGAAGAGGAGTCCAACACCGAGCAAGTTGCTCACTACGCCCTAATGGCCTTCGAAGAAGAGGTAACGGATTTAATTAATGCAGATTTACCTTATCATGATTTATTAAATGCCTTCCATGAGTTATTTGATGAATGTAAGACAATTAGTAGAAAATACAAATTGCTAAGAAAGGAGCATGATAGTCTTACTTGTGCTTTTGATAAGTTAAAAACTGAATATCATGATTGTCTAGCTCCATGTGTTAAATGCCATGATTTAGAAACTCTCCAAAATGAGAACTTAGTACTTAAGGACACCTTGAAGAAATTCGAGGTCGGTAGCAAGTCCTTAAACATGATCCTTACAAATAAGGGTCACGTTCCTAAAAGGAGTGGAATCGGATTTGTGAGAAGTACTCACCAAAATCCAACCACCTTCGTTAAAGGTCCTATCTTACATATTCAACATCAAAGCAATTGCAACTTTTGTTGCAAATATGGACATATAACTTACCAATGTCCATTCAAGAAAATTAGTCCGAACAAATTGATTTGGGTTCCTAAAGGAACCATGATCAAGTCTATGCAACATGATAAACAAGTTAGATTAGTTTTTGAGGCACCCAAAAGTAAATGGGTACCTAAAAATAATTCCTTCTTGTAGAAACATACACCATCACATGCTAGGAGCAAAAGATGGTATCTTGATAGTGGATGCTCAAGGCATATGACCGAGATCCATCCCAATTCACCAAGCTCACTAGCATGGACGAAGGCTATGTCACCTTCGAGACAACAACAAAGGCAAAATCATTGGCAAGGGAACCATAGGTAACAAATCAAGTTTTTCCATTGATGATGTGTTACTAGTTGATGGATTAAAACATAATCTATTGAGCATTAGTCAATTATGCGATAAAGGTTATATCGTTAGATTTGAATCAAATATGTGCATTATTGAAAAACCAAATCATAACATGACTATGATTGCTTTAAAAACAAAATAATGTCTATACCATCAATCTTGATGAACTAAGTAATGAAATGTGTTTCTCCATATAAATGATGATGCTTGGCTTTGGCATAGGAGATTAGGCAATGCAAGCATGAAAACAATATCTAAAATCTCATCTCAAGAATTAGTACGAGGGATTCCGAATATGAAGTTTATTAAAGATAAGGTATGCGATGCATGTCAACTAGGGAAACAAATAAAAACAAGCTTCAAACCAAAAAATCATATTAGCACCACTAGACCGTTACAATTGATCCATTTGGACTTATTTGGACCAATTGATACAACAAGTCTAGGTGGAAGCAAATATGCTTTTGTAATTGTGGATGACTACTCTAGATACACTTGGACCTATTTCTTAGCTCACAAAAGTGATTGTTTCAAGTGTTTCTCTAAATTTTGTAAACTCACTCAAAATGAAAAAGGGTTCATGATTTCATCAATTCAGAGTGATCATGGTGGCGAATTTCAAAACCATGACTTTCAAAATTTTTGTGAAGTTAATGGATACAACCATAACTTCTCCACTCGAAAAATCCCCAACAAAATGGAGTAGTTGAAAGAAAAAATAGAAACCTACAAGAAATGGCAAGAACTATGTTAAATGAACATAGTTTACCTAAGTATTTTTTAAATGGGCCGAATACGGCTTGCTACATCATGAATAGAGTCCTAATAAGACCTTCCTTATCAAAAACTCCCTATGAATTATGGAATAACAAAAAAACCAAATATTTCCTATTTTAAAGTTTTCGGTTGTAAATGCTTTATTTTAAATGAAAGGGATGCCTTAGGAAAATTTGATGCAAAATCCGATGAAGGCATCTTTCTTGGTTACTCTTCCGTTTCAAAGCTTTTTTTTTTAATAAAAAGAACCTTAGTAATTGAAGAGTCTATTGATGTAGTTTTTAATGAAGTCTCAAATTTTAAGAAAAATGATTTTGATGATGATCTTGGTTTTGATAATTTGAATTTAAATGAACCCTCTCCTCAAAATAGCAACTTGGATGCACCTTCTTCCGAAATTTCCTTACCTAAGGAATGGAAGTATATAGATGCTCATCCAAAGGAGCTAATTATAGGGGATACATCTAAAGGGGTTTAAACTCGTTCCTCTTTCAAGAATTTTTGTGCTAATGCCGCCTTCCTCTCTCAAATCGAACCTAAGTGCATTGACGAGGCCATAAAAGATGATTTTTGGATTATTGCAATGCAAGAGGAATTGAATCAATTTGAGAGAAACAAGGTGTGGGAGCTTGTTCCTAGACCTAGTGACCATTTAGTCATTGGTACTAAGTGGGTCTTTAGAAACAAGCAAGACGAAAATGGTATCGTGGTTAGAAAGAAGGCTAGATTAGTGGCCAAAGGTTTCAACCAAGAAGAAGGTATCGATTACGAAGAAACCTTCGCTCCCGTAGCTCGATTAGAAGCCATAAGGATGCTCCTTGCCTATGCTAGTAGTTATAATTTTAAACTATTTCAAATGGATGTCAAAAGTGCCTTCTTGAATGGTTTTATTTCCGAAGAAGTATATGTCGAACAACCTCCCGGATTTGAAAATTCTCTTCTTCCTAATCATGTATTCAAATTGACTAAGGCTCTCTATGGCTTGAAACAAGCTCCTAGAGCTTGGAATGAAAGACTTAGTTCCTTTCTTATTTTAAATAATTTTACCAAAGGCAAGGTTGATACTACATTGTTTATTAAACATTTTGAAAATAATTTTCTTATTATGCAAATTTATGTTGACGATATGATTTTTGGCTCTTCGGATGAATCACTATGTGAATCATTTGCCAAATCTATGAGTCATGAATTTGAAATGAGTTTAATGAGGGAATTAACTTTCTTTTTAGGATTACAAATGAAACAACTTAAGGATGGTATATTTCTTAACCAATCTAAATATACATTAGAATTGTTAAAATGATTTAACATGGATAATTCAAAAGCAATAAACACCCCTATGAGTACTACGACTAAGTTAGATATGGATGAAAATAGTGAAAATTTTGATCAAAAAACATATAGGGGAATGATAGGTAGTCTACTCTACCTTACCGCTACTAGACCAGATATCATGTTTAGTGTAGGACTTTGTGCTAGGTTTCAATCAAATCCTAAACTATCTCATCATAAAAGTGTTAAAAGAATATTTAGGTATCTTAAAGGAACTCCAAATTTAGGTTTATGGTATCCAAAATCTGAAAAATTTGATTTAATGGCTTATGCGGATGCCGATTTTGGCGGATGTAGGATAGATAGAAAAAGTACATCCGGAACATGCCAATTTTTAGGACATGCACTTGTTTCTTGGAGTTCCAAGAAACAAAATTCAGTAGCACTATCTACGGCGGAAGCCGAATACATTGCTGCAAGTGCATGCTGTGCACAAGTTGTTTGGATGAAAAATACATTGGAAGACTATGGAATTCACTTTAAAAATATTCCCATAATATGTGATAATACTAGTGCCATATGTCTTACTAAAAATCCAATTCAGTATTCTAGAACTAAGCACATCAACGTTAGGCATCATTTCATACGCGATCATGTCCTTAACAATAATGTTGTTCTAGAATTCATTGACACAAAGCATCAATTAGCAGATATATTCACAAAAGCCTTGAATGAAGACCAATTTGAATTCATTAGAAGGGAATTAGGTATGTTAAATTGTCCCTAAACAATAAACTTGTTTGTTTGGATTTTCCGTAAAGTCTTTCATCTTCCTTCCATCCCTCGGTGAATCTAATCATTCTCCTTCAAATTCCATATGACATGTTGTGAAATCTCGAAATCGATTTTGATGACTTGATTATGAATTTCAAGTTACCGATTTGATTTAAATAAGTTTTATCTAAATCATAATCTTGATCTTGCAAAATTGGAATCACAAATAATATCTTTTGGCATTCATGAATTGATACTTACAAATATGAAAGTATTGGCATTCATGACTTGAAACATTGTATGCTTAAATTAATCATTCTCCTATGTTTCAAAATTCTTTAAATGCCTTATATGATGATTGAAAAGTAATGTTGATATTTTAATGAATTTAACGATTTGAATGAGTTTGTATTCGAATTATGATCTTGACTTTGTGAAATTACTACTTGAATTTTTTTTATCCCAATCTCTCTCTTGTACATCTACAATTTCTATTATTTATAGAAAGAAGAGATTAGATAATATGAATGCATGCTGAATTTTCCTCTAAAATGAACTCTGCGTAAATATTTTTGCATACTTAATTTTCAATGTTAAAATCGTTGTATGTCAAAATATGTGCTTCAAGTCTCATTTCCCTTTTTGTTAATGACAAAGGGGGAGAAAAGTGATGACTTATATCATTCTTAATAACATGACAAAATATGAATTGCAAAATCTTTGAGAAAAGTGATTGATATGAATGACTTATATGCCTTGCAAAATCCTTGAAAATATCACAAGATTGATTGATCATATTGAAAGCATGCCTTACATCTAAATCATAAAATTTATATTGAAAATCTTTATCTTCTGTCGTAGAAAAATTCGTCCCTTTTTATTTAACTTATGATTTTCATAGAAGTTTTGTACTCACTATTGTTTAATGAGGATCACGATAAGCTCTACGGTTAGAACTTATCGAGTTATGCTTGAATCCAATGGGATGGAATTCAAGTGTTTTTTATCTTCTCATAATATGGCATATAGATAGGGGGAGTTATATTTAACTCCATCATCAATTGATTGTCATCATCAAAAAGGGGGAGATTGTTGAATCTCGGATTTTGATGATAAAATCAATTGATGGGTAATTTGAACTAATCCATATTATTGAGTTAAGTGTGCAGGATTAACTACGATAAACAGAAAACACAAAGCAAGTATACAGGAGTCGAGTTCGATGAACGTTTAAGAGTCCGAAGAATCGTCGGAGATGCTGCCGGAACCAACCGAGAAGAAATCGGGAACCTGTTGGAAGTTCGCCGAAGTGATCGTCGGAGGTTCGTAGAGATCACCGAGAATCTCAGCTACTCATTAAAGTCATCACAAGTTCAGGAGCGTGCTTGGACCCCGTCGAAGGAAGTTCGTCGGAAAGCTCGCCGGAACAAGACTTGACGTTCACGGTTAATAAATTGCTTAGGATGTGTTTTGTTATGTAGTTCACTTGTAATTAGGATTAGGATTAAGAAGATAATCCTATATCCTGGTTAGGGGCCAATTGGGGCCAAAGTCAGATTTGGTTTGGGCTAAAAGTAAGCCAAACCAAGTGAACCGGAGAGCTAGGCAGTGGCACCGCCCAGCACTCAAGTGTTGGGCGGTGACACCTCCTGGGCTGGGTGGTTGCACCGTCCAGCACCCGAGCGCTGGGCGGTGGCACCGCCAGCATCGGGAACCCAAATTTGGAGCCCAAATTTTGGAGCCCAAATTTGAATCCTCTTGAGGCCTATAAATACCCCTCAAATCTCAGCTGAGAACACAACTTTTTGAGCAGCAAGAGTTTGAGAGAAAGGTCTTAGAAAAGTGTTAGCTTGTCTTCTTTTCAATTTGCTAGTGTTCACCTCATCTCTTCTCGAAAATCTGTAAGAGAGTGAACCGCTTGTAAAGAGTTGTAAGAGGGGTATTTACCCTTCCATTTCAAGAGACTTGCTAGTGGAAGGTGGGAGCCTCATCGAAGAGGGGCCTCGCAAGTGGAGTAGGTAATTTGACCGAACCACTCTAAAATCGGCATGATCCTTGGTTTGCATTTCATTATTGCTATTTACATTATTGCAAACCTTCTTATATGCTTTAGTTCCTTATTACTTTTGCTGCGCATATTTAAGAATACGCTTTCAAGATTAAGCTTGTCAAGTTTCGCTCTTATCATACGAAAGATTTTTTAAAAACCGAAGTTTTAATCCGCTGCACTAATTCACCCCCCCCTCTTAGTGCTGCTCCGATCTTAACACTTCCTTCATTAAGAGAGAATTCATGTGAAATAATCATCATATAAAGGATAAAAGAAATTTCATTTCTCATTAAAAATCCACAAGAGATAAATCCGTGAGAGATGCATTTGTTAATTACTTCCATGAATCAAACATCAAGATATGTATAAATACTTCATGCATTTTAAAAAATATTTTGTCATAACCTTTGATCACTACTTTGTATGAGGTAATATCATTAGTGCTTGCAGCTCTCAAAAGTTAAGAATCCGATATTGCATCATGTATGATTAAAACTTCTTAATATTCAAATAGAGATCATAATCATCAAAGTAAACATGACATTGTATCATTGTATGATAACATGCTAATCTTTTAAAGAGATCACAACATCATAGAAACTTTCAGCACAAAAGTCCAACATCAAAGTAAATATTTTATAGAAGCACACAACCTTATCATCATGTAAAATTCGCATCATAAAATTATCAACATAGAATTTAAGTGAGTGATCCAAAGAATAAAGAAAGTCCGAAAATGAAATTTAACAAACTCATGCACTTGGACAAATTAACATTCCTAACTTTTTCTAATAAAATCAAATTGTTTTTCACTTACTTTGTAAAAATATCAGCTAATTGATGTTTCATTTCAATAAACTCTAAGATTACATCATGATTATTAACATGATCTCATATAAAGTGACGCCTTATATCAATATGTTTTTTTCTAGAGTGTTGAATGAGATTCTTTATTGAACATATTGCACTTATGTTATCACATTTAATAGGGATATTTTTAAGATGAATCTTATAATCATCTAAAGTGTTTTTCATCCACACAACTTATGCACAACATGCACTAGCTGCAATGTACTCAGCTTCGGTTATAGATAGTGTAACCGAATTTTGTTTCTTGGATGACCAAGAAACAAGTGCATGTCTTGAAAACTGACATGTTCTGGATGTACTTTTTCTGTCTAATCTACATCCAGCAAAATCTGTATCAGCATATGTAATTAGTTCAAAGTTCTCAGATTTTGAATACCATAATCCTATATTTATGGTTCCTTTAAGATATATAAGTAATCTTTTAATTGCTTTGAGATGAGATATCTTACGATTAGATTGAAACCTAGCACAAGTCCCATACTAAACATGATATTTGGTCTAGTTGCAGTGAGGTAAAGTAAACTTCCTATCATACCCCTATAAGCTTTTTGATCAAAGCTTTCTCTACTTTCATCAATTTCTAACTTACTGGAGGTGCTCATAAGAGTGTTGATAGCCTTTGAGCTATCCAAATTAAACCTTTTTAGCAAATCTAAAGCATATTTTGTTTGACTAAGAAATATACCATTACTTAGTTGTTTGATTTGTAAGCTCAAAAAGAAAGTTAATTCCCCCATCAAACTCATTTCAAATTCAAGACTCATACTTTTAGCAAATGACTTACATAGAGATTCATTCGTAGAACCGAAAATGATATCATCAACATAAATTTGATCAATAAAAAATTATTTTTAAAATTTTTGATAAATAATGTAGTATCGACCTTGCCTTTAGAGAAATTATTTTCAATAAGAAATAAACTAAGTCTCTCATACCAAGTCCTTAGGGCTTGTTTTAAATCATAAAGAGCTTTAGTCAATTTAAACATATGATTAGGGAGACTATCATTCTCAAATCCGGGAGGTTGTTCAACATAAACTTCTTCGAAAATAAAACCATTAAGAAAAGCACTTTTAACATTTATTTGAAATAATTAAACATTATTACTACTAGCATAGGCAAGGAGTATCCTTATGGCTTCTAATCGTGTCACAGGAGCGAAGGTTTCTTCGTAATCGATACATTCTTCTTAGTTGAAACCTTTGGCTACTAATCTAGTCTTGTTTCTAACCACGATATCAGATTCATCTTGCTTGTTTCTAAAGACTCATTTAGTACCAATAACTAAATGGTTATTTAGCCTAAGAATAAGCTTCCATACCTCATTTCTCTCAAATTGATTTAACTTATCTTGCATTACGATAATCCATGAATCATCTTTCATGGCCTCGTCAATACATTTAGGTTTAATTTGAGAGAGAAAAGCAGTGTTGGCACAAAAATTTTTACGAGAAAAATGTGTTTGAACCCCTTTAGATATGTCTCCTATGATTAGCTCATTAGGATGAGCATCTACATACTTCCAATCATTGGGTAAGGATGTTTCGGAAGTAGATGCATCCAAGTTACTAGATGGAGAAAGGGTTTCATTTAAATTCAAAAAAAATTAACATCATCATCAAAATTATTTTTCTTAACTTCGGAAACTTCATTAAAAACAATATGAATAGATTCTTCTATGATTACGGTTCTTTTATTAAAGATACAAAATACTTTAGAAATAGAAGAATAGCTAAGAAAAATTTCTTCATCAGATTTAGCATCAAATTTTCCTAAAGCGTCTTTTTCATTCAAGATAAAACACTTACACCCAAAAACTTTAAAATATGAAACATTGGGTTTTTTGTTGTTTCACAACTCATAGGGTGTTTTAGTGAGTAAGGGTCTTACTAGAACTCTATTCATGACATAGCATGCTATGTTTACAGCTTCGGCCCAAAAATATTTGGGTAGGCTATGTTCATTCAATATGGTTCTTGCAATTTCTTATAAATTTGTATTCTTTCTTTCTATTACTCTATTTTGTTGAGGATTTTTTGGAGTAGAGAAGTTACGGTTGTTGAATCTTGGATTTTGATGATGAAGTCAATTGTCATTTGTTATCTAATCCATATGTTGAGATAAGTGTATAGGATTAACTACGATGAAAGAAAAATATGCAGCTGGTGTTGCACCGGAGTCGAGACTATGATCACGTTGGGAGTTCGAGAGTTCGACGGAAGTCCGGACGGTCGTTGAAGGTTCTGTGGGAATAAATCTGAGAAGTCCAGGAGCTTGCCAAAAGAAGCTCATCGGAACTCACCAAGTGGATTGTCGCAAGTCCAGGAGTTTGCCGGAAGTCCGTAGGAGCATCACCAAGGGTTCATCAAATAATCGACGGAAGTTCACCGGAAGTTCGCTGGAAGAAGCGATTAACGCTCTGGAGCAAGTTGCAGTAAATGCCTTCAGAAATATCATAGTTAGCACGATGATTAAGTTAGAAATGGGAGGTGATCCCATTAACTTAATCTTGGGGCAATTGGGCCCTTGACAGACCCAAATTGGGCCGAATGGATCAGTCTATTCGGACCCAGATTTCTTGGCCAACGGTGGCACCGCCCAGGGCTCAGTCTCCGAGCTAGGCTAGGTGCTGCAACCGCCCCTAACAAGCAGTGGACCGCCTGAGCTCGAACTCCGAGCTTTGCCAAGCGGTGCAACCGCTACAGTCAGGCGGTGGCACCACCTGGGCTCAGTCTCCGAGCGAGACTGGGTGGTGCAACCACCCCTATCAGGCGATGGCACAGCCTAGAGGCTCAATCTCCGAGCTGCCAAGCGATTGTACCACCCTAGTCAGGAGGTAATACCACCAGGACCCCGAGAATTCGGAAAATGACATTTTTTAGCTCCAAATTCAAACCAGTTTGGGGCCTATATATACCCCACCCTTTCCTGCATGAAAGGACACCAAAAATCCAATCTTACTCTATGATTTTTAGAGCTCAAAAGTGTTGTAAAGGCTAGAAGTTCTCCTCCCGCTTTTCTTCCAAGTTTTGAGCTTTCAAGAGATGAGAGAAATTCTATAAGGGTTGTCTCCTAAGCCCGTCAAAAGGAGTGAAACTGTAAAAGGGTGGTTGGCCTTTGCCTATTGAAGGAAGGCCTCTAGTGGACGTCAGTGACCTCGTCGGAGGAGGAAGCTAAAAGTGGGTGTAGGTCAAGATTGACCGAACCACTCTAAAATTGCGGTGCTCTCTGGTTTGCATTTATTCTTGCTGCTTACCTTACTGCAAACCTCCATACGTGCTTTACTTCCTCTTTACTTTTGCTGCACTCCTTTACGAACTCACTTTCAAGTTAAGTTTCCGAAAATGGTTTTATGTCGGAAACGATTTCATCGTATGAACGCAGTTTTAAATGTCGAAAGTTTTCCTTATTCACACTTATTCACCCCCTCTTAGTGCTCTTGATCCTAACAGTTGGTATCAGAGCGAGGTTAACTCTCAAATAGATTAAAACCCAAGAGAGATGGAATATGTCGGAAACCAAGAAGGCAACTCTATTACACGTCCACCCATGTTCAATGGGAGGAACTACACCTATTGGAAGACCCAAATGAGGATCTTCCTTATTTTAATAGATTTTAAACTTTGGAATCTTGTCAAAAATGGATTTTCGAAGTCTTCTCTTCTAATGATCGATTGGAATGAATTGGAGAAGAAGACTTTCGCTCTTAATGCAAAAGCTAAGAATGCCTTATTTTGTGTGCTTGATAAAAATGAGTTCAATCGTGTTTCGATTTGTGAAACCGTGTTTGATATTTGGCATACACTCGAAGTGACTCACGAAGGCACAAGTAGAGTGAAAGAGTCCAAATTCAATCTTTTGATACATTCTTTTGAACTTTTCCGAATGAAACCGAGCGAGGCTATTGGCGACATGTACACCCATTTCACGGATGTTGTCAATGGTCTAAAAGGACTCGGCAAAAGTTTTTCAGATTTTGAGCTTGTAAATAAGATTCTAAAATCCCTTCCTAAGAGTTGGGACCCTAAAGTCACTGCTATTCAAGAGGCTAAAGATTTAAACAACTTCCCTCTTGAAGAACTAATCGGGTCATTAATGACCTATGAAATGACTTGTAAGACTCATGAAGAGCAAGAAGACATCCTTCCAAAGAACAAAAAGGATATGACACTTAGAACTTTAGATGACCACTTGAGAGAAAACTCAAGTGATGAGGACTGTGACGATGACTTGGCACTTCTAACAAGGAAATTAAAAAAATTTATTAAGAGAAACAAGTTTAAAAGTGACGCAAAAAATAAACTTGAACCCAAAAAGGACCAAATTATTTGCTACAAGTGCAAAAAGCCGAGACACTACAAAAGTGATTGTCCCCAAGCCAAGAAGAGAACATCAAAGAAGAATGCGCTTAAAGCAACATGGGATGACTCGAGCGCATCCGAAGAAGAGGAGTCCAACACCGAGCAAGTTGCTCATTACGCCTTAATGGCCATCAGAGAAGAGGTAACAAATTTAATTGATGCAGATTTATCATTTGATGAATTATTAAATGCCTTCCATGACTTATTTGATGAATGTAAAATAATTAGTAGAAAATATAAATTGCTGAAAAATAAGCATGATAGTCTTGTTAGCAATTTTGATAAATTAAAAACTGAATATCATGATAGTTTAGCTCAATGTGAAAAATGCTATGATCTAGAAACTCTCCAAAAGGAAAACTTGCTACTTAAGGACGCCTTTAAGAAATTCGAGGTTGGTAGCAAGTCTTTGAATATGATCCTTGTAAACAAAGGTCACGTTCCCAAAAGAAGTGGAATCGGATTTGTGAGAAGTCCTCACCAAAATCCAACCACCTTCAGAAAAGGCCCTATCTTATATGTTCAGCACCAAAGCAAATGCAACTTTTGTTGCAAAGATGGACATAAAACATATCATTATCCATTCAAAAAAATTAATCCGAACAAATTGATTTGGGTTCCTAAAGGAACCATGATAAACTCTATGCAACATAATAAACAATGTAGATCAGTTTTTGAGACACCCAAAAGTAAATGGGTACCTAAAATTTATCCTTTCTTGTAGAGACATTCATCATCACAAGCTAGGAGCAAGAGATGGTACCTTGATAGTGGATGCTCATGGCATTTGACCGGAGATCCATCTTAATTCTTTAAGCTCACTAGCATAGACGAAGGCTATGTCACCTTCGAAGACAATAACAAGGGTAAAATCATTGGCAAAGGAACTATAGGTAACAAATCCAACTTCTTTATTGAAGATGTTTTGTTAGTTTATGGTTAAAAACATAACCTCTTAAGCATTAGTCAATTATGTGATAAATGATATATCGTCAAATTCGAATATAATGCTTGCATCATTGAAAAACAATACAAAAATACATCTATGATTGCATTAAAACAGAATAACGTATACACCATTGACATCAATGATCTTTGCAATGAAATGTGTTTCTCAGTTTTGAATGAGGATGCTTGGCTTTGGCATAGGAGATTAGGTCATGCTAGCATGAAACTAATCACTCAAATATCATCCAAAGAACTTGTAGGAGGAATTTCTCATATCAAGTTCATCAAAGATAATGTGTGTGATGCTTGTCAATTAGGAAAACAAATTAAGAGTAGTTTCAAATCTAAGAATCAAAGAAGCACCTCTAGGCCCTTATAATTGATCCATATGGACTTGTTCGGACCAATCTCTACATCAAGCCTAGGAGGTAGCAAATACGCCTTTGTCATTGTAGATGACTATAGTAGATACACATGGACTTTTTTCTTGAAACACAAAAATGAATGCTTTAGATATTTCACCAAGTTTTGTAAACTTGTTCAAAATGAAAAGGGTTTTATAATTTCATCAATTCAAAGTGATCACGGTGGTGATTTTCAAAACCGTGATTTTTAAGAATTTTGTGAATCTAATAGATATAACCATAACTTCTCTACTCCAAGAAATCCTTAACAAAATGGAGTAGTAGAAAGAAATAATTTAAATTTACAAGAAATGGCAAGAACCATGTTGAATGAACATAGCCTACCCAAATACTTTTGGGCCAAAGCCGTAAATACTACATGGTATATTTTGAATAGAGTTGTAGTAAGACCATTACTCACCAAAACTCTATATGAGTTGTGGAAAAATAAAAAACCTAATGTTTCAAATTTTAAAGTTTTCGGGTGTAAGTGTTTTATCTTGAATGAAAAATATGCCTTAGGAAAATTTGATGCTAAATCTGATTAAGGAATTTTTCTTGGTTATTCTTCGGTTTCTAAAGCTTTTCGTATATTCAATAAAAGAACTTTAATTATAGAAGAATCCATTCATGTTGTTTTTGTTGAATCTCAAATTTTGATGATGACGTCAATTGTTATTTGTTATCTAATCCATATATTAAGATAAGTGTGTAGGATTAACTACGATGAAAGTAAGACATGCAGCAGGAGTTACGCTGGAGTCAAGACTATGATCACGTTGGGAGTTCGAGAGCTCGACGGAAGTTCGGACGGTCATCGGAGGTTCTATGGGAACAAATATGAGAAGTCCAGGAGCTTGCCAAAAGAAGCTCGTCAGAACTCGCCAAGTGGATCGTTGCAAGTCCAGGAGTTTGTCGGAAGTCCTTCGGAGCATCGCCGGAGGTTCGTCGGATGTTTGTCGAATGTTCGCCGGAAGAAGCGATTGACGCACCGGAGCAAGTTATAGTAAATGTCTTAAGAAATTGGTAGTTAGCACGATGATTAAGTTAGAAATACGAGGTGATCCCATTAACTTAATCTTGGGGAAATTGGGCCCTTGAAAGACCCAAATTGGGCTGAATGGATTAGCCCATTCGGACTCAGATTACTTGGCCAGAGGTGGCACCACCTGGGTCAGCGGTGGCACCGCCCAGGGCTCAATCTCCGAGCTCTGGCTGGGCGATGCAACCTCCTTTGATAGAGGTGCAACCGCTTGAGCTCGGTCTCCGAGCTCTGGCTGGGTGGTGCAACTACCCCAATCAGGCGGAGGCACCGCTTGAGCTTGGTCTCCGAACTCTGGTAGGAGGTGCAACCGCCCCTGACAAGTAGTGGCACCGCCTAGAGGCTCAGTCTCCGAGCTCTGCTAGGCAGTGCAACTACCAGACCTCGGAATTCCGAGAATTGATAGTTTTGAGCTCGAAATTCAAATTGGTTTGGGGCCTATAAATACCCCACTCTTTCAGTAATGAAAGAGCAATGACAACCATCGAAATCCTGATCTTACTTTGTGATTTTTAGAGCTCAAAAGTGTTGTATGAGTTAAATGTTGTCCTTCCTCTTTTCTTCCAAGTTTTGATCTGTCAAGAGAGGAAAGAAAATTCTGTAAGGGTTGTCTCCTAAGCCCGTCAAAAGGAGTGAAACTGTAAAAAGGTGGTTGGCCTTCACCTAATGAAGGAAGGCCTCTAGTGGACATCGGTGACCTCGTCGGTGGAGGAAGCCAGAAGTGGATGTAGGTCAAGATTGACCGAACCACTCTAAAATTGCGGTGCTCTCTGGTTTGCATTTACTTTGAGCATATTATCTTTACTGCAAACTCCCTCAATAGCTTACTGCCCTTTGCGAATTTACGATCGTGTTTCAAAGTTCAGTAATTTTCGAATCGGTGTTTAGACGTAAATCAGTTTTATCATACGAACATCATATTTCAGTTTGCGCTTACATTCTGATTTCCATCATAACTGAAAACTGCCCTTATAGATTCGCTTTAACTGCATCTTACTTGATCACAAGTTAAAGTGATTTACGAATCGGCTTTTCTATCGAAATCGCTCTTATCATACGGACGCAATTTTAATCGTCGAAAGTTTCCCGCTGCACTAATTCACCCCCCCCCCCCCTCTTAGTGCTCTTGATCCTAACAATTGGTATCAGAGCGGGGTTAACTCTCAAACGGATTAAAACCCAAGAGAGATGGCATACGTCGGAAACCAAGAGGGCCATTCTATTACACGTCCAACCATGTTCAATAGGACGGACTACACATATTGGAAGACCTGAATGAGGATCTTCCTTATTTCAATGGATTTTAAACTTTGGAATCTTGTCGAAAATAGATTTTTGTAGTCTTCTCTTCCAATGATCGATTGGAATGAATTGGAGAAGAAGACTTTCGCTCTTAATGCAAAGGCTATGAATGCCTTATTTTGTGAAACCGCGTTTAATATTTGGCATACACTCGAAGTGACTCACGAAGGCACAAGTAGAGTGAAAGAGTCAAAAATCAATCTTTTGATACACTCTTTCGAACTTTTCCGAATAAAACCGAGCGAGACTATTGGCGACATGTACACCCGTTTCACGGATGTCGTCAATGGTCTAAAAGGACTCAGCAAAAGTTTTTCAGATTTTGAGCTCGTGAATAAGATTCTTAGATCTCTTCCTAAGAGTTGGGACCCTAAAGTCACTGCTATTCAAGAGGCTAAAGATTTAAACAACTTCCCTCTTGAAGAACTAATCGGGTCATTAATGACCTATGAAATGACATGCAAGGCTCATGAAGAGCAAGAAGACATCCTTCCAAAGAATAGGAAGGATATGACACTTAGAATTTTAGATGACCACTTGAGAGAAAACTCAAGTGATGAGGACTGTGACGATGACTTGGCACTTCTAACAAGGAAATTCAAAAAATTCATTAAGAGAAACAAGTTTAAAAATGATACAAAAAATAAACTTGAACCCAAAAAGGACTAAGTTATTTGCTATGAGTGCAAAAAGCCGGGAGACTACAAGAGTGATTGTCCCCAAGCCAAGAAGAGAACATCAAAGAAGAAGGCGCTCAAAGCAACATGGGATGACTCGAGCGCGTCCGAAGAAGAGGAGTCCAACACCGAGCAAGTTGCTTATTACACCTTAATGGCTATCGGAGAGGAGGTAACAAATTTAATTGATGCAGATTTATCATTTGATGTGTTATTAAATTCCTTCCATGATTTATTTGATGAATGCAAGATTATTAGTAGAAAATACAAATTGCTAAAAAAGGGGCATGATAGTCTTACTTGTAATTTTGATAAGTTAAAAACTGAATATTATGATAGTTTAGGCTCTTGTATAAAATGCCATGATTTCGAAACTATCCAAAAGGAAAACTTGCTACTTAAGGACACCTTGAAGAAATTCGAGGTTGGTAACAAGTCTTTGAACATTATCCTTACAAACATGGGTCACGTTCCCAAAAGAAGTGAAATCGGATTTGTGAGAAATCCTTACCAAAATCCAACCACCTTCATAAAAGGCCCTATTCTACATCTTCGACACCAAAGAAATGCAACTTTTGTTGCAAGCATGGACACAAAATACATTATTGTCCATTCAAGAAAATTAGTCCGAACAAATTAATTTGGGTTCCTAAAGGAACCATGATAAACTATGCAACATGACAAACAATGTAGATCAGTTTTTGAGGCACTCAAAAGTAAATGGGTACCTAAAAATTATCCTTTCTTGTAGAGACATACACCATCATAAGCTAGGAGCAAGAGATGGTACCTTGATAGTGGATGCTCAAGGCATATGACCGGAGATCCATCTCAATTCTCTACGCTCACTAGTATAGACGAAGGCTATGTCACCTTCGGAGACAACAACAAGGGTAAAATCATTGGCAAAAGAACCATAGGTAACAAATCCAACTTCTTTATTGAAGATGTTTTGTTAGTTGATGGTTTAAAACATAACCTCTTGAATATTAGTCAATTATGGGATAAATGATATATCGTCAAATTCGAATCTAATGCTTGCATCATTGAAAAACCACACAAAAACACATCTATGATTGCATTAAAACAAAATAACGTATACACCATTAACAACTATGATCTTTGCAATGAAGTATGTTTCTTAGTTTTGAATGAGGATGCTTGGCTTTGGCATAGGAGATTAGGTCATGCTAGCATGAAACTAATCACTCAAATATCATCCGAAGAACTTGTATGAGGAATTCCTCACATCAAGTTCATCAAAGATAATGTGTGTCATGCTTGTCAATTAGGAAAACAAATTAAGAGTAGTTTCAAATCTAAGAATCAAATAGGCACATCTAGGCCCTTACAATTGATCCATATGGACTTGTTCGGACCAATTTCTACATCAAGCTTAGGAGGTAGCAAATACGCCTTCGTCATTGTAGATGACTATAGTAGATACACATGGACTTATTTCTTGAAACACAAAACTGAATGCTTTAGATATTTACCAAGTTTTGCAAACTTGTTCAAAATAAAAATCGTTTTATGATTTCATCAATTCGAAGTGATCACGGTGGTGAATTTGAAAACCGTGATTTCCAAGAATTTTGTGAATCTAATGGATACAACCACAACTTCTCTACTCCAAAAAATCCTCAACGAAATGGAGTAGTAGAAAGAAAGAATAGAAATTTATAAGAAATGGCAAGAACCATGTTGAATGAACATAGCCTACCCAAATATTTTTGGGCCGAAGCTGTAAACACTACGTGCTATATTTTGAATAGTGTTTTAGTAACACCCTTGCTCACCAAAACTCCCTATGAGTTGTGGAACAATAAAATACCCAATGTTTCATATTTTAAAGTTTTTAGGTGTAAGTGTTTTATCTTGAATGAAAAAGATGCCTTAGGAAAATTTGATGCTAAATCCGATGAAGGAATTTTTCTTGGTTATTCTTCGGTTTCTAAAGTTTTTCGTATCTTCAATAAAAGGATTTTAATTATAGAAGAATCCATTCATGTTGTTTTCAATGAGATTTCCGAAATTAAGAAAAAAGACTTTGATGATGATGTTAATTTCGATTCTTTGAATTTAAATAAAACCCCTTCTCCAACTAGCAACTTGGATGCATCCACTTCCAAAACATCCTTACCCAAGGATTGGAAGTATGTAGATGCTCATCCTAAGGAGCTAATCCTTGGAGACACATCTAAGGGGGTTCAAACACATTCATCTCTTAAAAATTTTTGTGCCAACGCCGCTTTTCTCTCCCAAATTGAACCTAAATGTATTGATGAATCCATGAAAGATGATTCATGGATTATCGCAATGCAAGATGAGTTAAATCAATTTGAGAGAAATGAGATGTGGAAGCTTGTTCCTAGGCCAAATGACCATTTAGTTATTAGTACTAAATGGGTTTCTAGAAACAATCAAGATGAATATGGTATCATGGTGAGAAACAAGGGTAGATTAGTGGCTAAAGGTTTCAACCAAGAAGAAGGTATCGATTACGAAGAAACCTTCGCTCCTATGGCTAGATTAGAAGCCATAAAGATGCTCCTTGCCTACGCTAGTAATAATAATTTTAAGTTGTTTCAAATGAATGTTAAAAGCGCTTTTCTTAATGGCTTTATTCTGAAGAAGTTTATGTTAAATAACCTCCCGGGTTTGAAAATAATAGCCTCCCTAATTATGTATTTAAATTAACCAAAGCTCTCTATGGTTTAAAACAAGCCCCAAGGGCTTGGTATGATAGACTAAGCACTTTTCTTATTGAAAATAATTTTACAAAAGGCAAGGTCGATACTAAATTGTTTATCAAGAATTTTGAAAATAATTTTCTTATTATTCAGATTTATGTTGATGATATTATCTTCAGTTCTACGAATGAATCTCTTTGTGAATCTTTTGCTAAAACCATGAGTCTCGAATTTGAAATGAGTTTGATGGGAGAATTAACCTTTTTCTTAGGCTTACAAATTAAGCAACTAAGCAATGTCATCTTTATTAGTCAAACTAAATATGCTTTAGATCTACTGAAAAGATTTAATATGGATAGCTCAAAAGCTATTAACACCCCTATGAGCACCTCCAATAAGTTAGAAGCTGATGAGAGTGGAGAAAGCTTCGATCAATAAACTTATAGGGGTATGATAGGAAGTTTACTTTACCTCATTGCAACTAGACCAGATATCATGTTCAGTGTACGACTTTGTGCTAGGTTTCAACCGAACCCTAAGATATCTCATCTCAAAGCAGTTAAAAGAATACTTAGATATCTTAAAGGTACCACAAATATAGGATTATGGTATCCAAAAATTTTGAGGTAATTGCTTATGCTGATGCGGATTTTGCTAGGTGTAGACTAGATATAAAAAGCACAATAGAAATATGTCAATTTTTAGGACATTCCCTTGTTTCCTAGTCATCTAAGAAACAAAACTTAGTTGCTCTATCAACAACTGTAGCTGAATATATTACAGCTATTGCATGCTGTGCACAAGTTGTGTAGATGAAAAACACCTTAGAAGATTATAAAGTCTATCTTAAAAATATTCTCATTAAATGTGATAACATGAGTGCAATATGTTTAACAAAGAATCTCATTCAACACTCAAGAACAAAACATATTGATATTAGACATCATTTTATACGAGATCATGTTACAAATCATGATGTAATTATAGAGTTTATAGATACTAAGCATCAACTAGCTGATATTTTTATAAAATCTCTAAGTGAAAAATAATTTGATTTTATAAGAAGAGACTTAGGGAATGTTGATGTGTCCGAATGCATAAACTTGTTAAAATTATTCGGACTTTATTGATTGAATGATCAAATCACTTAATTGTCATTACATGCCAAAAATAATATGTTGAAAATTAATACAAAAATTTCCATAACGATGAGCATGTCTTCATGATTGTATAGTCTTGTCCAATTTCATGAAAGTGTTAAATTAAATTTTCAGTTCCAATCGGATTTCATGAATACATTATTCTCTTTTAGACTTAATAAACATATGATTCATATCATTGATTTTTGACAAATAGAATCATCTAGCAAATGCATATCTTTTAGATATATCATATGAAAAATATTCTTTTTGAGAAATAGATTTGATGATTCCTTCTTATAAAAGGAAGATAATTTTTGCAAGGATTTGATTCACATAAATATCATGATTCTTGTAAAGCATGCTTTAATATCCTATCGATTTAAACTACACAAATGACTTTCCTCTTTCATGCAAAAAAGATAATAACAAATAAAAAGGAAGAAGTTTTCACTCTATGTAAATAATCTCCATGTCATGTTTTTCTTGAGATATTTGTAAATGACATGAACCTACTTATGGCATCGCATGTATATTTAAAAGTTGTTTGTATCATTCTCCTTTTTGTTGATGACAAAGGCGGAGAAATATATGAATTGATGCTATAAATGCCATATTACGTTGAAAGAAGTAGATATATGATTATTGATGCTATGATTATGCTATGACTGCATCATCAAAAATATATGAATTGATGATAACTATGATTGCCATAATTTGCATTATGTCATGTTTGATATGATTGCCATATTTGCATCATGTTAAGATATCAAGAACTTGCATCGTAATTTTACGTGTTGATATCTTACCATATGATGAATTGCTATCATTACCATCTATCACATTTGAAATTTGAAAATGGATGTCAAGCCTTGACATCATACATCATTTTCAGAGAGATACATCATGATGGGAATCATGATGCGAGTATTGATAAGGTTAAATGATTTTAACTTATCAATATGTCTCTTGAATTCAAAGGCTTTGAATTCAAGAATGATTTATCTCAATTATGACACATAGATAGGGGGAGTTAAGGTTAACTCCATTATCAATTGATTATCATCATCAAAAAGGGGGAGATTGTTGAATCTCGGATTTTGATGATGACGTCAATTGTCATTTGTTATCTAATCCATATGTTGAGATAAGTGTGCAGGATTAACTACGATGAAAGTAAGACATGCAGCAGGAGTTACACCGGAGTCAAGACTATTATCACGTTGGGAGTTTGAGAGCTCGACGGAAGTTCGGACGGTCGTCGAAGGTTCTACGGGAACAAATCCGAGAAGTCCAGGAGCTTGCCAAAAGAAGCTCGTCGGAACTCGCCAAGTGGATCGTCGCAAGTCCAGGAGTTTGCCGGAAGTCCGTCGGAATATTGCCGGAGGTTCGTCGGAATATCGCCGGAGGTTCGTCGGATGTTCGCCGGAAGTTCCCCGGAACCTCGTCGGAAGAAGCGATTGACGCACCAGAGCAAATTGCAGTAAATGTCTTAAGAAATTCGTAGTTAGCATGATGATTAAGTTAGAAATGGGAGGTGATCCCATTAACTTAATCTTGGGGCAATTGGGCCCTCGAAAGACCCAAATTGGGCCAAATAGATCAACCCATTCAGACCCAGATTACTTGGCTAGAGGTGACACCGCCTGGGTCCGTGGTGGCACCGCCCAGGGCTCAATTGTTAGGATCGAGAGCACTAAGAGGGGGGGGGGTGAATTAGTGCAGCGGAAATCTTTCAGCGATTTAAAAACGAAAGCTGCGTTTGTCCGATAAAAACGATTTCGATGTAAAAGCCGATTCTAAGATTACTTAAGATTAAGCACAGTTTATGTCTAAGCACAGTTTACGTCTAAACTGAGTTTGTGTCTAAATATAGTTTGCGTCTAAACGTAGTTTTGCGTCTAAACACAGTTTTACGTCTAAACGCAGTTTTGCGTCTAAACTCAGTTTACGTCTAAACGCAGTTTTACGTCAAAATGTAGTTTGCGTCTAAAAGTAGATTACGTCTAAAAGATAGTTTTATGTCTAAACACAGTTTGCGCAGTTTGCGTCTAAACACAGTTTTGCGTCTAAACTCAGTTTACGTCTAAACGCAGTTTTACGCAGTTTGCGTCTAAACGCAGTTTTACGTCTAAACGTTTAAAAGAAGTTTATGTCTAAAACACAGTTTTATGTTTAAACACAGTTTGTGCAGTTTACGTTTAAACGCAGTTTTACGTCTAAACGCAGTTTGCGTCTAAAGCAGTTTCAAAGGGATCTAAACTTAGAAACTAGTTCATAAAAGCGCAGAAGATAGTTTTGCAGAATCAAAACACAAACGTAAGCTGATCGTACGAAAAACACAGATTTACGTCTGAATGCAGATTCGAAAAGGTCAGCACTTAGAACTTATTCGTAAAGGCGCAGAGAGCAGTAGTTATGTAGGAGGTTTGCAGTAGTGATAAGGTACTCGAAATAAAAGCAAACTAGAGATTTAGAGTGGTTCGGTCAGTCTTGACCTACTCCACTTTTGGCTTCCTCCTCCGATGAGGTCACCGAAGTCAACTAGCTGCCTTCCTTCAATGGGCGAAGGCCAACTGCCCTTTTACAGTTTCACTCCTTTTGATGGGCTTAGGAGACAACCCTTACAGAAGTTTTCTCTCCTCTCTTTACAATTCAAACTTGAAGAATAGAAGGAGGAGAACTAGCAATTTTGAGCTCTAAGAAACACAGAAAGACAGCAAGATTTCGAGTGTATGTGCTGTTCTTTCAGTGCTGAATAGGTGGGGTATTTATAGGCCCCAACCCAGTTCAAATTTGGAGCTCAAAACGATCAAATCCCGGAATTCCGGGATCAGGCGGTTGCACCTCCTGACTGGAGAGGTTGCACCGCCTGGCAGAGCTCGAAGACTGAGCCTCTGGGCGGTGCCACCTCTGTCAGTAGCGGTTGCACCTCTCTACCAGAGCTCGAAGACCGAGCTCAGGCGGTTGCACCGCCTGACTGGAGAGGTTGCACCGCCTGGCAGAGCTCGAAACTTGAGCTCTGGCGGTGCTACCTCTTGACAGAGGAGGTTGCACCGCCCAATCTCGCTCGGAGACTGAGCCCTGGGCGGTTGCACCTCTTGGCTGGGGCAGTTGCACTGCCCAGTCTCGCTGGGAGACATGGCCTGGGCGGTGCTACCTCCAACCCTGGCGGTGCCACCTCTTTTACTATTTCAGCTCACTTGGTTTGGCTCCAAACTTGGCCCAAACCAGTCCGAACTTGAGCCTAATTAGCCCCTACTTGGGTTATAGGATTAATACCTAATCCTAACCCTAATTAACGTGCTAACTATGATTTTAAAGACATTTTCTAAGCTATTACAAAGTCCGCAAGTCAAGACTTCTTCTGGCGAGCTTCCGGCAAACTTCCGACGGTCTTCCGATGAACTCTCGGAAGCCATTCTGCGGACTCCCGGCAAGCTCCTAGACTTCACGATTTGATCTTAGCGAGTTCCAATGAGCTTCTTCGGCAAGCTCCGATCTTTCTCGGCGAGCTCTGGTAGCATTCCCGACGAACCTTCGGACATCCGTCGAACTCTCGAACTCGCAACAAATCCTTCGCGCTTGACTCCGACACTTTGTTTCGCTTTATATCTTCATCTTTATCATAATTAATCCTGCACAATTAACACAAAACTTCGATCGAGACAATTAATCCTAAGCAATTTAACCAAGTTGTCCGGCATGTCATTGGTCCCTTGACGCTTCGTCCGATTCTTCGGCGCATCGTCCTCTCCTGCAGCCTATTGCCCAATCGGCCAGTTGACTCTGCAACTCCGATATCCTTGGCACAATACCCGCTCTTCTTGGCCCGATGCCCGAGTCCACGGCCCAAAGCCTTCTGTCGATACGTCGACCGATCCACCGGCCCGACGTCCAATCTTCTGACATGTTCCTTCGGCACAACATGATGTTCCTGCTTTAATTGTCTCATCCTGATCGAAGCACCCTGCGTCACTCAAAACGCAGATTAAATCATAAACATATATCAAGTAGTTTCATCATCAAAATATGAGATTCAACATCAATCTCCAAGCTCTGGCTGGGCGGTGCAACCTCCTCTAACAGAGGTGCAACCACTTGAGCTCGATCTCCGAGCTCTGGCTGGGCGGTCCAACCGCCCCAGTTTGGCGGTGGCACCACCTGAGCTCGGTCTCCGAGCTTTGGCAGGAGGTGCAACCGCCCTTGACAAGCGGTGGCACCGTCCAGAGGCTTAGTCTCCGAGCTCTACTAGGTGGTGCAACCGCCAGAATCCAGAATTCCGGGAATTGACAGTTTTGAGCTCGAAATTCAAACTGGTTTGGGGCATATAAATACCCCTCTTTCAACAATGAAAGAGCAATGAAAACCACCGAAATCCTAATCTTACTCTGTGATTTTTAGAGCTCAAAAGTGTTGTATGAGTTAAAAGTTCTCCTTCCTCTTTTCTTCCAAGTTTTGATCTGTCAAGAGAGGAAAGAAAATTCTATAAGGGTTGTCTCCTAAGCCCATCAAAAGGAGTGAAACTATGAAAAGGTGGTTGGCCTTCGCCTATTGAAGGAAGGCCTCTAGTGGACGTTAGTGACCTCGTCGGTGGAGGAAGCCAGAAGTAGATGTAGGTCAAGATTGACCGAACTACTTTAAAATCGTGGTGCTCTCTGGTTTGCATTTACTTTGAGCATATTATCTTTACTGCAAACCTCCTCAATAGCTTACTACCTTCTGTGAATTTATGATCGTGTTTCAAAGTTCAGTATTTTCCGAATCGGTGTTTAAACGTAAATCAATTTTATCATACGAACATCATATTTCAGTTTGCGCTATCATTCTGATTTTCATCATAACTGCAAACTACTCTTATAGATTCATTTTAACTGCATCTTGCTTGATCACAAGTTAAAGTGATTTACGAATTGGCTTTTCTACCGAAATCGCTCTTATCGTACGAACGCAGTTTTAATTGTCGAAAGTTTTCTTCTGCACTAATTCACTCCCCCCCCCCCCTCTTAGTGCTCTTGATCCTAATAGTTTTCAATGAAATTTTTGAAATCAAGAAAAATGATTTTGATGATGATGTTAACTTTGATTCTTTGAAATTAAATGAAACCCCTTCTCCAACTAGCAACTTGGATGGATCCACTTCCGAAACATCCTTACCCGAGGATTGGAAGTGTGTAGATGCTCATCCTAAGGAGCTAATCCTATGAGACACATCTAAGGGGGTTCAAACACGTTCTTCTCTTAAAAATTTTTTTGCCAACGCCGCTTTTCTCTCCCAAATTGAACCTAAATGTATTGACGAAGCCATGAAAGCTGATTCATGGATTATCGCAATGCAAGATGAGTTAAATCAATTTGAGAGAAATGAGGTGTGGAAGCATGTTCCTAGGCCAAATGACCATTTAGTTATTGGTACTAAATGGGTCTTTAGAAACAAGCAAGATGAATATGGTATCGTGGTTAGAAACAAGGCTAGATTAGTGGCCAAAGGTTTCAACCAAGAAGAAGGTTTCAATTACGAAGAAACCTTCGCTCCTATGACTAGATTAGAAGTCATAAGGATGCTCCTTGTCTATGCTGGTAATAATAATTTTAAGTTGTTTCAAATGGATGTTAAAAGTTCTTTTCTTAATGGCTTTATTTTTGAAGAAGTTTATGTCGAACAACCTCCTGGATTTGAAAATAATAGCCTCCCTAATCATGTATTTAAATTAACCAAAGCTCTCTATGGTTTAAAACAAGCCCCAAGGGCTTGGTATGATAGACTAAGTACTTTTTTTATTGAAAATAATTTCACAAAAGGCAAGGTCGATACTACATTGTTTATCATGAATTTTGAAAATAATTTTCTCATTGTTCAGATTTATGTTGATGATATTATTTTTGATTCTACGAATGAATCCTTTTGTGAATATTTTACTAAAACCATGAGTCTCGAATTTGAAATGAGTTTGTAGGAAGAATTAAGCTTTTTCTTATGCTTACAAATTAAGTAACTAAGCAATGACATCTTTATTAGTCAAACTAAATATGCTTTAGATCTTCTGAAAAGATTTAATATGGATAGCTCAAAAGCTATTAACACTTCAATGAGCACCTCCGCTAAGTTAGAAGTTGATGAAAGTGGAGAAAGCTTCGATCAAAAAACTTATAAGGGTATGATAGGAAGTTTACTTTACCTCACTGCAACCAGACCAGACATCATGTTCAGTGTAGGACTTTGTGCTAGGTTTCAATCGAACCCTATGATATCTCATCTCAAAGCAATTAAAAGAATATTTAGATATCTTAAAGGTACTATAAATCTAGGATTATGGTAACCAAAATCCGAGAATTTTGAGTTAATTGCTTATGCTGATGCGTATTTTGCTGGGTGTAGACTAGATAGAGAAAGCACATCAGGAACATGTCAATTTTTGGGACATTCCCTTGTTTCCTGGTCATCTAAGAAACAAAACTTGGTTGCACTATCAACAACCGAAGCTAAGTATATTGCAGCTAGTGCATGCTGTGCACAAGTTGTGTGGATGAAAAAATCGTAGAAGATTATAGTGTAGTCCATCTTAAAAACATTCCCATTAAATGTGATAACACAAGTGCAATATATTTAACAAAGAATCTCATTCAACACTCTGGAACAAAATATATTGATATTAGACATCACTTTATACGAGATCATGTCACTAATCATGATGTAATCATAGAGTTCATAGATATTAAGCATCAACTAGCTGATATTTTTACAAAACCACTAAGTGAAGAATAATTTGATTTCATTAGAAGAGAATTAGGAATGTGAATATGTCCGAATGCATGAACTTGTTAAGATTATTTTTCAGATTTTTTAATGATTAAATCACTTAATTGCCATGATGATTTTACATAATTACATGACTTAATTTCATGATTTTTGGATACAAAAATTTCCATGATAATAAGCATGTTTTATCATCATGATTGAATTTGAAAATCTATAGCAAAACCTCGTCCAAATGCATGAAAGTGTAAAATTTCATTTTCGGATCTTCTTGATCCTAACAATCAGATTTTCTCGATACATTATCCTCTTTCGAACTTAATAAGCATATATCATATCGAGTTTGATGCCATGAGTGCCATATTTGCAGTATGTTATTGCCATATCATGATAAGATATCAAAAACTTGCATAGTAACTTTACTTGTTGATATCTTGCCATGTGATGCTACGATTGCTAAATACTTGAAATGTTTGCTTTACGATATCAAAAGCTTAAATTGTAAATTTACATATTGATATCTTATGTTGAACTACTACCATCATTCATATTTGAAATGTGAAACTTGAGAATGGATGTCAAGTTTGGACTTCATTTTCAGTAAGATACATCGTGATAGGAATCATGATGGGAGTAATTGATAAGGTTAAGAGTTCTTAACTTATCAATAAGTCTATTGAATTCAAAGGCCTTAAATTCAAGAGTGACTTATCTCAAGTATGGCATATAGATAGGGGGAGTTAAGGTTAACTCCGTTATCAATTGATTGTCATCATCAAAAAGGGGGAGATTGTTGACTCTTGAATTTTGATGATGAAGTCAATTGTCATTTGTTATCTAATCCATATGTTGAGACAAGTGTGTATGATTAACTACGATGAAAGTAAGATAGGCAACTGGAGTTGCGCCAGAGTCAAGACTATGATCACTTTGGAAGTTCGAGAGTTCGACGGAAGTCCGGACGGTCGTCGGAGATTCTACGGGAACAAATCCGAGAAGTCCAGGAGTTTGCCGGAAGTCCGTAGGAGCATCACTGAGGGTTCATCGGATGATCGACGGAAGTTCGCCGGAAGCTCGCTGGAAGAAGCGATTGACGCACCGGAGAAAGTTGTAGTAAATGTCTTAAGAAATATCATAGTTAACATGATGATTAAGTTAGAAACGGGAGGTGACTCCATTAACTTAATCATGGGGCAATTGGGCCTTTGATAGACCCAAATTGGGCCGAATTGATCAGCCCATTCGGACCCAGATTTCTTGGCCAGCGGTGGCACCGCCTGGGTCGGCGGTGGCACTGCCCAAGGCTTAGTCTCCAGGCTAGGCTGGGCGGTGCAACCGCCCATGACAAGCGATGGAACCGCTTGAGCTCGATCTCCGAGCTCTACCAAGCAGTGCAACTGCCCCAATCAAGCGGTGGCACCGCTTGGGCTCAGTCTCCGAGTGAGACTGGGCGGTGCAACCGCCCCTGTCAGGTGGTGGCACCACCCAGAGGCTCAGTCTTTGAGCTGCCAAGCAGTTGTACCGCCCCAGTCAGGAGGTAGTATTGCTAGGACCTCGAAAATCCGAGAAATAACATTTTTAAGCTCCAAATTCAAACCAGTTTGGGGCCTATATATACCCCACCCTTTCCTGCATGAAAGGGCACCGAAAATCCAATCTTAATATGTGATTTTTAGAGCTCCTAAGTGTTGTAAATGCTAGAAATTCTCCTTCCTCTTTTCTTCCAACTTTTAAGCTTTCAAGAGAGGAGAAAAATTCTGTAAGGGTTGTCTCCGAAGCCCGTCAAAAGGAGTGAAACTGTAAAAGGGTGGTTGGCCTTTGCCTATTGAAGGAAGGCCTCTAGTGGACGTCAGTAACCTCGTCGGGGAGGAAGCCAAAAGTGGATGTAGGTCAAGATTGATCGAACCACTCTAAAATTACGGTGCTCTCTAGTTTGAATTTATTTTTGCGGCTTACCTTACTGCAAACCTGCTAGTCATAGGTGCCCAACAAGCCAATCACGTGAGTGATGGCACGTGTGACTTAATATAGAATCATTTTGCTTATTATATCTTGGCATATATCACTTTATAACTATTGCATAAATGCATACATATATTGTGATGTCCTTGGATTTGTGCAATGGGAATCGGATCGTGATGAGATCACGATAGTGAGATCGATTCACCTTTAAACACATATCCTAAATAATCCCGGTCATAGGTTACTCGAGAGGGATATCGTGATAACTGGACAGACTGGTGTGTTGTATACCCGTCCATATGGTGGATGCAGCTGGTCTCATAGCTGCTTGTGTAGGGACTCTAGGGATACAGTACAGGTGCTCATTGGAGAATGAGTTCACTCATTGATCCGCTTATGGAATGCTGGATGGTTGATGATGCCTTATTGTCAAACAGCGATTCTGTAGTCCTAGTGGTGTATCTGGTCCTTAGACTTGAGACACCAAGGATGTCCTGTACGAGTGCTCCACTTTTTGATACCAGACTTATAGGTTTAGCTGTCCCAGATCTAGTACAACTGGTCATTGGGAGTGGTAGTCGACCTTACGAGGGCTATTGAGTGTCGATAGAGGATCATCCACTCTCGGCGTCATGAGAGGAATATCCCATGTGTTCTTGCTCAGACAAATCCCTGGCTAGTGTCATTCGGGTTGAGAGAGAAAGAGTTCTCCGGGAGAATCCAATTAGAGCGAGACTCGAGAAGAAACCGTGTGGGTCTGACAACACCATGCTCGATATACGGTCTCTGGTATATTAGATGGATGAGGGACTATAGGTACACGGTAACTGAGGACAGATAGGTCCAATGGATTGGATTCCCCTGTATCGTCTGGGGACTACGGCGTAGTGGCCTAATACGTCCGTAGTCGATGAGTCGAGTGAATTATTACAGAGATAATAATTCACTGAGTTAGAAGGAGTTCTAACAGGTATGACTCACGGCCAGCTCGATATTGGGCCTAGAGGGTCACACAAATATGGTAGGCATTGCGATGAATAGAGGTTCGGATATGAGATATCCGACGGAGCCCTTATCTTTTTGGATGCAAATCCAATACCCACTAGGGGAGGACCCATTAGGGTTTGACAAGGGACCTCAATAAATAGGAGGGATTCAGAGCCCTATAGGCTAGAGAGCTTTTGTTTGTCTTTTCCTATTCTCCTCTCCATCTCCACCTCAGAGTAGGTCTGGAGTTTTGAGGAGCGTCGTCGCAACCCTGCTTTGTGGATCACCGCTAGAGAGGAGGACGCTTGACCTCCTTCACCCACTCCTAAGGATCTGCAAGGAAACAGGGATATACTATTGGGAAATCCTTGGGGGCGACATCATATGCGCAGCGGAAGAACAAGAAAAATAAACTCCCCGATTCCCAAAGAGATGTTCGTCGTCGTGCGAAGATTGGTACGCAAAAATCCGTGAATCATGAAACTGCGTATAGAGTAGATTGTGTTACCTAGGGAGATCGTATATCCCTGTTTCCTTACAGATCCTTAGGAGAGGGTGAAGGAGGTCAAGCGTCCTCCTCTCTAGCGGTGATCCACACAGTAGGGTTTCGACGACGCTCCTCAGAACTCCAAACCTACTCTGAGGTGGCGATGGAGAGGAGAATAGGAAAAGGCAAACCAAAACACTCTAGCCCATGGGGCTCTGAGTCCCTCCTATTTATAGAGGTCCCCTGTCAAACCCTAATGGGTCCTCCCCTAGTGGGTATTGGATCTACATCCAATAAGACAAGGGCTCCGTCGGATATCTCATATCTGAACCTCTATTCATCGCAATGCCTACCATATGTGTGTGACCCTCTAGGCCCAATATCGAGCTGGCCGTGAGTCATACTTGTCAGAACTCCTTCTAACTCAGTGAATTATTATCTCTATAATAATTCACTCGACTCATCGACTACGGACGTATTAGGCCACTACGCCGTAGTCCCCAGAAGATACAGGGGAATCCAATCCATTGGACCTATCTGTCCTCAGTTACCGTGTACCTATAGTCCCTCATCCATCTAATATACCAGAGACCGTATATCGAGCATGGTGTTGTCAGACCCACACGGTTTCTTCTCGAGTCTCGCTCTAATTGGATTCTCCCGGAGAACTCTTTCTCTCTCAACCCGAATGACACTAGCCAGGGATTTGTCTGAGCAAGAACACATGGGATATTCCTCTCATGACGCCGAGAGTGGATGATCCTCTATCGACACTCAATAGCCCTCGTAAGGTCGACTACCCATCCCAATGACCAGTTGTACTAGATCTGGGACAGCTAAACCTATAAGTCTGGTATCAAAAAGTGGAGCACTCGTACAGGACATCCTTGGTGTCTCAAGTCTAAGGACCAGATACACCACTAGGACTACAGAATCGCTGTTTGACAATAAGGCATCATCAACCATCCAGCATTCCATAAGCGGATCAATGAGTGAACTCATTCTCCAATGAGCACCTGTACTGTATCCCTAGAGTCCCTACACAAGCAGCTATGAGACCAGCTGCATCCACCATATGTACGGGTATATAGCACACCAGTCTGTCCGGTTATCATGATATCCCTCTCGAGTAACCTATGACCGGGATTATTTAGGATATGTGTTTAAAGGTGAATCGATCTTACTATCGTGATCTCATCATGATCCGATTCCCATTGCACAAATCCAAGGACATCACAATATATGTATGCATTTATGCAATAGTTATAAAGTGATATATGCCAAAATATAATAAGAAAAAAGATTCTATATTAAGTCACACGTGCCATCACTCACGTGATTGGCTTGCTGGGCACCTATGACTAGCAATCTCCCACTTGACCTAAAGCCAATCACATATGTATCTGATCCCCATCAAACCCCTGTGACGCTCAAAACAAATCTGAGACAACGGCTTTGTTAGTGGATCTGCAATGTTATCTTCGGATGGAACTCTTTCCACTACTACAGCTCCTCGGGTCACGATCTCTCTGATAAGGTGGAACCTCCTCAGAACATGTTTAGATTTCTGATGAGACCTAGGTTCCCTTGCTTGAGCAATCGCCCCGTTGTTGTCGCAATATAGGGAGATCGGCTCTTCGCTACCCGGCACGACTCCCAAATCTGTGATGAACTTCTTCACCCAAACTCCCTCCTTTGCTGTATCTGATGCAACAATGTACTCCGCCTCTGTGGTCGAGTCAACAGTGGTATCTTGCTTGGAACTCGTCTAGCACACTGCTTCCACCATTCAAGGTGTACACATACCCTGAATTCGACTTGCTATCATCGACATCAGACTGAAAACTTGAGTCATTGTAGCCTTCAACCTTAAGTCTATTACCTCCATATACTAGTAAAAGATCCTTAGTCCTTCTTAAGTACTTAAGGATACACTTTACTACTTTCCAGTGCTCCAAGCCTGGATCCGCCTGATACCTGCTCGTGACACTCAGAGCATGCGCTATATCCGGCCTAGTACATAGCAAGGCATACATGATAGACCCTATTGCTGAGGCATAAGGTATCATATTCATGTTCGCCCTTTCTTCTGGAGTCTTTGGGGACATACTCGTAGAAAGCGATATCCCATGTCTCATCGGTATGAGACCTCTCTTGGAATTTTCCATGCCAAACCTTTTGACAATGGTTTCTATGTACCTGGACTGGAACAAGCCAAGCATCCTCTTGGATCTATCTCTATAGATTCTAATCCCCAAAATATAGGATGCTTCCCCTAAGTCCTTCATGGAGAAGTGTCTAGATAACCAAGCCTTTACTGTGGATAGCATTCCTATATTATTCCCAATAATCAGGATGTCATCCACATATAAAACCAAAAAGGTGATAGCGCTCCTACTTACCTTTTTATATACACAAAGCTCATCTTCGTTCTTAACGAAATCATAAGATCTGATTGCCTCATCAAATCTTATGTTCCAACTTCGGGAAGCTTGCTTTAATCCATAAATGGATCTAAGCAACCTACACACCTTATCTGGACAGTTCTTGGACACGTGTCCCTCAAGTTGCGTCATATACACCTCCTCCTCGAGGTTCACATTGAGGAATGCGGTTTTCACATCCATCTGCCAGATCTCATAATCATAGTGTGCTGCAATAGCCAATAGAATTCTGATGGATTTTAGCATTGCTACGGGTGAGAAGGTTTCGTCATAGTCAACACCTTACTTTTGACGATACTCCTTAGCCACTAGCCTTGCTTTATAGGTCTCTACCTTTCCATCTACTCCGATCTTTTTCTTAAAGATCCACTTGCAACCGATAGGTACAATACCTTCGGGCGCATCAACTAGGTTCCAAACCTTATTGGAGTACATAGAATCCATCTCATAATTTATGGCTTCTTGCCACTTCCCGGAGTCTATACTCATAATAGCCTCCTCATAGGTCTGAGGATCAATATCCTCTGCATCCTCTCCTCTAATATGTTCCACATCTCTCAGGAGGATGGGATACTCTATCAGACCTGCATAAAGTTGAAACTTGTGTATTAGGTACCTGAACAGACTCGGGCTGTAGAGTGGTGCTTGAGCTTAGTTCTCCAACCTTGCTCAATTCTATCATTCTCCCACTATCTCCGCCAAGAATGTGTTTCTTCTCAAGGAACACTGCTCTCTTAGCTACAAAGACCTTTTGGTCCTCGAGATGATAGAAAAAATACCCACAAGTTTCCTTGGGGTATCCCACAAATTTGCATCGCTCTGTCCTTGATTCTAACTTATCGGGGTTGTGTCTTTTAACATATGCAGGGCAGCCCCAAATCTTAACAACCTTAAGATCAGACTTCTTCCCTTTCCATATCTCATATAGTGTAGACACTACCAACTTAGTTGGAACTTTGTTCAGAAGGTAAGCTACGGTTTCTAGGGCATATCCCCAGAATGAGATGGGTAGGTCAGCGAAACTCATCATGGACCGTACCATATCTAATAATGTACGATTTCTCCTTTCAGAGACACCATTGAGCTGAGGTGTATAAGGAGGTGTCCATTGGGATAATATCCCATGGTCCTTGAGGAACTGAGTGAACTCTGTACTTAAGTACTCACCTCCTCGATCTGATCGAAGAGTTTTGATACTCTTTCCAGTCTGGTTCTCCACCTCATTCTTATACTCTATGAATTTCTCAAAGGCCTCAGACTTGCACTTCATTAAGTACACATATCCATACCTTGAGAAATCATCAGTAAATGTAATGAAGTAGGAGTAACCTCCAATGGTATGAGTTGACATGGGTCCACATACATCACTATGTATGAGTTCCAACAACTCAGTGGCTCTCTCTCCAGTTCCACTAAATAGAGAGTTGGTCAGTTTTCCACGAATGCAAGGCTCACAAGTTGCATATGACACAGTCGAATGGATCTAGATATCCATCATTTAGCAACTTTTGAATCCTTCTTTCATGGATGTTACCTAGCCTACAATGCCACAGGTATACACTATTCAACTCATCTCGTTTCCTTTTGGACACATCTACATTCATGATATGTGGAGTGGTGTCTAATATAAATAAACCATTATGCAATGTTCCTTTCATGATGATCTTATCATCTAATAATATCGAACAACCATTATTCTCAAAAATAAATTTATATCCACTAACTGTTAAACATTAAATGGAGATAATGTTTTTGATAATAGAAGGAACAAAATAACATGCATCTAATACAATAAAAGCTCCACTAGGCAGATGTAGGGCGACCTCGCCAATTGCTACTATAGCAACTTTTACTCCATTACCCATCTTGAGGTCCATCTCGCCTCTCTCTAGTCTCCTAAGCCTTGCCAGAACCTGAAGCTTCATCAAGCTTTTGTTTCGCCCTTTCTGCAAGGTACTCTCTGCAGTTTCTCTTCCAATGCCCATCTTTACCACAGTGGAAGCACTAGCCTTTGTCCTTTTCTGGGTCTTTCTTAGCAACCTTTGCTTTACCTAGTTTGACCTTGCCCTTTCCCTTCTTAAGGGACCTTTCTGCTTTCCTTTTCCTTTTGGTCTCACCAGTGTAGAGATCTGGCTTCTCTTTCTTGATAGTACTCTCTGCCTCCCTGAACATATTGAGAAGCTCTGGGAGAGTCACTTCAAGCTTGTTCATATTAAAATTCATTATGAACTGTGAAAAGGAATCTAGTAGGGACTGAAGCACAATGTCCACACACAAGTTATCCTCTAGGACCATTCCTAGATATGTGAGTTTCTCTATCCACTCAATCATCTTTAGGACATGGTTCTGAGCTGGTGTCCCCTTAGTCATCCTAGCACGGAAGAGGCTCTTAGATATCTCATATCGCTGAGTCCTTCCCTGTTCCTCAAACAATTTGCGGACATGTAGGAGAATGGATCTGGCATCCATCTTTTCATGTTGTCTCTGTAACTCAGGAGTCATAGAGCCCAACAAATAGCACTGAGCAAGAGTAGAGTCATCAATGTACTTCACGTAGCGAGCGATCTCATCCTCGTTTGCCCCTTCTTCGGGCGCAGGCATCACTGTATCAAGGACGTACACGATTTTCTCCGCTGTGAGAACAATTCTCAAGTTATAGAGCCAATCCGTATAATTTGGACCAGTGAGGCGGTTGACATCAAGTATGCCACGTAAGGGATTTGAAAGCGACATTTTTTGAAAATAAAGATGCAACAGAAATGAATAACATGCAGATTTTGCAAGAAATAAACTATCAAGATATGGACTTCTATCTTAATATGCTCCCACTATTTTACTAACGAGTCACGCGACACCCTCAGCACGTGAAACGGAAGTCTCCGGCAGACTTCTAGTGGGGATCAGCATCCAATCAGCGTCTTAGTGTAACCTCGAGGGACTTGACCAATCACACTAAACCTAAAATGTAGGAAACTCTTGTCGATCACAACTCCTGGTGATTCCCGTCCTGTTCCGCCTCCGAATCACCCTGGCCTCGAGGGACTCGACCAACCATGATGCTCGGTTAAGTCAACACCTTCGTTACAAGATGAGTCTGATTTGATGATATACCCTCGAGGGACTCGACCAAGTATACCATGCCCTCAGGTCACCGATGACATCTCTATGTCGTAAGCAAGATAACGAATCGCGATATAGGTGAGTCTCGAGGGACTCGACCAACTCAACCTACATCTGGAATCGGTTCCTACTTATAACGATGGAAGGCCACGTGGGTCAATCTAATTGCCTCATGTTTACCAACTTAATATTATCGAGAGATGTTTCTATGATGTGGTCTCCTAATATGACATGTCACACATATACATATTTAATATATATCTACATCGCATGCAAATATATATACATATCTAGTATGTGTATAAGCAATTACACCATATGATCATGGACCATAACCTAATATGATTAGGCCCGAGCTAGTAGGCCTAATCACTCACATCAAGATCTATGTGTGCAACGGTGCATCTCCATACCCTGTGATCGTCCATTTCGTCCTTGTCGGTTCCGTCGACATCTTGATGCATCTTCATGTATCACGATCGTCCGTCTCGTGGGTCCCGCTATCGCATCCACGCTCCCGCTGTGCCTCCTCATGTGATTACAACTTAATCATAGGCACGAAGGCCCGACAATAAACGAGAAATATAATGGAGGTTCGCAGACCTCAATAATAATAATCACAAGTACACACATCACACGATCCATGATCATTCGTCCACACATCATACATCACATGTATAAATAATCATCATCATGTAGGACTACTAGATAATAATAATAAAAAATAATAATCAACTAAACCTTTTAATTAATTAATATATTCTGAAATCAGGAACATTATAGGGAATTTCTGAATTCATAGGGGTATTTTCGTAATTTGGACAAAAGACACAAACTGGAATTTCTCAAATTCCGAGGGGCAAAACCATCTTTTGCCCAGAAAACCCTAATGTCCTTTCCCCTTTTTGCTGTTGTCGCCGTCGCCACCTTGCCGGCGATGGCCTGTGCGGCGGGGCGAGGGCACTGCCCTTGCCTATAGGCGGCACGCCCGCTGTCGGCGCTGCTGCTGCGAGTGGGCGCCCCCTTCGGGCGCCGCCGCCTCCGCAGGCGGTGCTGTCCCACCGGGCGACCGCCCCTGTGGGGGGTTTCGCCCGCGGGAGCAGCGGCGGCGGGCGCCGCTGCCCTGCGGCGCCTTTGCCCGTGGGCTGCCAGCCCTGTCAGGAGCAAGCCTGCTACAAGCAGGCCCCCGGCCGACTGCAGCAGACGACCCCGGTCGGCTGCAGCAGATGCAGCCCCTGTGCTGCACGTACGCAGATCGAGGATAGCAACTGTTGCTACCCTTCCTTGTTTTTGCGTCAACAATTTTGACGTCAAAATTCTTCCTAAACACAACACACGTAATTCAAAACCAATCATTCACACGAACAACCTTCCTCTGCTACCACTGTTGAGAAATCCTTGGGGGTGACATCATATGCGCAGTGGAAGAACAAGAAAAACAAAATCCCCGATTCCCAAAGAGATGTTCGTCGTCGTGCGAAGATTGGTACGCAAAATCCGCGAAACATGAAACTGCGTATAGAGTAGATTGTGTTACCTAGGGAGATCGTATATCCCTATTTCCTTACAGATCCTTAGGAGAGGGTGAAGGAGGTCAAGCGTCCTCCTCTCTAGCAGTGATCCACACAGCAGGGTTGCGACGACGCTCCTCAAAACTCCAGACCTACTCTGAGGTGGAGATGGAGAGGAGAATAGGAAAAGGCAAACCAAAGCTCTCTAGCCCATGGGGCTCTGAATCCCTCCTATTTCTAGAGGTCCCCTGTCAAACCCTAATGGGTCCTCCCCTAGTGGGTATTGGATCTGCATCCAATCAGACAAGGGCTCCGTCGGATATCTCATATCCGAACCTCTATTCACCGCAATGCCTACCATATGTGTGTGACCCTCTAGGCCCAATATCGAGCTGGCCGTGAGTCATACCTGTCAGAACTCCTTCTAACTCAGTGAATTATTATCTTTGTAATAATTCACTCGACTCATCGACTACGGACGTACTAAGCCACTACGCCGTAGTCCCTAGATGATACAAGGGAATCCAATCCATTGGACCTATTTGTCCTCAGTTACCGTGTACCTATAGTCCCTCATCCATCTAATATACCAGAGACCATATATCAAGCATGGTGTTGTCAGACCAACACGGTTTCTTCTCGAGTCTCGCTCTAATCGGATTCTCCCGGAGAACTCTTTCTCTCTCAACCCGAATGACCCTGGCCAGGGATTTGTCTGAGCAAGAACACATAGGATATTCCTCTCATGACGCCGAGAGTGGATGATCCTCTATCGACACTCAATAGCCCTCGTATGGTCGACTACCACTCCCAATGACCAACTGTACTAGATCTGGGATAGCCAAACCTATAAGTCTGGTATCAAAAAGTGGAGCACTTATACAGGACATCCTTGGTGTCTCAAGTCCAAGGACCAGATACACCACTAGGACTACGGAATCGTTGTCTGACAATAAGGCATCATCAACCATCCAGCATTCCGTAAGCGGATCAATCAGTGAACTCATTCTCCAATGAGCACCTTTATTGTATCCCTAGTGTCCCCACACAAGCAGCTATGAGACCAGCTCTATCCATCATATGGACGGGTATACCGCACACCAGTCTATCCGGTTATCACGATATCCCTCTCGAGTAACCTATGACCGGGTTTATTTAGGATATGTGTTTAAAGGTGAATCGATCTCACTATCGTGATCTCATCACGATCCAATTCCCATTGCATAAATCCAAGGACATCACAATATATGTATGCATTTATGCAATAGTTATAAAGTGATATATGCCAAAATATAATAAGCAAAAAGATTCTATATTAAGTCACACGTGCCATCACTCACGTGATTGGCTTGCTGGGCACCTATGACTAGCACTTCCTTCAATAGGCGAATGCCAACCACCCTTTTACAACTTGTCTCCTTTGGCCGGGCTTAGGAGAAAACCCTTGCAAGTTTCAGTCCTCGTTTGAATGATCTTAACACTTAGAAAGAATGAGGAGAACTCTAGCTTTTACAACACTTTAAGGCCTCAAGGACTCATGATAATGTCAAGTTTTCTTTGCCCTTTCATGTAGGAAAGTGTGGGGCTTTTATAGGCTCGAATGAGTTCAAAAATGGAGCCTAAAAGTGTTCATTCCCGAATTTCTAAGTTTCTGATGGTACCATCGTCATAACTGGGTGGTACTACCGCCTGTCATCGGGCACTAGGTGGTACTACCACTCAATCTGGGCGGTACTACCGCCTGACAGCGCTCAAAGACCGAGCTCTAGTGGTACCACCGTCTGATAGGGATAGTACCACCGTTGGCAGCAATAACTACCGGCGATACCACCACTTGATAGGGGTGGTACCATCGCCCAGAAATCCTGGGAGACCGAGTCTCCCAGGAGGTTCCACCGCCAGCCCTGCCGGTGCCACCACCGGCTAGGATTTCAGGGACCGAATGGGCTATTCCATTCGGCCCAATTTCGGTTTGTTAAGGGTCCAATTGGCCCCTGATTAAGTTAGTGGGATCATCTCCTAATGCTAACTTAATGTACACTTTAACTACAACAATTAAGACATCATTACTGTAATTCGTGTTCCAATACGTAAATCGCTCTTCCAACAAGCTTTCAACAAACTTCCAGTGAACATTCGATGAACCCTCGACGATGCTCCGGCGGACACCCGGTAAGCTCCTGGACTTTCCGACGATCTTCTTGGCATGTTTCGACAAGCTTCTATGGCAAGCTCTTGGACTTCTCAATTGGTTCCTGTAGAACTTCCGACGAACGTCCGGACTTCCGATGAACTCTCGGACTCCCAACGTGATCTTGATCTTGACTCCGGCATAACACCTGCTGCATATCTTACTACGATTATAGTTAATCCTGCACACTTTTCTCAACATATAGATTAGATAAACAAATGACAATTGACTTTATTATCAAAATCCGAGATTCAACAAACGTGACCTACATCCACTTTTGGCTTCCTCCTACGATGAGGTCATCGGCGTCCACTAGAGGCCTTCCTTCAATAGGCGAAGGCCAACCACCTTTTACAGATTTTCTTCTTTTGCTGGGTTTAGGAGACAACCCTTACAAGTCTCACACATCTCTTAAAAGATCTCAACACTTAAAAAGGGAGGAGGAGACCTCTAGCACTTTTACAAGTCTTTAACACTTCAAAGACTTAAGAATATATCAAGTTTTTCATGCCTTTTCATACAGAAAAAGGTGGGGTATTTATAGACCCCAATGACATTCAAAAATGGAGCCAAGAAATATCTCATCTCGGATTTCCGGGGTACTGACGGTACCACTACCTAACAGGGGTGGTACCACCGTTGGCAGCAATAACTATTGGCGGTGCCACCACCTGACAAGGGCAGTACCACCACCCAAAATTCCTAGGAGATCGAGTCTCCTAGGCAGTGCCACCACCGGTCAGGAATTTAAGGGCTAAATGGGCTGCTCCATCGGCCCAATTCAGCCCTGTCAAGGGCCTAGTTGGCCCCTAATTAAGTTAGTGGGATTACCTCCCAATCATAACTTAATTTATACTCTAACTATGACAATTAAGATATGTTTACAGCACTTCTTATTCCGGTGCATTAGTTGCTCTTCCGGAGAGCTTCCGATGTACTTCCGGTGAACATCCGACGAACTATCGACAATGCTCTAGCAAACTCCCAACATGCTCCTGGACATTGCGATGATCTTCTTGGCAAGTTCTGATGAGCTTCTATGGCAAGCTCCTAGACTTCTCGGCTGGTTCTCATAGAACTTTCGATGAACATCCTGACTTCTGATTAACTCTTGAACTCCTAACGTGATCTCGATCTTGACTCCGGCACAACACTTGCTTTATCTCTTACTACCATCGTAGTTAATCCTACACACTTTTCTCAATATATGTATTAGATCAAACAAATTACAATTGACTTCATCATCAAAATATGAGATTCAACAAGAACCTATTGCAATTCACAGAGAGATCAAAGGATGATCCACGGTGGTGGAGATGATGACGGAATTCACCAACAATCTTTGAAGCAATTGTGGGAATTGCTTTGGGCGACTGTGGAGGGCTGATGGATGGCTGTGTAAGGGCAGCGAGATACCATGAATGCTGCTATGATACCAAGTGGTATAACCCTTGCGGATTCTATGCTTGGGGTTGATCTCTTTAGGGGATCTACCTCCTTGGAACTCTATAGGGGTTCCTTCCTCCAGGTTACTGCTCAAAGGCTACTAAGAAGATTTATCTATTGCTTGTCAAAAGATGATGAATACATGACTATTTATAGGGCTTTTAAACCCTAACTCCTAATAGAACTCCTACTCAAGACTCCTACTTCTAACCAACTCCTAATAAGACTCCTACTCTAAGAAGCAACCTCCCACTAACCCTAACCCTAGCCGGCCTCTTCACCTCTTTAATAGGGGTCAGCTAGGTAGGTTTTACATGAATGTCATTTTCAATAAAATTCTATTAGGACTCTCCTAGGTAGAGTCCTAACACATAGGTGCCCGCAGATGAAATTGTTGTTGTAGGATCAAGAGATAATTGCATATTTCTTCCTCCTCCCTCTTGATGATTATGAGGTCATGCTTGACATCGAATGGCTGACAACATTAAGTGATGTTTCCTGAAATTTTATAAAACTAATTATGAAATTTTACAGTAATGGGAAATAGGTGATGCGGCATGGGAATCGTGGGGGCGACGTAACGACGATTTGCATACAACAAATGGTGAAGGTTTTGCATAAAGTATGCAACAGCTTTTTGTTACAAGTTGAGTAGCAAACTAAGGGAGAGCCAATAGAATTTGAAGACCAAACCCAACTTCCTTTGCTTGTTGAATTTTCAGATATATTTGACGAACCATGCAACCTACCTCCTACCCATCAGCAAGATCATTATATACCGACTCTTTCGTGCAAACCTCCAGCAAATACTCGGTCTTATCAGTATCCACATCTCTAGAAGGATGAAATAGAAAGGATTATAAAATAGATACTCCAAATAGAAGTTATTCGGCCAAGTTGCAGCCCCTACACTTCACCGGTTCTCCTCGTACGAAAGAAGGACGGAACATGGCGAATGTGCATTGATTACCGAGCTCTCAACGGAATAAACAACAATGACAAATATCCTATTCTAGTAGTAGATGAATTTCTTGATGAATTAAAGGGATCACGAGTCTTCACAAAGTTGGACCTTTGATCCGAGTATCATCAAATATGAGTGTGCGAAGAAGACATACCGAAAACAGCCTTTCGAACACACAATGGCCACTATGAATTTTTGGTAATGCCCTTTGGTCTCACCAATGCTCCCTACACCTTCTAGAGCCTTATGAATGATATTTTCCGGAATTATCTTCGTAAGTATGTGCTAGTTTTCTTTGACGATATCCTTATTTACAACCCTTATCTTGAAAGTCAATTTCAGCACAAACGACTTGTTTTGATGATTTTGCAAGAACATGTTCTTTTTGTCAAAAAATCAAAGTGCATCTTTCTTTGATAGAAGGTAGAATATCTTAAGCATATCATATCAGAAGAAGTTGTGGCGGTGGACCCCTCCAAAATTGAAGAAATGTAGAACTGGTCGACTCTAAGGAATATAAAATCACTACGTGACTTTCTCGGTTTAATAGGCTACTACCATAAGTTCGTGAAAAACTACAGAAAGATTAATGCATCTCTTACTTCCTTACTAAAAAATGATATTTTTCAATAATCGAACAAAGCCACCACCGCCTTTGACGAACTTAAAGCCGCAATGATGACAATGTTAGGATCAAGAGCACTAAGAGCGGGGGGTGAATTAGTGCAGTAGAAAACTTTCGACGATTAAAACTGCATTCGTATGATAAAAGCGATTTTGGTAAGAAAACTGATTCGTAAATCACTTCAACTTGTGATCAAGCGAGATGTAGTTAAAGCAAAGATATAAAGGCAGTTTGCAGTTATGATGGAAATCAAAATCTAAGCGCAAACTGAAATATGATGTTCGTACGATAAAACCGATTTTCGTCTTAATACCGATTCGGAAAATACTTAACTATGAAACACATTCATAAATGAGCAGAAGGTAGTAAGCTACTGAGGAGGTTTGCAGTAAAGATAAGATGCTCAAGGTAAATGCAAACCGAGATTTAGGGTGGTTCGGTCATTCTTGACCTACATCCACTTTTGGCTTCCTCCACCGACGAGGTCACTGACATCCACTAGAGGCCTTCCTTCAATAGGCGAAGGCCAACCACCCTTTTACAGTTTCACTCCTTTTGACGGGCTTAGGAGACAACCCTTACAGAATTTTTCTCCTCTCTTGAAAGCTCAAAACTTGGAAGAAAAGAGGGAGAACTTCTAGCATTTACAACACTTTTGAGCTCTAAAAACCACAGAGTAAGATTGGATTTTCGGTGCTTTTGGTTGTCATTTCATGCAGGAAAGGGTGGAGTTTATATAGGCTCCAAACTGGTTTGAATTTGTAGCTTAAAAGTATCTTTTCCCGGATTTCCGGGGTCCTGGCAGTACTACCTCCTGACTGGGGCGGTATAACTACCTGGCAGCTCAGAGACTAAGCCTCTTGGCGGTGCCACCGCCTAACTGGGGTGGTTGCACCGCCCAGTCTTGCCCGGAGACTGAGCCAAGGCGGTGCCACCACCTGACTAGGGCGGTTGCACTGCCCAGTCTCGCTCGGAGATTGAGCCCAAGCGATGCCACCGCTTGACCTGGGTGGTTGCACCGCTCAGCTTTCCTGGGAGACCATCTCCTGGGCAGTGCCACCACCGACCCTGGCAGTGCCACCGCATGGTAGGAATTCTAGTCCGAATGGGTTGATCCATTCGACCTGATTTGGGTATATCAAGGGCTCAATTGCCCCCATATTAAGTTAATGGGATCACCTCCCATTCCTAACTTAATCTACATACTAACTACAATATTTCTTAAGAATTTTATTGCAACTTGCTCTGGTGCATCAATTGCTTCTTCCGGCGAGCTTCCAGCGAACTTCCGACGAACATCTGACGAACCTTCGGCGATGCTCCGACAGACTTCTGGCAAACTCCTGGACTTGCGACGATCCACTTGGCGAGTTCCGATGAACTTCTTTGGCAAGCTCCTGGACTTCTCGGATTTGTTCCCGTAGAACCTCTAACGACCGTTCGAACTTCCGTCGAACTCTTGAACTCCCAACGTGATCATAGTCTTGACTCCGGTGCAACTCCTGCTGCATGTCTTTCTTTCATTGTAGTTAATCCTGCACACTTATCTCAATATATGGATTAGATAACAAATGATAATTGACTTCATCATCAAAATCAGAGATTCAACAATCTCTCCCTTTTTTATGATGAAAATCAATTGATAACGAAGTTAACCTTAACTCCCCCTATCTATATGCTATACTTCAGAAAAGTCATTCTTGAATTCAAGGCATTTGAATTCAATAGACTTTTTGACAAGTTAAGAACTCTTAACCTTATCAATTACTCCCATCATGATTCCTATCACGATATATCTTACTGAAAATGATGTCAAGACTCGACATCCATTCTCAAGTTTTACATTTCAAATATGAATGATGACAATCGTAACAATTCATCATATGGTAGGATATCAACATGTAAGACTACGATGTAAGTTCTTGATATCTTAACATAATACAAACGTTTCAAGTGTTTAGCAATCGTAGCATCATATGGCAAGATATCAACAAGTAAAGTTGCTATGCAAGTTCTTGATATCTTATTATGGTATGGCAATAATATAGTGCAAATATGGAAATAACATAGTGCAAATATGGCACTCATAGCATCAATTCATATATTTCTTATTCAAATATGGCACTCATAACATCAATTCATATATTTCTCCCCCTTTGTCATCAACAAAAAGGAGAATGATATAAGCAAATTTTAAGCATAAGTGCGGTAATTATGTCATAACTAGGTTCATGTCATTTTCCAACAGTGAGTGATAGGATACCAATTATGCAAACATCTCAAGAAAAACATGACATGGAGATAGCTTTGAATACTTCTTCCTTTTTATTTGTTATTATTTTTTGCATGAAGGAGGAAGGCTATTTGTGATACCAGCTATTTGTGAGTTTACTTTGAATGAAGTTAAAATTGATGAGAGATTAAATCATACTTCAATTTTACAAGGATCAAGATATGTATGTGAAACAAATCCTTGCAAGTAAAAACACTATCATCCATATAAGAAGGAATTATCAAATCCATTTCTCGAAAGATATTTTTCTTATGATAAGTCTATGAGAGATGCATTTGCTAGTTGATTCCATATATCAAAAATCAATTATATGAATCAAAAACTCGATATGACATATGTTTATTAAGTCTGGAAGAGAATAATGTATCGAGAAAATCTGATTGTTAGGATCAAGAAGATCCGAAAATGAAACTTAACACTTTCATGCATTCGGATGAGGTTTTGCTATAGATTTTCAAATTCAATCATGAAGATAAAATATGCATATTATCATGGAAATTTTTCGAATCCAAAACATATAATTTCCAACGTGTAATTAAGGCATGTAATTGTGTAAAATCATCATGGTAATTAAGTGATTTGATCAAAAAAATCTGAAAAATAATCTTAATAAGGTCATGCATTCGGACATATTAACATCCCTAATTCTTTTCTAATGAAATCAAATTGTTCTTCACTTAGTGGTTTTATAAAAATATCAGCTAGTTGATGCTTAGTGTCTATGAACTCTATGATTTCATCATGATTAGTGACATGATCTCGTATAAAGTGATGTGTAATATCAATAAGTTTTGTTCTTGAGTGTTGAATGGGATTCTTTGTTAAACATATTGCACTTGTATTATCACATTTAATGGGAATAAATTTAAGATGGACTTTATAATCTTCTAAGGTATTTTTCATCCACACAACTTGTGCATAGCATATACTAGCTGCAATATACTCAGCTTCGGTTGTTGATAGTGCAACCCAATTTTGTTTCTTAAATGACTAAGAAACAAGGGAATGTCCCAAAAATTGACATGTTCCTGATGTGCTTTTTCTATCTAGTCTACATGTAGCAAAATCCGCATCAGCATAAGCAATTAACTCAAAATTCTCAGATTTTGGATACCATAATCCTAGATTTATGGTACCTTTAATATATCTAAATATTCTTTTAACCGTTTTGAGATGAGATATCTTAGGACTCGATTGAAACCTAGCACAAAGTCCTACACTGAACATAATGTCTGGTCTAGTTGCAGTGAGGTAAAGTAAATTTCCTATCATACCCCTATAAGTTTTTTGATCGAAGCTTTCTCTACTTTCATCAACTTCTAACTTAGTGGAGGTGCTCATAGGAGTGTAAATAGCTTTTGAGCTATCCATATTAAATCTTTTCAGTAGATCTAAAGCATATTTAGTTTGACTAATAAAGATGTCATTGCTTAGTTGCTTAATTTGTAAGCCTAAGAAAACGGTTAATTCTCCCATCAAACTCATTTCAAATTCGAGATTCATGGTCTTAGCAAAAGATTCACAAAGGGATTCATTCGTAGAACCAAAGATAATATCATTAACATAAATCTGAACAATGAGAAAATTATTTTCAAAATTCTTGATAAACAATGTAGTATCGACCTTGCCTTTTGTGAAATTATTTTCAATAAGAAAAGTACTTAGTCTATCATACCAAGCCCTTGGGGCTTGTTTTAAACCATAGAGAGCTTTGGTTAATTTAAATACATGATTAGGGAGGCTATTATTTTCAAATCCGGGAGGTTGTTCAACATAAACTTCTTCAGAAATAAAGCCATTAAGAAAAGTGCTTTATACATCCATTTGAAACAACTTAAAATTATTATTAGCAAGGAGCATCCTTATGGCTTCTAATCTAGCCACAGGAGCGAAGGTTTCTCCGTAATCGATACCTTCTTCTTGGTTGAAACCTTTGACCACTAATCTAGCCTTGTTTCTAACCATGATATCATATACATCTTGCTTGTTTCTAAAGATCCATTTAGTACCAATAACTAAATGATCATTTGGCCTAGGAACAAGCTTCCACACCTCATTTCTCTCAAATTGATTTAACTCATCTTGCATTGCGATAATCCATGAATCATCTTTCATGGCTTCGTCAATACATTTAGGTTCAATTTGGGAGAGAAAAGCAACGTTGGCACAAAATTTTTTAAGAGAAGAACGTGTTTGAACCCCCTTAGATGTGTCTCTTAGGATTAGCTCCTTAGGATGAGCATATACATACTTCCAATCCTTGGGTAAGGATGTTTCGGAAGTGGATGCATCCAAGTTGCTAGTTGGAGAAGGGGTTTCATTTAAATTCAAAGAATCGAAGTTAACATCATCATCAAAATCATTTTTCTTGATTTTCGAAATCTCATTGAAAACAATATGAATGGATTCTTCTATAATTAAAGTTCTTTTATTGAAGATATGAAAAGCTTTAGAAACCGAAGAATAACCAAGAAAAATTCCTTCATCAGATTTAGCATCAAATTTTCCTAAGGCATCTTTTTCATTCAAGATAAAACACTTACACCCAAAAACTTTAAAATATGAAACATTTGGTTTTTTATTATTCTACAACTCATAGGGAGTTTTGGTGAGTAAGGGTCTTACTAGAACTCTATTCAAAATATAGCATGCAGTGTTTACGGCTTCGGCCCAAAAGTATTTGGGTAGGCTATGTTCATTCAACATGGTTCTTACCATTTCTTATAAATTTCTATTCTTTCTTTCTACTACTCCATTTTGTTGAGGATTTCTTAGAGTAGAGAAGTTGTGGTTGTATCCATCAGATTCATAAAATTCTTGGAAATCACGGTTTTGAAATTCACCACCGTGATCACTTCGAATTGATGAAATCATAAAACCCTTTTCATTTTGAACAAGTTTACAAAACTTGATAAAATATCTAAAGCATTCATTTTTATGTTTCAAGAAATAAGTCCATGAGTATCTACTATAGTCATCTACAATGACAAAGGCATATTTGCTACCTCCTAGGCTTGATCTAGAGATTGGTCTAAACAAGTCCATATAGATAAATTGTAAGGGCCTAGAGGTGCTTATTTGATTCTTAGATTTGAAACTACTCTTAATTTGTTTTCCTAATTGACAAGCATCACACACATTATCTTTGATGAACTTGATACGAGGAATTCCTCGTACAAGTTCTTTGGATAATATTTGAGTGATTAGTTTCATGCTGGCATGACCTAATCTCCTATGCCAAAGCCAAGCATCCTCATTCAAAATCGAGAAACACATTTCATTGCAAAGATCATTGATGTCATTGGTATATACGTTATTCTGTTTTAATGCAATCATAAATGTGTTTTTGTGTGGTTTTTCAATGATGCAAGTATTAGATTTGAATTTGACGATATATCCTTTATCACATAATTGACTAATGCTTAAGAGATTATATTTAAAACCATTAACTAACAAAACATCTTCAATAAAGAAGTTGGATTTGTTACCTATAGTTCCTTTGCCAATGATTTTACCCTTGTTGTTGTCTCCGAAGGTGACATAGCCTTCGTCTATACTAGTGAGCTTAGAGAATTGAGATAGATCTCCGGTCATATGCCTTGAGCATCCACTATCAAGGTACCATCTCTTGCTCCTAGCTTGTGATGGTGAATGTCTCTACAAGAAAGGATAATTTTTAGGTACCCATTTACTTTTGGGTGCCTCAAAAACTGTTCTACATTGTTTATTATGTTGCATAGAGTTTATCATGGTTCCTTTAGGAACCTAAATCAGTTTGTTCGGACTAGTTTTCTTGAATGGACAATGATACGTTTTATGTCCATGTTTGCAACAAAAGTTGCATTTGCTTTGGTGCTGAACATGTAAGATAAGGCATTTTATGAAGGTGGTTGGATTTTGGTGAGGACTTCTCACAAATCCGATTCCACTTCTTTTGGGAACGTGACCCTTGTTTGCAAAGATCATATTCAAAGACTTGCTACCAACCTTGTATTTCTTCAATGTGTCCTTAAGTAGCAAGTTTTCATTTTGGATAGTTTCTAGATTATGGCATTTTTCACATTGAGCTAAACTATTATGATATTCAGTTTTTAATTTTTCAAAATTGCTAACAAGACTAATTGTTTGCTTATTTTTCAGCAATTTATATTTTCTACTAATTTTTTGATAAGACCCTAAGTCTTATCGTAAAAAAGAAGAGAAAGGGGATGATCACTTCGAGGGGATCGGCCTCCTTGATCGCTTCGAGGGGATCGGCCCTCCTTGATCACTTCGAGGGGTTCGGCCTCCTAGGGTTTGTCAAAAGACAGATTAATATTTTTCATAGATAACTGAAAAGAAGCAGTTACATCCCTATTTATAGAGTTCCGACTTCAGCTAAACTAAACATACTTAATAAATATATAGAAAATAAATATATAGAAAATAAATATATAGAAAATAAATATATAAAAAATAAAATTAAAGCATAGAAAATAAAAGAAAAAATAAATGGATCCTAACAATCCCGCCTCCTTCAATTCAGCCTTGTCCTCAAGGCTGAGCAGCATCAAACTCTGGAAACTTCTCCTTTAGTATGTATAGGACTCCCAAGTGGTATCTTCCTTTGGTAAGTTGGCCCATTATACTAGCACTTCAATTACAGGATATCTGTGATACATTACAACTCGTCGATCAAGTATGGCTTATGGTTGAGCTTGAACTTCCCCAGTAGTAGAAGTGTCCGGCAAATGGCACTGCACTATTGCATCTTCACCCAATTTCCGTTTAAGGCATGCAACATGAAAGACTGGATGTATTTTAGAGCTAGCAGGCAAATCCAAGTGGTAGGCAACTGGTCCAATGAGTTCTAATACCTTAGAAGGCCCAAAAAACTGAGGAGATAGCTTCATGGAAGATCGGACCTTTATGGAAGTTTGCTTGTAAGGTTGAAGACGAAGGAAAACCCAATCACCAACAGTAAATTCTCGTTCACTTTGGTGTTTATCAGCTTGTTGTTTCATTCTTGCTTGTACGACTATGAGGTTATCCTTTAAAAGCTGAATAATCTTATTTCTATCCATCAATTCCTTGTCCACTTGATCAACTTTAGAAGAACCGGGTACATATTTTGTAATTGTAGGTGGGGGTTGATCATAAACTGCTTCAAAAGGAGTCATTTTAATAGAAGAATGGTAAGAGGTATTATACTACCACTCTGCCCAAGGAAGCCATTTGGCTCATTCCTTCGGCTTGTCGCTAGTAAAGCATCGGAGGTAATTTTCTAGGCACCTATTTACCACTTCAGTTTGCCCATCTATTTATGGATGATAAGCAGTGCTCATATTCAGCTGAGTACCTTGTAAACGAAAAAGTTCTGTCCAGAAGGAGCTAGTAAAAATCTTGTCTCTGTCACTAACAATGGAAAGGGGACTCCCATGCAATTTAGCTATATTTTTCACAAAAATACGAGCAACACTTGCAGCAGTATAAGGATGTCGTAAAGCACAGAAATGAGCATACTTTGTAAGTCTATCCACAACTACAAGTATAGTACTCTTCCCTTGAGATGATGGGAGACCATCAATGAAATCTATGGATATGTCGGTCCAAGTAGCATCAAGAATAGGGAGGGGCTGTTGTAAGCCTGGGGTGGCTACTATCTCACTTTTGTGACATTGGCAAACATCACATTCAGAAACAAATTTCTTGATAAAATTTTGCATACCTTTCTAGCAAAAAAGTTGTCGAACTCGCTTATATGCGCGGAGAAATCCCGAGTGACCAGCAATTGGTGATGAATGGAACCCCTTTAGAATTATTGCCCGGCAAGAAGAATGTGGGGCAACCACTATTCGGCCTTTATATCGCAAGTCCACCGAATCCCAACTATAATTTGAGACAGAACCTAGGGCTTCTTCCAATTTTTTAATGATGCTTTGGATCTCAGGATTATTTGACCATTCCCTTCTAATAACTTCCACAGTCTCACAAATAGGAATAGAAATAGCTACTAGTTCAGCTTGTTTTGGAAGGCGTGAGAGGGCATCTGCTACTAAATTCTCACTCCCCTTTTTTTACATAATCTCATAATCGAATCACAGTAGCTTTGTGACCCATTTTTGCTGCTCTAAAGAACAAATCTTTTGCTCTAGAAAATATTTGAAGCTTTTATTATCAGTGCGTATTTAAAATCGTCGACCAATTAAGTAGGGTCTCCATTTTGTGACTGCATGTATTATAGCTAGCATCTCCTTATCATAAATAGATAAACTCAAATGGGTAGGGGAAAGAGCCTTACTAGCATAAGCGATAGGCCGACCTTCCTACATTAATATAGCCCCTATTCCAGCTCCAGAAGCATCAGATTCAATCACAAACATCTTATTAAAATCGGGTAGAGCAAGCACAGGTGTAGTAGTCATTGCAGTTTTCAAGAATTGAAATGCCTGGGTTGCCTATTCCGACCATCTGAATGAATTTTTCTTTAGAAGTGACGTCAAGGGGGCACTAATTTTGCCATAATTCTTCACAAACTTTCGATAATAGCCTTGTTAGTCCCAAGAACCCCCGTAGATCTTTGATTGACTTTGGAATTGGCTAGTCTGTCATCACTTGGATTTTTAAAGGATCAACTGCAACACCCTTTTAAGATATGACATGGCCGAGGTACTCAACCTCAGGTTGCCCAAAATTGCACTTGGATTTCTTGACAAAAAGACCATGCTCACGAAGAATATTAAAGATAATTCGTAAATGTAATAAATGACTTTCTAGGGAATGATTGTATATTAAAATATCATCAAAGAAAACCAAAACAAACTTACGGCGATGAACCCGAAATATGTCATTCATTAAACTCTGGAAGGTAGAGGGTGCATTAGTTAACCCAAAAGGCATTACTAGAAACTCATAATAGCCGTTATGTGTCCTTAAGGCAGTTTTCTAAACATCCCTTTCATGTACTCTGATTTGATGATAGCCCAATCGTAGGTCCAATTTAGTGAAGACCTGAGCTCCTCCCAATCCATCCAACAGTTCATCCACTACTGGAATAGGATATTTTTCTTTCACTGTAATGTTGTTAAATGCTCGATAGTCGACACACATCCGCCATGAGCCATCCTTCTTTCTAACTAGTAAGACTAGGGAGGAATATGGGCTAACACTAGCTCGTATAACTCCTGTTTTGAGCATCTCTGTGACAATCCTCTCTATCTCTATCTTTTGAAAATGTGGATATCTATAGGGTCGGACATTGGTTGGTGCCTTCTTGGGTAATAGTGGGATCCGATAATCATGACATCTAAGAGGTGAAAGTCCATGTGGCTTTCCAAATATATCCGTAAACTCTGTTAGCAATGATTCAATATTTCTAATCGGAATGTTCACTATCATTTCCTTTTCGAGGTTATGCAATTGCACCAAAAATCCGATGTGTGTCTTCCAAAGGACCCGCTCCATCCGATGGCTAGTAATAGTTGTAACCTTAACTCCTCGTCTTCCTTTGAGAGTCACCTGTCTTCCATTAATATAGAACTTCATAATTAGTTTAGAAAAATTCCAGGAGACATCACCTAGGGTTGATAGCCATTCAATTCCGAGCACCACTTCATAGTCTTCCAAGGGTAATAAAAAGAAATCCACAAATAACTCTTGACCTTCCAAAATTAGTTTTATCTTTGAGCACTTGCTGTCACAAGTTAAAATCCGTCCATCGGCGACCTTGACTTCAAATTTGTCACAACACTCGATGTGGTAAGCTAATCGGGCTACAACTTTCCTATCTATAAAATTCTTAGTGCTACCCGTATCAATCAAGACAGTGACAGACTGGTGTTTCAGAGTTTTCCCAATTTTCATAGTTTGTGGATTAGAGTAACCAGCCAATGTATGCACTGTATGTGTGACGGCTTCAACATCATCATCGGTTTCCACTTCTTCATGATCGGAATTTGATACTTCTACTTCCGGTTCCTCCTCGATCGGTTCAATCATCAAAAGTCTTCCTTGTTTGCATCGATGCTCCTTACTTCACTTTTCATCGCAATGCCAGTACAAACCCTTCGCTAACCTTTCTTTGAGTTCTTCTCGGGTTAGTCTGCTAGTGTTATAGTTTCAACTAGGAGTAGATGAGGTAGGTTGCCTGCTAATCACCTGTTTATTGGCATATCTATTTCGACGATATTCCACACTGATTTTTTCTTCATGTAGGCTTGCAAATGAAATCGCAGCCATCATAGTACGGGGTTGATGAGCCTTAACCTCACATTGGATCTCGGGAATAAGCCCTTCAATAAATGTACACAGAAATTGTCGTTCTGACTAGTCTCTGGCTTGGTTGGATAATCTTTCAAATCTACTCTGATATTCCAATACTGTAGAAGTCTAACGAATTTTGACAAGTTGGCCATCAACATTTTCATATTCGGATGGGCCAAAGCGAACAAAAAGCCCTCTTTTGAACTACTCCCATGAAGGAACTCCATGACAAGTTTCGTACCAATCATACCACTGGATTGCATCTCCATCGAGCTGAATTGAGGCCACTTCTACCTTGGATTCTTTTGGGGTTCAACTGGTCGGATCCCCATCTTCAAATCGTGAAAATTCTACCTTGATACATGGGTAGTGTGTCACCATCCTAAGGCCCTTTTCCTGTACCTCTCGATCTGTTCAACGTAGAATTGGAGCTCCCATCTTGTTGAAACCCGCTAAAGTGCTCTAACAAACTCTTTTTGAAATCATGAAGAGTTTCTTGTAGCCGACTCTCAATTCTAGTTTCCAACGCTTCTATTTGTGCCTTCATTGAGTTATCGGCAGCCATTGCGTACGATTGCAAGTCGTTAATCCCCAGTTCTTGTTTCTGATGTCTAGTCAAGGGCATCTGCACAGTAGCTAGGCAGTAGCAGTGACGATGGCGATAGTCGGCGTTCGCAGCAGCAAGGGGACCCACGTGACTATGGTGCAGTTGGAAACAAGTTGCTTGTGCTTTGTTTCGGTTACAAGGAATGCAGGGCAAGGTGGAGCGACAGCTGGGAGGCGAGCGGCGGTCGTCACACAGTGTCTCGCAGTGGTGATGGGTCGGTTGGGCGGCGACAGTGCTTGAGGGGAAGAGGAGTGCTGGAGGAGGCGCGGCTGGTGGAGGCACGACTGGAAACAAGGGCAGCAGCGGTGAGTTGCCCTATTTTCGTTGCCATGAGGAGGGGGGCAACCGGTGGTTGCAGCTGCGACCCAGGGGGGCACAGTGGCAGGGAAGTTAGGGTAGCGTCGCCGATAGTATCAACGACGAAGGGGTGGTCCGCCGGCAGGGAGATGGCGCCAGTAGTCCTTCTTGCTCGAGCGAGATGGGGAAGCGAGGAGGAGAGGTCGTCGGCGGCATTGGTCGATCGACCGAGAAGCAGCACCGGTGGTGAGAAGGAGGCAGCAAAGGTTGCTGTAGGGCACGGCCTGTCGAAGAGTAGTGGGCGGCGATGGGGAAGAAGGGAAGCCACCGGGGTAACAACAATTCTTCCCTTTCTTTTTTTTTCCTTTTTTTTTTTTAGATAGTTACTTTGCAGTGAGAACGCCAAGAATCGCTGCTCTGATACCAAATGAAAAGACCCTAAGTCTTATTGTAAAAAAAGAAGAAGAGAAAGGAGATGATCACTTCGAGGGGATCGGCCTCCTTGATCGCTTCGAGGGGATCGACCCTCCTTGATCGCTTCGAGGAGATCGGTCTCCTAGGGTTTGTCAAAAGACAGAATAATATTTTTCATAGATAACTGAAAAGAAGCAGTTACATCCCTATTTATAGAGTTTTGACTTCAGCTAAACTAAATAGGCTTAATAAATATACAGAAAATAAAATTAAAGCATAGAAAATAAAAGGAAAAATAAAAGGATCCTAATATTGTTTTGCATTCATCAAATAAGTCATGGAAGGCATTTAATAATTCATCAAATGATAAATCTGCATCAATTAAATTTGTTACCTCTTCTCCGATGGCCATTAAGGCGTAATGAGCAACTTACTCGGTGTTGGACTCCTCTTCTTCGGATGCGCTCGAGTCATCCCACGTCGCTTTGAGCATCTTCTTCTTTGATGTTCTCTTCTTGGCTTGGGGACACTCACTTTTGTAGTGTCTCGGCTTTTTGCACTCGTAGCAAATAACTTGGTTCTTTTTGGGTTCAAGTTTATTTTTTATGTCACTTTTAAACTTGTTTTTCTTAATAATTTTTTTGAATTTCCTTGTTAGAAGTGCCAAGTCATCGTCACAGTCCTCATCACTTGAGTTTTCTCTCAAGTGGTCATCTAAAGTTCTAAGTACCATATCCTTCTTGTTCTTTGAAAGGATGTCTTCTTGCTCTTCATGAGCCTTGCAAGTCATTTCATAGGTCATTAATGACCCGATTAGTTCTTCAAGAGAGACGTTGTTTAAATCTTTAGCCTCTTGAATAGCAGTGACTTTAGGGTCCCAACTCTTAGGAAGGGATCACGATTATGTCAGTCTTGCAGCTCAGGATAATAATTGGGTAATTGACTTTGGTGTTTCATTTCATGTTACTTCTTATGGTGATTTCATCAGATCTTACATTGTTGGTGATTTTGGTAATGTCATAATAGGAAACAATGGTACATCTAAGATTGTGGGTATTAGCGATATTTGCTTGGAGACTAGTATTGGGAGCAAATTGATACTCAAAGATGTCAGACATGTTCTAGATATTTGTCTTAACTTGATATCTACAAGGAAACTTGATAATAAGGGATTTACATATTATTTTGGTGAAAGAAAATGACAACTCACTAAAGGTTCTCTAATTGTGGCAAGAGGAAAGAAGCTTAACTTTTTTTATGTCATAGAAGCTAAGCTACACAAAAGAGAGATTAATGCAATTCAGAAAGGTGAAAGTATAGATCTTTGGCACAAGAGGCTTAGTCATATCAGCGAGAAGGGACTTCAAACTCTTGCTAGAAAGTAGTTCTTCCCAGAGTTGCAAGGTACCTCTCTTAAATATTGTGATCATTGCTTAGCTAGAAAAATACATAGAGTTACATTTTATACATATCCATCATCTAGAAGATCAAATATTATTGATTTAGTTTATACTGATATATGTACTATGCAAACTAGAACTCTTCGAGGTGCTCTTTATTTTGTTACTTTTATTGATGATCATTCTAGAAAAGTTTGAGCTTTTATTTTGAAATCTAAAACCAGGTACTCGATGTTTTTAAAGAGTTTTATGTCAATGATGAAAGAGAAACTGGCAAAAAGCTAAAGTGTGTTCAATCAGATAATGGTGGTGAGTACAGGGGTCCTTTTGAGAATTATTGTAGGTTCCATGGTATCAAGTTTAAGAAAATAGTTCCTAAAACTCCTCAACAAAACGGTGTGACAGAAAGGATGAACAGAACCATTGAAGAAAGGATTAGGTGTATGCTTTCCCATGCCAAGTTGCCTAAGTCATTTTGGAGGGAGGCTATGAGAACTACAATTGACGTGATAAATCTTTCTCCATCAGTTCCTCTGAAATGTGATGTTCCAGAGAGAGTATGGAAAGAAAAAGATATATCTTATAATCACTTGAGAGTCTTTGGGTGTAAAGTATTTGTTCATATTCCCAAAGATGAAAGATCCAAGCTTGATAATAAAAACAAAAGCATGTATCTTCTTGGGATATGGTCATGAAGAGTTTGGATACAGATTATGGGATCTAGTAAACAAGAAGATTATTAGAAGCAGAGATGTTATATTTATTGAGGCTAATTGTTTGATGATGGTGATAATGTTGATAAGCCAAAAACCTTTGTTTATATTCCTTGGAGTTTGAGTCCAGTTCCTTCACTTGTAGTTCATGATGATCATGGGAGAGATGAATAAGAAAATTATGGTGAGAATGTCAATGATGAGACTCCTACAATTGATGATGTTGAACCAACTAAACAAGCACCTCCACCACTAGTTGAGATTCCATTGAGAAGATCCACTAAAGAGCGACAACTATCTACCAGATATCCTCCATATGAGTATGTTATGCTTACTGACGAGGGAGAGCAGAAACTTACCAAGAAACTATTCTACATGAGCATAAAAATGAGTGGGTTAAAGCCATGCAAGAAGAGATGAGAACTTTGCTTGAGAACCACACCTATGACTTGGTAAAGTTGCCTAAAGAGAAGAAAGCTCTTAAGAATAAATGAGTTTACAAATTGAAGACCCAAAATAATAGCTCACAACAAAGATACAAGACACGACTAGTTGTGAAAGGATTCAGTCAGAAGAAAGGTATTGACTTTGAAAAAATATTTTCTCCTATGGTGAAAATGTCCTCTATCCGAGTTGTTCTTGGCTTGGTTGCCCGCATGAATTTAGAAGTTGAGCAACTTGATGTATACACAACATTTCTTCATAGTGACTTAAAAGAAAAAATTTACAAGGAGCAACCAGAAGGTTTCAAAGTCAAGGGAAAAGAAAATCTGGTGTGTAAGCTTAGGAATCTGGACTCAAACAGGCACCTAGACAGTGGTATAAGAAGTTTGATTCCTTTATGATGAGCCTAGGGTATGATAGAACCACATCTGATCATTGTGTGTTTATAAAGAAATTTTCAGATGATGATTTTATTATTCTCCTACTATATATTGATGATATGTTGATTGTTGACCATGATGCTGGTGAAATTGAAAAGCTTAAAAGAGAGCTAAATAAGTCTTTTGCCATGAAAGACTTGGGATCAGTGAAACAAATACTTGGCATTAAGATTATTCGTGATAAGAAGAAAAAGAAGATTTGGCTATCTTAGGAAACTTACATTAAAAAGGTTTTTGAAAGATTCAACATGAGTAAAGCCAAAGCAATTTATTCTCCACTTGCAAGTCATTTCAAGCTTAGTTCGAAACAATGTCCTGCAAGTAAGAAAGAAAAAGAAGAAATATCTAGAGTACCTTACTCATTTGTAGTAGGTAGTTTGATTTATACTATAGTTTGTACTAGGTCAAATATAGCTCATGCAGTTGTAGTTGACAGTCGATTTCTCTCAAATCCTAGTACGGAATATTGGGTAGTAGTGAAATAGATATTAAGATATCTAAATGGTACTTTTAAGTTGTGTTTATGTTTTGGAAGTGATGAACCTGTGTTAGAAGAGTACACAGATGCAAACATAGCAGATGATACTGATTCCAGAAAGTCTACTTCGGGGTTCTTGATGTCATTTGTAAGAGGAGCAGTCTCTTGGTAATCTAAGTTACAGAATTGTATTGCTCTATCAACTACAGAAGCAGAATACATAGTAATTACTAAAGCCTACAAGGAAGCTTTATGGATGAAAAAGTTTCTACAAGAATTGGACTTGAAATAGGAAGGATATACTATTTACTATGATAGTCAAAGCATCATTCACCTCTCTAAGAATTCAACATATCATTCCAGATCCAAGCATATTGAGGTGAGACATCACAGGATTTGTGATGTGCTTGAGATGAAAGAATTGCACTTAGTAAAGGTGCATACCAATGAGAATAGATTATATATGTTAACAAAGTCTTTGTCTAAAGAAAAACTTGAAGCATGTAGGCGAAGAGCGGGCTTAGTACAGCCCACCATATGAGCTGGAGGGGGAGAATTGTTGGGTCCAACCGATATGTGAGCTTGGACAATTAGGCCTTTTGAGCTCAAATTATTAATTGAAAGGCAAAAGAAAAGGGTAGCGAACAAGAGAGATCAACGTGTGTAGCGAGCGGTGGCGACGCAGAGAGAGAAAAAAAAATAGAGAGAGAAAGAATAGGACTTTGTGCATGCTTTTATGCATGCTATACTTCAACTTATGATAATGATGCATGCAATAATAAAATATTCATGATGAAAAATTATTTTGACATTCATGACTTGATTTTTCATCTTTGTTATTTATCTTTTGCCATGCTTTGAAAATTATTGTAAAGGGAAAAGAATTACATTATATTCTTCCATTCTTTTTTACAATGACAAAGGGGAGGGAGAAATATTGCTAGCTCATCTTATAAAATTTAGAAACTTGCACTTTGCAAAGGAAGCAAGATTGTTAGCTCAAACATTGCAAAGGAAGCAAAAATTTGCTAGCTTGCAAATTACTTGAAGAAAGAAGTGCTATCTTGCTTGTCTGAAGAAGCAAAACATGCTAATTTGCACATCTAGCAAAATTTATAAACTTGTATATTTCAAGAAGCAAGAGTTGCTTTCTTGAATATCTCAAAATTGCTAGCTTGCATGTATGATGATAAAATATTATAAAATTATTGCTAGCATGCATGATGATAAAACTGAAGATTATATTTATTATGCGATGATTTGAACTAATATCCAAACACTTGATAGTTGGAACTTCTCCATGATAGCATGTTGCAAATATTCATGATGAAATTTGCAATGACTTGAATTCAACTTGAATTTAAGGTTCTATCAATATGACATATTGATAGAGGGAGTTAAGGTTAACTCAGTCATCAATTGGTTGTCATCATCAAAAAGGGGGAGATTATTGAATCTCGTATTTCGATGATGAAATTAATTTATAAGTATTTATGATTTGATCTGCATTTTAAGTGATGTAGGATGCTTCCATCAAGGAGAGACATTTAAAGCAGGAAGAATTATGTTGGGTTAGAAAACATGTCAGAAAATTGGATGTCGGGTCGGAGGATCGGTCGACGTATTGACAGAAGGCTTCGGGTCATGGATTCGGGCATCGGGGTAAGAAGAGCGGACATTATACTAAAGATATCAGAGTTACAGAGGTCAACTGGCCGCAAGAGAGGATGATGCCCCGAAGAATCGGGCGAAGCGTTTGTTAGGATCAAGAGCACTAAGAGGGGGGGGGGGGTGAATTAGTGCAGCAGAAAACTTTCTACGATTAAAATGAAACTGCGTTCGAACGATAAAAACGATTTCTGCTTGAAAGCCGATTCTAATATTACTTTAACTTAAGATCAAGCAAGATGATGTTAAAGTCAATCTATGAAGGCAGTTTGCAGTTATGATGAAAACCAGAATATAAGCGCAAATTGAAATACGACGTTTGTATAAAGAAACTGATTTACGTCTAAATGTTGATTCATAAATCACTTGATTAGGCGAGATGCTATTTAAGCAAGTGTATAAAGGCAGTTTGCAGTTATGGTAAAAATCAAAACATAAACGTAATCTGAAATATGATGATCGTACGAAAAAGCAGATTTACATCTAAACGTTGATTCAGAAAGTGCAAAGCTTGAAACCCGATCGTATATGCACAGAAAGCAGTAAGCTTCAGAGGAGGTTTGCAATAAAGATAATTTGCTCAAAGTAAATGCAAACCGAGATTTAGAGTGGTTCGGTCAATCTTGACCTACTCCACTTTTGGCTTCCTCCACCGACGAGGTCACCGACGTCAACTAGAGGCATGCCTTCAATAGGCGAAGGCCAACCACCCTTTTATAGTTTCACTCCTTTTGACGGGCTTAGGAGACAACCCTTACAGAAATTTTCTCTCCTCTCTTTACAACTCAAAACTTGAAGAACAAAGGGAGGAGAACTTTTGGCCTTAACAACAATTTTGAGCTCTAAGAATCACAGAAAAAGATCAAGATTTCGAGTGTAAGTCTGTTCTGCTTCAGTGCTGAATGGGTGGGGTATTTATAGGCCCCAACCCAGTTCAAATTTGGAGCTCAAAACCATCAATTCCCGGAATTCCGGGATCAGGCGGTTGCACCTCCTGACTGGGGTGGTTGCATCGCCTGGCAGAGCTCGAAGACTGAGCCTCTAGGCGGTGCCACCTCTGTCAGGGGCGGTTGCACCGCCTGCCAAAGCTCGAAGACCGAGCTCAGGCGGTTGCACCTCTTGACTGGGGTGGTTGCACCGCCTGCCAGAGCTGAAGACCGAGCTCAAGCGGTGCTACCTCTCTGTCAAGGGAGGTTGCACCGCCCAATCTCGCTCAGAGACTGAGCCCAGGCGGTTGCACCTCCTGGCTGGGGCGGTTGCACCGCCCAGTCTCCCTGGGAGACTTAGCCCAGGCGGTGCTACCTCCTGGCTTGGGCGGTTGCACCGCCCAGTGCAATCAGGGTCCGAATGGGTAGATCCATTCGGCCCAACTTGGGTTTTTCAGGGGCCCAATTGCCCCAAGATTAAGCTAATGGGATCACCTCCCATTTCTAACTTAATCAATGTGCTAACTACGATTATTCCTTAGACATTTACTGCAGCTTGCTCTTGTGCGTCAATTGCTTCTTCCGACGAGTTTTCGGCGAACTTTCGTCGATCAACCGATGAACCCTCGGTGATGCTCCTACGGACTTCCAGCAAACTCCTGGACTTGCGACGAACCACTTGACGAGTTCCGACGAGCTTCTTTTGGCAAGCTTATGGACTTCTCGGATTTGTTCCCGTAGAACCTCAAACGACTGTCCGAACTTTCGTCGAACTCTCGAACTCCCAACGTGATCATTGTCTTGACTCCGGCGCAACTCCTACTGCATGTCTAACTTTCATCGTAGTTAATCCTGCACACTTATCACAACACATAGATTAGACAACAAATGACAATTGACTTCATCATCAATGTCCGAGATTCAATAATCTCCCCCTTTTTGATGATGACAATCAATTGATAATGGAGATAACCTTATCTCCCCCTGTCTATATGCCATACTTGAGATAAGTCATTCTTGAATTCAAGACCTTAGAATTCAAGCGACATATTGATAAGTTAAATCATTTGAACTTATCAATACTCCCATCATGATTCCCATCATGATGTATCTCTCTGAAGATGATGTCAAGGCTTGACATTCATTTTTAAATTTTACATTACAAGTTTTGAATGATGGTAATAGTAACAATTCATCATACTGTAAGATATCAACATGTATAGCTGTGAAGTAAGATTTTGATATCATTACATGATGTACACATTTCAAATATCTTAGCAAGTGTTGCATTTCTTCACATGATAAGATATCAACTCAAGGCATAATGTAAATTATAGCATATGTTCATATATCACTTGGCGATGCAAGCATGGCATAATCATAGCATCAGTGTTTATAGCATCAATTCATATATTTCTCCCCCTTTGTCATCAACAAAAAGCATGGTAGTTGTGATACCAGGAAAACAATATAAGCAAGTTATCAATCATATAAAGGAAGGCATGATACGTAGATTGCTTTTAATACTTCTTTTTTTTTTGTTATAATCCTTTGTGCATGAAAGAGGAAAGCCATTTGTGATTCCAGCTATTTGTGAGTTTACTTTGAGTCAATATATGTGTTTAAAACAGCTTTTTGCAAGTAAAAATACTATCATCCATATTTCAAGATGGAATTCATAAGCAGGAATCATTTCATCAAATCCATTTCAGAAAAATATTTTTCATAAGAGTGTATGAGAAAATTTGATTTTTAGCATTCCAACTGTTAAGCGAATCTGAAAATGAGATGAACTCTTTCATGCATTCGGACAAGACTATGCTACAGATTTTCAAATACAATCATGAAGACAAAACATTTCAACACATGTTATGTAATGGCAATCAAGTGATTTGATCATTTAATAAAGTCCGAAAAATAATTTTAACTAGTTTATCTATTCGTACACATCAACATTCCTAATTCTCTTCTTATGAAATCAAATTGTTCTTCACTTAGAGGTTTTGTAAAAATGTCAGCTAGTTGATGTTTAGTATCAATGAACTCTATGGTTACATCATGATTAGTAACATGATCTCATATAAAGTGATGTCTAATATCAATATGTTTTGTTCTTGAGTGTTGTATAGGATTCTTAGTTAAGCATATTGCACTTGTGTTATCACATTTAATGGGAATATTTTTAAGATTAACTTTGTAATCTTCTAAGGAGTTTTTCATCCATACAACTTGTGCACAACATGCACTTGCTGTAATATATTCAGCTTCGGTTGTTGATAGTGCAACCGAGTTTTGTTTCTTAGATGACCAGGAAACAAGGGCATGTCCTAAAAATTGACATGATCCTGATGTGCTTTTTCTATCTAGTCTACAGCCAGCAAAGTCCGCATCAGCATAAGCAATTAACTCAAAATTCTCTGATTTTGGGTACCATAATCCTCGATTTGTGGTACCATTAAGATATCTAAGTATTCTTTTAACTACTTTGAGATGAGATATCTTAGGGTTTGATTGAAATCTAGCACAAAGTCCTACACTAAACATGATGTCTGGTCTGGTTGTAGTGAGGTAAAGTAAACTTCCTATCGTACCCCTATAAGTTTTTTTATTGAAGCTTTCTCCACTTTTATCAATTTCTAACTTAGTGGAGGTGCTCATAGGAGTGTTAATAGTCTTTGAGTTGCTCATATTAAACTTTTTTAATAAATTCATAGCATATTTAGTTTGACTAATAAAGATGCCATTGCTTAGTTGTTTGATTTGTAAGCCTAAGAAGAATGTTAATTCTCCCATTAAGCTCATTTCGAATTCAAGACTCATAGTTTTAGCAAAAGATTCACAAAGAGATTCATTCGTAGAGCCAAAGAAAATATCATCAACATAAATCTGAACAATGAGAAAATTATTTTCAAAATTCTTGATGAACAATGTAGTATCAACCTTGTTTTTTGTGAAATTATTTTCGATAAGAAAAGAACTAAGTCTCTCATACCATGCCCTTGGGGCTTGTTTTAAACCATAGAGAGCTTTAGTTAATCTAAACACATGATTAGGGAGGCTATTATTTTCAAATCCAGAAGGTTGTTCAACATAAACTTCTTCGGAAATAAAGCCATTTAGAAAAGCGCTTTTAACATCCATTTGAAACAACTTAAAATTATTACTACTAGCATAGGCAAGGAGCATCCTTATCGCTTCCAATCGAGCCACAGGAGCGAAGGTTTCTTCGTAATCGATACCTTTTTCTTGGTTGAAACCTTTGGCCACTAATCTAGCCTTGTTTCTAACCATGATACCATTTTCATCTTGCTTGTTTCTGAAGACCCATTTAGTACCAATAACTAAATGGTCATTTGGCCTAGGAACAAGCTTCCACACCTCATTTCTCTCAAATTGATTCAATTCATCTTGCATTGCGTTAATCCATGAATCATCTTTCATGGCTTCGTCAACACATTTGGGTTCAATTTGGGAGAGAAAAGCGGCGTTCGCACAAAAAATTTTAAGAGAAGATCGTGTTTGAACCCCCTTTGACGTGTCTTCTAAGATTAGCTCCTTGGGATGAGCATCTACATACTTCCAATCCTTGGGTAAGGATGTTTTGGGAGTGGATGCATCCAAGTTGCTAGTTGGAGAAGGGGTTTCATTTAAATTCAAGGAATCAAAATTAACATCATAATCAAAATCATTTTTCCTGATTTCAGAAATCTCATTGAAAACAACATGAATGGATTCTTCGATAATCAAAGTTCTTTTATTGAAGATACGAAAGGCTTTAGAAACTGAAGAATAGCCAAGAAAGATTCCTTCATCGAATTTAGCATCAAATTTTCCTAAGTTATCCTTTTCATTCAAGATAAAACACTTACACCCAAAGACTTTAAAATATGAAACATTGGGTTTTTTGTTGTTCCATAACTCATAGGGAGTTTTGGTTAGTAGGGGTCTTACTAGAACTCTATTCAAAATGTAGCATGTAGTATTTACGGCTTTGGCCCAAAAATATTTGGGTAGGTTGTGTTCATTCAACATGGTTCTTGCCATTTCTTGTAAATTTCGATTTTTTCTTTCTACTACTCCATTTTGTTGAGGATTTCTAGGAGTAGAGAAATTATGGTTGTATCCATTGAGTTCACAAAATTCCTGGAAATCATGGTTTTGAAATTCACCACCATGATCACTTCTAATTGACGAAATCATAGAACCTTTCTCATTCTGAACAAGTTTACAAAACTTGGTAAAATATCTAAGGCATTCGCTTTTCTGTTTTAAGAAGTAAGTCCATGTGTATTTGCTATAGTCATCCACAAAGACGAAGGCGTATTTGCTACCTCCTAGGCTTGATGTGGAGATTGGTCCGAACAAGTCCATATGGATCAATTGTAAGGGCCTAGAGGTGCTTATTTGATTCATAGATTTGAAACTACCCTTAATTTGTTTACCTAATTGGCAAGCATCACATACATTATCTTTGATGAACTTGATATGAGGAATTCCTCTTACAAGTTCTTTAGATGATATTTGAGTGATTAGTTTCATGCTAGCATGACCTAATCTTCTATGCCATATCCAAGCATCCTTATTCAAAACAGAAAAACACATTTCATTACACAAATCATTGATGTCAATAGTGTATATGTTATTTTATTTTAATGTAATCATAGATGTGTTCTTGTGTGGTTTTCAATAATGCAAGCATTAGATTTGAATTTAACAATATATCCTTTATCATACAATTGACTAATACTTAAGAGGTTATGTTTTAAACCATCAACTAACAAAACATCTTCAATAAAGAAGTTGGATTTGTTACCTATGGTTCCTTTGCCAATGATTTTACCCTTGTTGTTGTCTCCGAAGGTGACATAGCCTTCGTCTATGCTAGTGAGCTTAGAGAATTGAGATGGATCTCCAGTCATATGCCTTGAGCATCCACTATCAAGGTACCATCTCTTGCTCCTAGCTTGCGATGGTTTAGTTTTCTACAAGAAATGATGATTTTTAGGTACCCATTTGCTTTTGAGTGCCTCACAAATAGATCTACATTGTCTATCATGTTGCATAGAATTTATCATGGTTCCTTAAGAAATCCAGATCAATTTGTTTGGACTAATTTTCTTGAATGGACAATAATGCGTCTAGTGTCCAAATTTGCAACAAAAGTTGCATTTGTTTTGATGTCAAACATATAAGATGGGGCCTTTTATGAAGGTTGTTGGATTTTGGTGAGGACTTCTCACAAATCCAATTCCACTTCTTTTAGGAACGTGACCCTTGCTTGCAAGGATCATGTTTAATGACTTGCTACCAACCTTGAATTTCTTCAAGGTGTCCTTAAGTAGCAAGTTTTCCTTTTGGAGAGTTTCTAGATCATGGCATTTTATGCATGAGCTTAAACTATCATGTTGTTCAGCTTATAACTTATCGAAATTACAAATAAGACTATCATGCTCCTTTTTTAGCAATTTGTATTTTCTACTAATTATCTTACATTCATCAAATAATTCATGGAAAGCATTTAATAATTCATGATAAGGTAAATCTGCATCAATTAAATTTGTTACCTTATCTCCGATGGCCATTAAGGCGTAATGAGCTACTTGCTCGGTGTTGGACTCCTTTTCTTCGGATGCGCTCGAATCATCCCATGTTGCTTTGAGCGCCTTCTTCTTTGATGTTCTCTTCTTGGCTTGGGGACAATCACTCTTGTAGTGTCCCGGCTTTTTGCACTCATAGCAAATAACTTGGTCCTTCTTGGGTTCAAGTTTATTTTTTGCGTCATTCTTAAACTTGTTTCTTTTAAAGAATTTTTTAAATTTTCTTGTTAGAAGTGCTAAGTCATCATCACAGTCCTCATCACTTGAGTTTTCTCTCAAGTGGCCTTCTGAAGTTTTAAGTGTCATATCCTTCCTGTTCTTTGGAAGGATGTCTTCTTGCTCTTCATGAGCTTTACAAGTCATCTCGTAGGTCATTAATGACCCGATTAGTTCTTCAAGAGGGAAGTTGCGCAAATCTTTTGCCTCTTGAATAGCAGTGACTTTAGGATCCCAACTCTTAGGAAGGGATCTAAGAATCTTATTTACGAGCTCAAAATCCGAAAAACTTTTTCCGAGTCCTTTTAGACCGTTGACGACATCCGTGAAACGGGTAAACATGTCGCCAATGGTTTCACTCGGTTTCATCCGGAAAAGTTCAAAAGAATGTAACAGAAGATTGATTTTTGACTCTTTCACTCTACTTGTGCCTTTGTGAGTCACTTCGAGTGTGTGCCAAATATCAAATGCGGTTTCACAAGTTGAAACACGGTTAAACTCGTTTTTATCAAGTGCACAAAATAAGGCATTCATAGCCTTTGCATTAAGAGTGAAAGCCTTCTTCTCCAATTCATTCCAATCGATCATTGGAAGAGAAGACTTCGAAAATCCGTTTTCGACAAGATTCCAAAGTTCAAAATCCATAGAAATAAGAAAAATCTTAATTTGGGTCTTCCAATAGGTATAGTCTGTCCCACTGAACATGGGTGGACGTGTAATAGAATGGCCCTCTTGGTTTCCGGCGTATGCCATCTCTCTTGGGTTTTAATCCGTTGGAGACTTAACCCCGCTCTGATACCAATTGTTATGATCAAGAGCACTAAGAGGGGGGGGTGAATTAGTGCAGCGAAAAACTTTCTGCGATAAAAACGAAACTGCGTTCGAACGATAAAAACGATTTCTGCTTGAAAGCCGATTCTAAGATTACTTTAACTTAAGATCAAGCAAGATGATGTTAAAGTCAATCTATGAAGGCAGTTTACAGTTATGATGAAAACCAGAATATAAGCGCAAACTGAAATACGACGTTTGTATGAAGAAACTGATTTACGTCTAAATGCTGATTCGTAAATCACTTGATTAGGTGAGATGCTATTTAAGCAAGTGTATAAAGGCAGTTTGCAGTTATGGTAAAAATCAAAACGTAAACGTAATCTGAAATATGATAATCGTACGAAAAAGCAGATTTATGTGTAAACGCTGATTCGGAAAGTGCAAAGCTTGAAACCCGATCGTATATGCGCAGAAAGTAGTAAGCTTGAAACCAGATAATTTACTCAAAGTAAATGCAAACCGAGATTTAGAGTGGTTTGGTCAATCTTGACCTACTCCACTTTTGGCTTCCTCCACCGACGAGGTCATCGACGTCAACTAGAGGCCTTCCTTCAATTGGCGAAGGCCAACCACCCTTTTACAGTTTCACTCCTTTTGACAGGCTTAGGAGACTAACCCTTACAGAAATTTTCTCTCCTCTCTTTATAACTCAAAACTTGAAGAACAGAGGGAGGAGAACTTTTGGCCTTAACAACAATTTTGAGCTCTAAGAATCACAGAAAAAGATCAAGATTTCGAGTGTAAGTCTGTTCTGCTTCAGTGCTGAATGGGTGGGGTATTTATAGGCCCCAACCCAGTTCAAATTTGGAGCTCAAAACCGTCAATTCCCGGAATTCCGGGATCAGGCGGTTGCACCTCCTGGCAGAGCTCGAAGACTGAGCCTCTGGGCGGTGCCACCTCTGTCAGGGGCAGTTGCACCGCCTGCCAGAGCTCGAAGACCGAGCTTAGGTGGTTGCACCTCTTGATTGGGGCGGTTGCACCGCCTGCCAGAGCTAAAGACTGAGCTCAGGCGGTGCTACCTCTCTGTCAGGGGAGGTTGCACCGCCCAGTCTCGCTTGGAGACTGAGCCCAGGCGGTTGCACCTCTTGGCTAGGGCGGTTACACCGCCCAGTCTCCCTGGGAGACTTAGCCCAGGCGGTGCTACCTCCTGGCTTGGGCGGTTGCACCGCCCAGTGCAATCAGGGTCCGAATGGGTAGATCCATTCGGCCCAACATGGGTTTTTCAGGGGCCCAATTGCCCCAAGATTAAGCTAATGGGATCACCTCCCATTTCCAACTTAATCAATGTGCTAACTACGATTATTCCTTAGACATTTACTGCAGCTTGCTCTTGTGCGTCAATCGCTTCTTTCGGCGAGTTTCCGGCGAACTTTCGTCGATCAACCGATGAACCCTCGGTGATGCTCCTGCGGACTTCCAGCAAACTCCTAGACTTGCGACAAACCACTTGGCGAGTTCCGATGAGCTTCTTTTAGCAAGCTTATGGACTTCTCGGATTTGTTCACGCAGAACCACCGACGACTATCCGAACTTCCGTCGAACTCTCGAACTCCCAATGTGATCATTGTCTTGACTCCGGCGAAACTCCTGCTGCATGTCTAACTTTTATCGTAGTTAATCCTGCACACTTATCTCAACACATAGATTAGACAACAAATGACAATTGACATCATCATCAAAATCCGAGATTCAACAGCGTTAATGGACCAATTACATGACGGACGACATGATTCATGCTTAGTAATAATTGTGTAGATCAAAGTATGTTTTTATGTGTGTAGGATTAACTATTATAGCAAGGCATAGAGCAAAATGAAGTCTCAGAGTCAAGGATGCGATTTCGTTGGGAGTTAGAGAGTTCGTTGGAAGTCCGAACGTTCGTCGGAAGTTCTGTCGGAACCAACCGAGAAGTCTAGGAGCTTGCCAAAGAAGCTCATCAGAACTCACCAAGAAGATCGTCATGATGTTCAGGAGCTTACCGAGAGTCTGCCGTAACATTGCCGAGAGTTCGTTGGAAGTTCACTAGAAGATCGCCAGAAGCTCGTCGGAAGAAACCGGACTTATTTTGCTTAGAATATGTCTTAGGAATCGTAGTTAACACATAATAGGAGTTGGGATTGGGAGGTAATCCCATCAACTCTGTTAGGGGCCAACTGGGCCCGAAGTTGGGCTGGTTTAGGCCCGATTCAAGGCCCAACCAGGATGCTGAAAGCCTAGCCGGTAGTGGCACCGCTTGGGAGACTCAGTCTCCCAGGTGGTCTGGGCGGTGGTACCGCCGATAGCAAATGTTGCCAGCAGTGGTACCGCCCCTGTCAAGCGGTGGTACTGCCCAGATTGGGCAGTCATACCGCCTAGTGTCAGACTAACATTGGCAGTGGTACCGCCCAACATAGGTGGTGGTACCGTCCGTACCCAAAAAACCCAGGATGATATGTTTTTAGGCTCCAAGTTTGAATCAACTTGAGGCCTATAAATACCTATCTCATCCCTGGTTAAAATACACAAGCATAGAGAATTTAAAAAGGAAAAAACGCTGTTGTAATCTCTTGTGAGAATCCTCCTCTTCTTGTCTAAGTGTTAGAATAGTTTGAGAGAGGAGTGAGTGCTTGTAAATGTTGTCTCCTAAGCCTGTGAAAAGGAGAAAAGGGGTGTAAGAAGGAGATTGATCTTCGCCTATTAAAGGAAAATCGATAGTGGATGCAGGTAGCCTCGACGGGTGGCCTCGACGGAAGAGGAATCGGCAGAGTGGATGTAGGTCACGACGAATAAACCACTATAAAAATCTGGTTTGCCTTTTCTTTTGTGTAATTTATCTTACTACAAACCTCCTTATCTTCTTACTATGCTTTTATTATGCCTACAGTCGCATACGCTTTCAAGTTTCCGAAATCGGTTTTTATCATACGAAACGAAGAGATTTTCAAAACTGACATAATTTTTACTACTGCACTAATTCACCCTCCCCTCTTAGTGCTGACTCATTCCTAATAGGTACTACTAGTCTGGGCGGTGGTACCGCCTAGACACAGTCTCCCAAGTGGTGGTACCGCCCAATGTCAGTGCTGTAGGTGGTGGTACCGCCTAACACAAGCGGTGGTACTGCTAGGACCCGGAAAACCCGAGATGAGATCTTTTTAGGGTCCAAGTTTGAATCCACTTAAGGCCTATAAATACCCCTCTCATCCCTAGTTAACATACACACAACTGAAAGCAAAAAGAAAAGAAAACACTATTGTAATCTTGTGTGAACACCTTTCAAACTCTAAGTGTTATTCTTGTTTAAGACAAGAGTGAAGGGGGTTGTAAAGGTTCTCTCCTGAACCTGTTAAAAAGAGAATCGAGTTATAAAATGATAGTTAATCTTCACCCATTGAAAGAAGATCGTTAGTGGATGCTGGTGGCCTCGACGGAAGAGGAATCGATGGAGTGGATGTAGGTCATGACGACCGAACTACTATAAATTGGTTTGCATTTCGTTTTGAGCAATTTGCCTTTACTGTAAAGTACTTTACCTTATTATTGCTTTCACTATGCTCTCATACTCTTTCAAGTTAATATCTTTACGAAACGATTTTCGTCGGAATCAATTTTTTTATCGTACGAATATTTTCAAACCGATGTTTTTATCCATTGCACAAATTCACCCCCGCCCCCTCTTAGTGCCTACTCATTCCTAACATATGATTCCAATGTTATTATCTCTTAAAGTGTAGAGTCCCTCCTCCTAGAGCTAAGTGATAGTCCTAAAGGAGGTGTGTGAGGGAACACCTGTAAAAGAGGGGTGTAAAGGTTCTCTCTTGAATCTGTGAAAAGGAGAATAAGTTTAAGGGTAGTTGATCTTCGTCTATTGAAAAAAAGATCGGTAGTACAAGCCGGTGGCCTCGAGTGAAGAAGAATCGAGAGTGGACGTAGATCACGACGATCGAACCACTATAAATCTGGTGTACTAGATTCGTATTTTTGTTCTACTTTTCATTCTTATATTGTAAACTGATTTATTTGCTTACTACTTTTACTATGCTTACGAATGCGCTTTCAAGTTAAATTAATCTTTCTGATACGAGCTTTATCGAATGATTTTTTTGAATTGACGTAATTTTTTATAAGTATTAATTCACCCCACCTTTTAGTGTCGATTTCGATTCTAACAGTAGACTTATTGTAGGCTTAGATGGATGCCATCTAAGTTATTCATTAAAAGATGCATAATTAATTATTATGGTGATTGACCCAAATAATCAAATATTTCCATTTGCATATGTAGTAGTTGAGATGGAGAACGATAATGTATGAAATTGGTTCATCATCTTATTGGTTAGGGATTTAAATATCTCAATAGTAGTTACATTCATCATTGATAAACAAAAAGATATATTGGAGGCCATTGTACATTTGCTTCCCGGCACCGAGCATAGATTTTATTTGAAGCATTTATACAATAATTTTAAGGGGAAGCATAAGAGATTAAACTCTGATTAAGCAATAGATGAACTAGAAAAGATTGACATGAATGCATTCCTTTAGTTAAGAGATAGACCAGTTATAAATTTAGTAAAGTTACACTTCAGAATAATAGCCAAGTATGAAGTTCAACTGAATAACTTCTATTAAAGTTATAATTCTATGATATTGGAAGCTTGTAATAAACCAGTCATCCTTAAGGTAATTCAAGTTAAAAAAGAGAATCTATATATAGCGAGATTCATTGATGAGGCTTAATGAATTATTTTGTCATAACATTAAGACTGTCGTTGAGGAGATTATGACAGATTGATTATCGTACTATCAATTGGATACCTGCTTAAAATAGTGGTGAGAAGTTTAAGGTAACTTAAATGAGGAAAGATAAAAAAAAAAATTGATATTGATTGTCATACTTATAATTGTAGAAAATAAGACTCAACTAGTATCCCTTATTGTCATGATATAACTTATTTAAATTATTTATGAAATGATGTAGAGAGAAAAGTGGACAGATATTATTAGTAAGTTATTTTCTTAGATATGTATAATCATCTCCTTAATCATAAATCATTTTAGGCTCCCAAACTCTCGAAACGAAAACCTAGAAACCAACAAATTTAGGAGAGGACGTCTTTAGCCACTAAAGGGTCTCAAACTAAAAATACATAATACCATTGACACTTCTAGTCTTTGCCACTAGTTTGGTCATAATAAAAAATATATAGAAAAAAGCAGGGTGGACTCACATGCTCCAGTGCAGGCTGCAGGTTGGACTCTAGTGTCAACTCCACATAATAAACACCCTCGAAAAAAGTTGCAGGTATACAATTGCTTCTTGTGATCTGATTCAGTGTTTGTTTCACCACAGTGTGTTTAGCGGTTTGCTAATTACGGGTTTTTTAATACATCTGTAGTTTAGAAGAAAGCAATGATGTTTGGTAAAAAGACACAACTTTGGTAGTTGCAGCAATAATCTTTTCGGCAGTTTATTGAATACTATAGATGTGATTTTTTGATCAGTTTTGGATAGTTTATGGAAGACCGTAAATTAAATTGACAGTGTTTGTTTAACACTATAAATTAAATGTATTGTAGATTATTTTAGAAGACTATAAATTAAATGGTTTGATGTTTTTGGAAGATTATAAATGTTTTGAACAGTCTTTGGTGTTTTGAAATGTTGATGTTTTGGGAAGATTGTTGCATGCAGCAGTAGTTTTTGGGTTCGAAACATAATGATCAAGTTGGGTATTGTATTACAAATTTCGTTATTGGGTATTGATAGCATATATAAATCTCTAATTATGCTATATCAATAATACGGAAATAACCTAAATGTCAAAGATCTTGTTTGATCTGTTAAGCACCGTGATCCAAGATCACTGCAGGCTCCGTCCTCCGTCTTTAAACCGATCACCGATCGCGCTACGTAATCTGGAGTGCGGAGAGTAGACCCTTTCTCCTCTCTTCCTATACTTTCACAGGACCCAAACAGATTGATGGATTTTGGATTTTGGGGAGAGAGTCGAGGAGAATAACAGAATCCCTCAACGGAGACGTCTATACGTGTCAACGTTATGACGCTATAACACACACACCCCCCTAGAGATCCTGTCCTTTTATAAGCGAGAGCAGAGGTCCACGATGAGATGGATTTTGGGGAGAGAGTCGAGGAGAATAACAGAATCCCTCACGTCTATACATGTCAACGTTATGACGCTATAACACACACCCTCAACCCCTAGAGATCCTGTCCTTTTATAAGCGAGAGCAGAGGGTCCACGATGAGATCTCAGAAGAGATCTCAGAAGATTTCCTCCCAAGGATATCTCCGAGGAATCGTTCCGTAGTGGACTCAGTCTATTGGCTAACAGAACCCAATTAGTTATTCTATTATATATCTTATTCAATTATAAAAGGGCCACATATTCTAACATTCTCCCACTTGGCCCATTAATTGATAAGATATAAAAGAAATACAAAATCAAAACAAACAAAACAAAATTTGTTTAAAAACAATTTTTACCTAATTGGATTCCAAGAAATTTTGAAAAGCATTTTATATATGGCCATGTTTTAAAAAATAAAAATAAGCCAATAAGTCCAATAAACATAATAATATTATATTAAGTCCAACTATCAATGCGAGTCATAGCGGTTGTATTTCATTAATGTCACTCCCTTCTATGTACCAAAACATTGTTAGTCTTTCCTAACATAGTCCATAATGACCCCTGTAATTTGTCTTGTCAAGACAATCCTGTTATTACATTCAACCATAATATGCATAAACATAAATGTAAACAGGATAACAGAAACAGATAACTTTAATTAAGTAAAATGTCAATAATAGCATCCACATAAACATGCATCACCATATCCATTATGGCTTGCTCACAAGCCCCATTCTAAGAACATGTTCTTTGAATATTTTGCACTGTAAGGCTTTTGTCAATGGATCAGCAATCATCATAGTGGTGCTCAAGTTCTCAATTGACACTTGCTGTTTCTGGACTCTTTCTCTAACCACCAAGTACTTTATCTCAATGTGCTTGGAACCACTAGAGTACTTGCCATTCTTAGAGAAGAAAACTGCTGCGGTGTTATCACAAAATATCTTCAACGGCTTGACAATTGAGTCGACCACACCAAGTCCTAAGATAAAATTTCGCAGCCATAAAGCTTGATTTGTGGCCTCAAAGCATGCCACAAATTCAGCTTCCATTGTTGATGATGCAATAAGCGATTACTTTGTACTTTTCCAAGAAATTGCCCCACCAGCTAACATAAATACAAATCCTGAAGTGGACTTACTACTGTCGAGGCAATTTGCAAAATCAGCATCTGAATATCCAGTTACTTCAAGCTGATCAGATCTCCTGTATGTGAGCATATAATCTTTTGTCCCTTGTAGATATCTCATTACTTTCTTTGCAGCTTTCCAATGTTCCATTCCTGGGTTGCTTTGATATCTTCCCAGCATTGCAACTGCAAAACTGATATATGGTCTTGTACAAGTTTGAGCATATAATAGACTTCCAACTGCGCATCCATAAGGAATATTCTTCATTTGATTCTTTTCTAAGTCATTTCTTGGGCACTGGTTTTGATTGAATTTTTCACCTTTAGTAATAGGTACATCATTGGTTGAGCAAAGCTGCATATTAAATCTCTCCAAGATACGATCAATATATCTTTTCTGAGACAATCCTAATAATCCTTGAGATCTATCTCTGAATATCTCAATACCAATAACATAGGATGCCTCATTCATATCAACCATCTTAAAGTTCTTGTTGAGAAATATCTTGGTTTCGTGCAATAAACCAAGATCACTACTGGCAAGTAAAATATCATCCACATATAAGACCAATATAATAAACTTGCTCCCACTTACCTTCAGTATATACACTGATCAACAGTATTTTTCTTAAATCCGAAGGAAGTAATGGTATTATGAAACTTTATATACCATTGTCTGGAAGCTTGTTTAAGGCCATAAATGGATTTCTTAAGTTTACAAGCCCAACTTTCTTTTCCCTTTTCTATGAATCCTTCAGGTTGTTCCATATAGATTTCCTCATCCAGATCCCCGTTCAGAAATGTTGATTTCACATCCATCTGATGCAACTCAAGATCATAATGAGCTACTAATGCCATAACAATTCTCAATGAGTCCTTTTTAGAAACTAGAGAAAAAGTCTCATTATAGTCGATGCCTTCATTCTGAGAAAAACCTTTGGCCACAAGTCTGGCTTTATATCGTTCGATATTACCCTTTAAATCGCGTTTTGTCTTAAAGACCCATTTACAACCGAATCGCATTGAGTAGCAAATTTCCTCATATTTGCCATAAAATTCACCACCTTTGTCAGATCTGACAATTTTAACTTTTCTATCTAATTGTCTCTCAACCTCATTTATGTATACTTCAAGAGTATCAACGGCTTGAGACTTTTCATGTATTAGATAAACTTTGCCATATCTAGACAGATCATCTATAAATGTGATGAAATATTTTTCTCCATTAAAACAGGGAATATGGAGTGGTCCGCATATATCAATATGAATAATCTCAAGGAGTTCTTTACTTCTTGTGGCATTTTTCTTTATTTGTTTAGTTTGCTTTCCCTTTATGCAATCTATATAAATATCAAAATCAGTGAAGTCTAAATGTTCCAAAATATTATCCTTCACTAATCTTTCAATTCTTTCCTTGGAGATATGCCCCAATCGTCTATGCCACAATATAGAAGATCTTTCATTATTGAAACTACGTTTCAATCCAACACTTGATTGTAGGGTCATTAGTGTCTTTGCAAACTCAAGATCCAAATTAATTCTGTACAAACCATCACACAGAATTCCAGAACCAACTTTTATTGAATCGTAAAATATGCTAAGTTTACCATTTCCAAAAGAAATACAATATCCTAACTCATCAATTCTAGAAAGAGAAATCAAATTTCTAGAAATTGTAGGGACATAACATGTGTCAACAAGATCCATCAAGTGACCCGTCTCTAAGCGTAGACGATAAGTTCCCATTGATATCACTTTCGCTTTAAGACGATTTCCCATAATGATGAATCTTTCATGTTCTTTTGGTTTCCGAATTGAAAGAAATCTCTGCATGTTATTTGTAACATGAGTTGAAGCACCGGAATCTATCCACCAAGTGTTAGAATGAACTTCTGTAATGTTTGATTCAAAACATACAAAGGTCGAGTTAATACATTTCTTTTCGAACCAAGTCTTGCGTTTAATGCAATCCTTCTTCACATGTCCTTTCTTGCCACAAAAGAAGCACTTTACAGTAAAGGTTTTCTTTTCATTAGTTTGTTTAACATTTCCAGACTTAGCAAATCTCTTTGATGGATGATGCTTCAACTTTCTTTTCTTATTACCACCTCCTTGAGTAGTCGTCATGACATTATATGAATTTTCCTGCCTTAATCTCAATTCTTCCTGAACACACATGCTAGTCAACTCATTCAAGTCTCACTTATCTTTATTTGTATTGTAGTGAATCTTGAATGGGCCAAACTGAGAAGGAAGAGAATTGAGAATAAATTGCACGAGGAAAGATTCATCAACATTCATACCTAATGTTTTAAGTTTTGCAGCTTTGTCAGCCATGTTGAGGATATGATCCTGAATTCCTCGAGTACCATCATACTGAACCGTAGTCAGTTCTTTCATCAATGTGCCAGCCAATGACTTATCAGCAGATTTAAATCTGTCTTCAATAACCTTTAAATATTCTTTTGCGCTAGTTGCAATCGGTAATGAAGTCTTTATGTTATTTGCAATTGTCATTCTTATGAACATTAAACTAAGCCTATCAGATCTTTCCCAAGCCTTCATTTCATTAACTTGTTCTGCAGTACTTTCATCAGTCAAGTCTGCAGGCTTTTCAACAAGTAATGCTAGATCAAGATCTAATACACCCAGTGTGAATTGCACATGCTCTAACCATTCTGAATAATTTGATCCAGAAAGTACAGGGACACTAGAAGCATATGAATGTATATGCGGAAGTACCATTGCAAAAGAAATATATAACAACATTAATGCTTTGATTTTGTCAAAAAATTGATGAACTATTGATATCATCTATATTACACCTTTAGGTAAAATATTGATATATCTAGTGTTCACTCAAGAATATTTATGGAGGACTGATACCATCCTTGAGGAATAGGTATTGTTACCTTTGGGTATACAACCCTAAACTGCAAGGATATCTAAAATAGTATCATCCTACCCCATCACATAATTATTTGAATTAGATTCTCTTTTGGGATTATCTAAATCTCCTAATTATATGTGCCATTATGAATATTATTTTCTTAATGTCATTTAGGACTAATTCCTTAATATTATTTTATAAGTCATTAGTCTAGGTCACTTTGGTGACTACAAAACTAATGCAATAATATAAAATAAAAATATCCTATAAAATGACAAAACTTTTATTGTAATTCATATCACAAAAATTTATCATCCCAGGCCACTTTGGCAGCTACTAGTCAGACTAAACTTAGGGAAATAAATTACAAATAATATTCATCAATATTTCTTTAATTTTGCTAAACAGTTCAATAATAAAATAACAATAATAATTATTGAACATTTATGTAAAGCGGTTCAATAATAAATAACCATAACAATTATTGAACATTAATACAAAGCATTTCAATAATAAAGAACAATAATAATTATTGAATATTAATGCAAAACAGTTCAATAATAAATAACCATAATAATTATTAAACTTTAATACAAAATAATTCAATAATAAAATAATCATAATAATTATTGAACTTTAATAAAACTCATATGATAATTTCAAACATATACATGTGAATAAATAAATAAAAATTCCAAAAAAAATAATAATTGGATTTTTAATTTTATTTACCACATATATAATGAATAATTCATATGAGAAAACCATAAAATAAACCATAATTTATATTTTTTTAATCAAAATTAAATCCAATCAAATAATCAAAAATATAATCATGATTAAAATTAATCATAATTATAATAAATGATATTTATCAATTTTTTTTTATATAATTGAGAATATAACCTAAATTTCTCAATTTCATAATGATAAAAACCGAAAATATTTGATAGGATATAAATCGAAAATATGCGAATGGTAGAACTGTAATTTGGCAGAAATTAGACCCGAGGGTAAAATCGTAAATATGTTGAAAGAACATAAACCGTAATTACGATATTACAAAGGGGGAAACTATAATTTTTCAAAACCCTAGCCTCGAGGGCAAAAAATGTAAATATGCCAAAACCCTAATCGCCATCCATCGCAGCCCGCTTTAACATGAAGGCGGCAACCCGAACCGCGATCAGCGTGAGACGACAACCGGTGTGCAGTCTGACAGTGACCAGGCCATGACGGCCAAGGCGCGGCTTTCAGCGCGGTGGCGGCGATGGCGGATGATTAGGTTTTGGCATATTTACGTTTTTTCAAAACCCTAGCCTCGAGGGCAAAAAAAAGCGTAAATATGCCAAAACCCTAATATGCCATCGTCGTCGCCGCCCTGCTGAAGGCCACTGCGGCTTTCTTACTGGCCGCTTACTGTCGCCGTCAGCAGGGCGGGTTGCCGCCCATCTGCTGTTGCTGGTTGTCTGCCAGACGTCTGTAAGGGTTGTTGCCTTGCTTGGCGCGAATCGCTGCGCTGTCTGACATGGTTGTGGGCTGCCGCCTATCTGGCGGTTGCCTCTGCCGCTGTCTTGGCGGTTTGCCGGCCGACAGTTCTAACTGCTAGGCGCCGCTGCCGTCGTCGGGGCTCTTTGCCAACGAGACGACCGCCCCGCGTGCCGCGGCCTACTCATGCACGGCCGCCACTTGGGCTGTACGCCTATGTGGGCGGTAATCGTCGATGGATCGGTTCGGCCCGTCGCGGCGGATCTGTAATGTCCGCATATGGGACGGGTTCTGTGATGTCCATGATGCTGTCGCACGGACGGGGTTCCATAATGTCCGCATATGGGACGGGTTCTATGATGTCCGCATATGGGACAGGTTCTGTGATGCGTACGCTACTCGGCGTAATCGCAGATTCGTAGCGATGTCGACGGTGACTATTACTGCTTAGCAGTTCTTGGAAGATAAAGGTAATTATGCATCATAAATTAATTTACAGATCTAATGCATGATTTCAGAAACCTGGCTTTGATACCAATTGATAGCATATATAGATCTGTAATTATGCTATATTAATAATGCGGAAATAACCTAAATGCCAGGATTGAAATCAATGCATGATCTAATTATACGATGCGTACCTTTAGATGCCATCTGTTCAAATATCTTGTTTGATCTGCTAAGCACCGTGATCCAAGATTGCTGCAGGCTCCATCCTCCGTCTTTAAACCGATCACCGATCGCGCTACGTAATCTGCAGGGAGTGCGGAGAGTAGACCCTTTCTCCTCTCTTCCTATACTTTCACAGGACCCACACAGATTGATGGATTTTGGGGAGAGAGTTTTGGGGAGAGAGTCGAGGAGAATAACAGAATCCCTCAACAGAGACGTCTATACGTGTCAACGTTATGACGCTATAACACACACACCCTCGACCCCTGTCCTTTTATAGGCGAGAGCAGAGGGTCCACGATGAGATCTCAGAAGATTTCCTCCCAATGATATCTCCGAGGAATCGTTCCGTAGTAGACTCTTGGCTTAAAAAACTTAACGGAACCCAATTAGTTATACTATTATATATCTTATTCAATTATAAAAGGACCACATATTCTAACAATTGGGTCACAAATTTTATTATTTTCGATCACTCGATACATATAATGGTACATCAAATTGTGTTATTGGATCTCAACAGAAGTTCATGTTGTATTCTGGTACATCATACTTGTTTTCGTTCTGCAGTCTGGTATTGTTGCTGCCAATACTGTGCTTGAAAATGACTCTAACCTGTTGTTGAGGAATCCAAAACATATGGTTCAATCATTGATGGAAGGAATGTGGAGCAAGACTTCTTGACGCTAGATTTCTTCAAACTTATATCTCGAACGTAGGTGTACAAGTTTAGTTACGCAAACAGATTCATATATCACGGATGTCAGAATGCTAGTTGCTTACTGGTGCTTACAGTGATGTTTACTTGGTTTAAATCTGTAGTTGTAACAAAGCATTTATTAAGTTGACATAACCTGCCGTTGTACCAACATAATCTGGGTGAGAAAGGAAGATACTGACCAGTTGAGGAATCCAAGTCTAATTCTGTACCGACATGCACTTTACAGCATGAGCTTGGAAAGACCAAAGTTAAGTTTTTGATATATACAATTATAATCCAAGTCTAATGTTGTTGTATTGATCTCTACATAATACTGCATTGATACGTACATAATGCTACTGCATTCACCAATTTAACAAATCATTCAAAGCTGTTGCTGGCCGACAAATGATCAATTTGCCTCAAAGCATATTGCATTAATGAAGTATATCCATTCATTGCATTTCATCAAGGGTGTACAACATTCAGACACTATCCAAAATTTATTACCACAAATGGGCAATCATTACACATCAAATTGCATAGAACTGGATATTGCAACCTTGCACCCACACCTAACAATGACAAAGACAAAGACCTGGATATAGAACTTATGAACTAAGAAATAACCCAACCTAGGCCAAGACAACATTTTAAAGCTTCTGAATTGATGATGCAATCATGTATGCCTCTTTATTTGAATTAGCTGTCCAAATAATATATATTGCAATCCAACAAATGATCAGAGCTCCCCAGTATAATTTCTCCATTGATCTACTTCTGGCTAACTCCACTTCAAGCATTTTTACTTTTCACAACAGACCTAAAATTACTCTCTTTGCTCATTCACACAGATGGATTAATCCAAGCAAAGAATCGGCATTACTCAGGTTTTGTTACACCAGAAACAAATTCCTTGTTAGGATCCCCCATATTCAAACATAGGTGGATCAATAATTTTCAGTAAAAAAAGTACATGTATACAACAAACAAAGATAAAATCATTAGAATGACAAAAATATAATTGGTTGTCCAACTCACGTGTAATTTGACATGAAGCAAATCTCTTTCCAGGGTTCTCCTCTGTCCACCTCACCATAAATCACATACCATAATAGCATAATACATCAGTATTTGAACTCAAACTTGAGATTGCAATATTGTAGAGGATAATTTATTAATTGTGAAGAAGTTTACTACAAACCCTAGGAGAAAGATTTGGGAAAGAACAGTGAGGAGTCAATGAGAGGCCATTCAAAGTCAATCACCCCTGGTATCAATGGGTTAATGGGTGAAATGATTGTTTTGTACTCACTTAATCGTCAAATTAGCACATTATGTCACGTGTAGAAGATTTCATTAAAAAAATAATAATATTATTAAAAATTAGATAAATTATAATAATTTTAAAATTATCAAAATATCAATATAACTCTTAAAAGTACAAGAACCATGAGACCCAACTACAAGAGAAAATATGTAATTGGCTTTACCATCAGGCATAACATCATGGATTTGAGGCTCTCTTTAGCTTCCTCCTATAGAAACCACCAGAATTGGGATTCAGAATGCAGGCACAAGAAATCTCGTATCATCTTCGTGCTGATGTATCCATGAACAAGACCAAAGAAGAAATGAAGGGCAAAAACAGTTCAATTTCCTCTGTTTATGGCATCCTCATGTTAGAGTAAATCTTGCACTTGTTTATGACAGATTAATGATCACTAGACTTGTGAGAAGCAATTGAAGCACTTCCAGTACTCTCATCAAGGAAGGTCATGGGGAAGTCTTCGTCGAAGGCACAGCTCAGGCCATAGCCATATGCGATGTTGATACCCTCAGCCAGTGGCAAGAAGAGATCGGAGTATCGGGCACTGCCGACCACAATGTCTGGCACGATGGAGTCAAAAATCCCCTCATCTGCAGGTGCGACACAATGCTCTGCACTTCCTGTCTTTTTCGCCCTAATGACCTATAAAACAGTGTGTCAGTGCAGAAAGATCATGGTGAAGAGAAACCAATCGAGGCTGGGGAAAGGAGCATACGTATCGGTCTTTGCTGTCATCCTTATATATCAAGATAAAATCTCCAAGCTGAAGACAGTTCTTCTTGACGTAGTCCCCTTAAAAATGAATTCAAACACTGATCAAGTTCGAATAGGCACATCTGTGAAGCAGCTGAGGTCTCAGATGGTTGGGTTATTGTTTGTGAGGAGGAGCTCACCAGTGTTCTCCAGTACGTACATCCTGCTCCTATTATTAGGCCAAAATCTGTTGAAGATGTGAACATGTGAGATGCTATAACAGATGTAGATTTATGGAGCCAATGATGTGAACAATGACCAACTGGGAGAGTCCAGAGGTTCACCATCACAATTTTTTGATTACTTCTTAACAAGAAGAAGAGCCTTTCCTGGAGAAAAATAAGTAATCAGAAGCCAGCATGCTTATTATCGATTCTGGCTAGCTAGTATCTATGATGATTACTTGTGTTTTTACATATATATCATTGTCATCAAACAGAAGGGAAACACCTATCTATTTTCTGGAGAATATATATTAGGGTTGGTCAGTATTTAAGATTCTACTCCTGAGGAGTAATAATTAGATTATAACTAGTTGATGAATTAGAATTAGAATTTAGATTATATGTAAGAAGAGAAAGTCTTTAGTGAATTATGATTTGTTCTTATAAACACACCATATATCTTATGATTTTAGTGAAAAGAAGAAGCATAGAGAAAGGTATTATGGGTGTTCTAGATTTTCTCTGGAGTATCTCTAGATTTTAGTGAAAAGAAGGGATATGGGTGTTCTAGATTTTCACTAGAGTATCTCTAGTGAAAAGAAGAAGCATAGAGAGGATTGAGAGAGGAGTTCCACCACATTTATATGAGAGAGTACATTAGAGAGGATTCTGGTATTGGGATTATATTAACTCAAAGCAAAGTTATTCCTTGTTGATTTTTTTTATATAGTGACGAATTTGTTTTCTCTATGAATATAGGTAGAAAGTGCTAAACAACAATGTAGATCTTGTGTCGGCGTTTTTGGATTTAATTTCCTCTCCTCCTCGACAGTAAATTCACTGCGCAACTTCATGTTGATCAAATTGGATGCGATTATGCAAAAGTGCAGAACAACATATATTTTGCAAAATGCAAGAAATAAAAACTCAAAAGAAGCTTAAATAGCTGCATGAGACCTGTATTTGAAGGTCCAGGCTTGAAGGTTGTCCGGATCATCCATGTTTATCATAATGCCTTCCCTGGATGTCAGGCAGGGAAGGTGGGCCTCTGCTTCTTTCTGGAAATTGTTACAAGAGGAGATAGATGATGCATAATTTCAGCAATTTGGAAAAATATTCGGAGAAGCTATCAACAGTGTAGACCTTTGGCAGAACAATTCTTCCGAGTTGGCTAACATCACTGTTTCTGAGCTCCTTTTGCAGAAGAAATCTCAACCCACCCACAGCTTGCTGAAACAAAGATGAGCAAGAATCTCAGATCTCTGCAGGAAGTAGTAGATACTCATAATTTTCAAGTGAACCTTACACCAGGATCAAGGGCTGGCACTCTCAAGTCCAGCACGGAGCCCTGATATAAGGACATGCATAATCCATTAGCCACTTTTCTTATAAAACTTTACATGGTTCAGCAACATTGAGAAAGCAATTAGCAAAGCTAGAAAAGGCCTAAACCATAACATGGAACCAAATATGAAAGGATAAGAATAATTACAAAAAGAATAAAAAAGTAAAACAAATATCATAACCTATGTCATGGGACTGCTAATTCACTACAATCATCATAAATGAATATTTTCAATTGACACAATCATCATAAATGAAATGAAAAACCTGAGGGCAATACCCAAATCTATTCAATTTGAAGCCAACAAATAAATAGATTAAATCCTGATATAGGAACAAATTCGGATACTTGTATTCTTCCAACATTAGATTGAAATTCATAGTCATCACAAAGAAATGTGATACCAGATGTGTTTGTGTATGTTTGTATGAGGGTGAAAACATAACAGTATTAAGCATAATCAGGTTACAACTGAAGATTATATTTCTAACAATGTTAAGAACAATGACTGAGATCAAATTGCTCATTGATCATCATCACGAAAAGAACAGCAGAAACTTCGAGACTATTCATCAGTTATCTATTATACTACTTGACATTTCTATTAACTTTTTCTTTGAAAGGAACTTTTCCGTAAAGCCTACCCACATTGATCTCTTGTTCTGCATGAACATGGAAATGAGAACATTTTTCTCTGTTAAACGATATGGAGTCATTTTCAACACACAGAACAGTGAGATGCAGAGCAGATAAATCGCTTGCAACATCTAAAATTTTCATGATAGAGAGGGAGGGACGCGATGGACGGCCAAGATGGCGCATGCAAATGCCCATATCCGTCGAGCCCGTCAACCATCACGTGGTTCACGACGATTTAGACGTCGAACACCTGAAGAGAGTAGAGAAGAGGGTGGTGACCGGAAGGGAGGAGGCTTACAGATGCAGCATCGGCGTCGGCTGCTGCAACGCGACAACGGGGCTTTCGGCCGTGCTGCTTGGCGACCATCTTCCGCCGCCGTCTCGCACGGTGCTTGGCGACCACCACCTCCTGCTGCTTGTTGATCCCCTCCATGGCAGCTACTGAATGGCGACCGTCACTCAGCTAGTGGCTGGTGGTGATGAATACGAGAAGAAGGGGTTGGTTGAGATACATACAACAAGAGGAAAGAAGGGAAGACGAAGGAGGGGTTGGGAGATGGAGAGATAAATGGAAGAGGATAGCAGGGTGGAGATGGGGAATAGGTTCGTGAGTGGTGAATTCTTCTGAGGAAGAGCGGCCAAGTGGCGGAAGGGCTCTGACTCCTCTGCACCGGGAATCAATCAATGACCTCTTTTCTCTGCGCTCCGCCGCGCTTACACTCGTCCATCTCCCCTTCACCAGCTAGCTGCGGTCAATAGACGAAGGAGAGAGAACGGGAAGAAGATAAAAACGATCAGTGCAGCTGGGTTCCCTCGATCAGCACCCCTCGTCGTTCATGGCTTCAATGAGTAATGACGAATCCGACCCGAGGGGGAAAGAGAAAGTGGAGGGAGGCCTCTCGAAACTGGCAGCAGATTGAGGGCAGTATAGCAATTAACTAGTAAACCGTTACACTTCGAAAGGTTCCGAGAAATCCAGCAGGTCCCACAAGATTTTTGATGCTTCCGTTGGAAAATCGTGCACGGATCTGAAGGCTTGACCTGTATGCGTTGGTGGGAGGGCGATAACCATGCCGTTACTCTGTCAAGATCCACGTTGCGAGCATCAGGAAATTTACACGAATCTCAAGGTTGGAATGGGCTGCATCTGCGGTGTACCTCTATCTGTCTAAAACATGGGGAAAAAGAAGGGATATGTGAATCTTACACGTATATCATCATAATGCAAACAACAAGTGAATCTAATATATCTCACTTTGTATCACTTAGTTATATGTAGGCAAACTTTTTAGTTAAATGGATGGTGTGCTAAATTCTTTTTTATTTTAATAATATTATTTTATCATTCGTTATCTTTCTTTTTCTATTAATGTTTAAGGTGTGGTAAATTGCATGAGTTTTCTAATCCTAATCTTTGGTAAGAAAGTATATATTAATATTTAAGGTGTAAAATTATGTTGATTGAGGTTTCAAACTATTAGAACCATTGCAGATTCTAAGCTTGGAGTTGATCTCTTTATGAATCTATCTCCTTCAAACTCTATAAAGGTTTCTTCCTCCAAGTTACTATTCAAAGGCTACAGAAAAGATTCATCTATTGTTTATTAAAAAAAAATTAATATATGACTATTTATAGGGTTTCTAAACCCTAACTCCTAATAGGATTCCTACTCAAACTCCTACTCAATTAAGACTCCTACTCAATACTCCTAATAGGAGTTTTACTCAAGACTCCTATTCATTTACAATTCCTAATTCTTCTCTAAGAAATAACCTTCAAACCTTAGCTGGCCTCTTCACCTCTTTAATAGGGGTCGGCCTAGGTAGGTTTTACATGAATGTCCCTCTCAATTAGGACTCTCCTAGCTAGAGTCCTAACAAACCCGCCCTCTTCAAATCAGTCTTGTAGGCTAACGATTCATAAATTCTAAGAATTTGATCTTCAAGTCGTCATAGTTCTCTCAAGTGGTATCTTCTGTTGGTAGGTTCGCTCACTGTATTAGCACTTTAGTAGTGGGTCGTCGTCATCGAGTCACGATCCATCGATCAATAATGACACTTGGCTAGGTCTGAAGTTCTCCTTGGGTAGTCATATTTGGTGGGTGACTTTGGGTTATCTCTAAGCACCTATTTATAACTTCCGTCTGGCCGTCGGTTTGTGGGTGATATGTTATACTCCTTTTCAATTTAGTACCCTACATATGGAATAACTTTGTCCAAAATCTGCTTATGAAGATGCAAGTAGAATTTGTCACAAGCACAATGCGTCCCTTATAGCGTAATTCTTTTGAGTCCCAATTGTAATGAGCCACGGAGCTTGTTGCTTCCTCCAATTTTTTTATGATCTTACTAGTCTCCAGATCTTCCTGGCATTACCTCTTGATATCCTTAAGGAAGTCATTAGTCGAAAGTGAAATGGCCAAATATTCAGCTTGCCTGGGTAGTTGTGAAAGCGCATATGCAACAACATTCTCTTTCCCCTTTTTATAAGTTATTTCATATCATATCTAAGAAGTTTTATTATCCATTTTTACTGCACGGGGGAAGATATCTTTTGCTCCAAGAAATATTTTAGGCTTTTATGATCGGTCTTGATTTGAAAGCATCGCCCGATCAAGTAGGATCTCCACCTCGTTGCTAAGTGCATAATGGTGAGCATCTATTTATCATATGTTGATATGTTTTGATGGGAGAGAGACAATGCCTTGTTAGTGTATATGAGTGGTCAACCATCTTGCATGAGAACATCTCCAATTCTGACTCCAAATGCATCGACCTCAATGACGAAAGGTCGGTTGAAATCTAGTAGTGCTAGAACCGGCATCGTCGTCATGGCTGCCTTAAGTTTGTCGAATGCAGCGAAGGCTTTGTCCGACCATTGAAAGGTATCATTTTTTAGTAGAGAAGTGAGTGGTGCACTAATCTTTTCATATTTTTTCATGAACTTACAGTTGTAGGCTGTTAAACCGAGAAAGCCACGTAGCAATTTTATGTTCCTCGGGGTTGGCCAGTTCTGCATTGCTTTTGTTTTGGAGGGGTCTATTGTCATACCTTCCTCTGATATTATATGCCCAAGATATTTCACCTTTTGTTAAAGAAAGCAAAAATTCGTAGTAGTCGTTGTGTGTTCGAAAGGCGGTTTTTGATATGTCTTCTTTACACACTCGTATTTGATAATACCCGGATCGAATGTCCAGCTTTGTGAAGATTTATGCTCCATTTCATCTAACAATTCATCTACTACTAGAATAGGGTATTTATCCTTGATAGTTATGCTATTGAGAGCTCGGGAATCAACGCATATTCGTCATGTTCCGTCCTTCTTGCGTACAAGTAGCACCTGTGAAGAGTAGAGTCTACAACTTGGCCGAATAACTCCTATTTCAAGCATCACTTTTACAATCCTTTCTATTTCATCCTTCTGGAGATGTAGATACTGATATAGCCGAGTATTTTCTAGAGTTTTTCCTGGAAGAATCATTATATAATGATAATGCCGACGGGTAAGAGGTAGGTTGTGTGGTTCGTCAAATATATCTGAAAATTCAGCAAGCAAAAGAAGTAAGTTTGGATCTTCAAATTCTATTGGCTCTCCCTTAGTTTGCTGCTCAAGTTGTACCAAAAATTCGCTGTATGCTTTATACAAAACCTTCTCCATTTGTTGTGTACAAATCGTCGTTACGTCGCCCCCACATTTCTCGTGCAGTATCACCTGTTTCCCCTTATTGTAAAATTCTAGGAAACATCACCTAATGTCATCAACTATTCAATTCTGAGTATGGCCTCATGATCATCAAGAGAGAGGAGGAAGAAATGTGCAATTATCTCTTGGTCCTACAATAATAGTTTCACTCGCGGGCGCCTACGATCATATTTCAAAATCCATCCGTCGATGACCTTAACATCAAATCTGCTGCAATTCTTAATAGGTAAGGCCATCAGGACAGCAACCTTACTATTTAGGAAGTTATTAATGCTGCCCGTGTCAATGAGAATAGTGATCTGTTGTTGTTTGAGAAGGCCTCTAACTTTCATCATTTGCGGGTTTGAGTAGCCGACCAGTGTATGTACCGTAACTTCGGCCGATTGTGGCTCTTCTTCTACATCTTCTTCTTTATGTTTAAGGCTCTCTTCTGGATGTTCAATAACCTCTTCTTCTACTGGTTCAATCATAAGAAGTCTCCCTTTACTACAGCGATGCTCATGGCTCTACGGCTCGTCGCAATGCTAACATAACCCCTTTGCATATTGCTCTTGAAGTTCTTCTCTTATTAAACATTTTGGTGCAGGGACTCAGTTGATAGTAGGGGGGGCTAAGGGCTTCAATATTGCTAGTTGGGGAGCAACCCTAGTCCTCCGGGCTTCATGGTTCAATTGCTCATCTTGAAATTGTGCGAAAGAGATGGCTGCCATAAGCGTGTACGGTTATCACGCTTTAACTTCTCCCAAGATCTCTAGGTTCAAGCCCTCAATAAAGCTCCCCAATAATTATTTTTGAGACCAATCATGAGTTTGATTAGATAACCTTTCAAACCTGGTTTAGAACTCTTGAATGGTGGAGGTTTGTCGGATCTTTGCTAGTTGTCCGTCAATGTTCTCATAATCGGTTGGTCCGAAGCGGATTAGCAGTCCTTCTTTGAATTGTTGCCATGAGAGAATTCCATGAGTATATTCAAACTAGTTAAATCATTGTATGGCTTCCCCTTCAAGATGTATAGCTACAATTTTCACCATAGATGCGTATGTAGTTTTGTGGTACCAAAAGTATCGCTCCGCGTGTGAGATCCAACCAATCGGGTCTTCTTCTTCCCATTTAGGGAAGTCCACCCTCATGCGTGGATAGTTGGGGTCAGTCATAGAGCCTGCCCTCTTTTGGAAGTCATCTCTTCGGGCTTGGTGCGATTGGTTTGAGCTCTCTCCTTGATGTAATTTCTTCGGGCTTGGTGGTCGGCCCAAACTGAGTTCGGTAAAGAGATCCCGAATCTTATCCTCCATTCGGGCCTCGAAGGCTTCGAATTTAGCATTAATTACCTTCTCAGATGCCATAATATATATCTCCAAATCTGTGATATTAAGATCTCTCTTTTGTTGTCGGGTTTAAGGCATGTATAGGTTGAGAGAAGTGATGGTCGAACGGGTTGGTGGATTGGTGGATGTAGGCTGCGACTTTAGGCTTGTTTTGTGGGTGTTTTAGGTGTAGTTTGAGGGTGTTGTTTAGTGGAGTTTTAGGGCTCTGGATAAAAGTTTCGGATATGTGGTAGATGGCAGCAAAGTTTTGATAGAAATCAGTGGAAGTTGCTGCAAATATGTGCTGTCTTGTAAGTGCAGAATTGTCGTCGAAGAAATAGCGGTATCTCGACGAAATTTCCACCAAAAACTTGAGAGATTTGAGGAAGGAATTGATAATAAAATCTCAGTTTATATGACAGCAAGGATGTCTAATTTAATTAAGAAGATTTCGGCAGTATTACAGCAAGGAAATTGGTGTAAGTTGCGATAGTAGAATTCTCGTCGAAAAATTTCAACCGTCTGCGATAAAAATTTACAGCAACACAAAATCATTTTTAGAGATGAATTTCTTAATAGATTAATCTTATAAAGAATCTAAGATGATCTATGAAGTGTATAAGAAATTTTGTTCAAAAAGGATTGCAAATAGATCGGTTAAGACAACAATATGTGGTTGAAATTTTCTGTAGATTTTCAAGTATAGCAGATTGGATGTAAAAGATCAGTAGTTTATATTGAGAATTTTTCAATAAAACCAAAGAAAAATCCACTATAGGAAGTGTCATAACTATTATAAAAAATTTGTAAAAAATTGGACAGAAAAAATATAGTAGTAAGATCAAACAAATTGTGCTATGCAATTGGAATTTTACGGTGTAGATTTTCAAGTATAGTAGTTTAGATATGAAAGATCAATGGTTTATATTGAGAATTTTTTAACAAAACCAAAGAAAAATCTGCTGTTAGGAAGTGTCAAAGCTGTCATAAAAATTTTCTAGAGATTTGGATAGAAAAAATGTAGTAACAAGATCAAACAGATAGTGCTATGCAATTAAAATTCTGCAATGTATCTTTCGTCGTAGAGATAAAAACTTTGTGACGAAAAGTTTATGCAGCAATTTTGGAACAATATTTTTTAAGATTTTTGAATAAGTATAACTAAATTATAGCAACAGTAAGGTAGGAAACTAAAACCTATTGCAATTCATGGGGAGATCAAAGGATGATCTGCGGTGGTAGAGATGATGGCAGAATTTGATGATGATCTTTTAAGCAATTGTGGGAATTACTTTAGGTGGCTATAAAGGGCTGATGAATGGTTGTGGAAGGGCAGCGAGATACCAAGAACGTTGCTCTAATACCAGATGTTAAAACCCTTACAGATTCTTGCTTGGGGTTGATCTCTTTAGGGGATCGGCCTCCTTGGAACTCTATAGGGGTTTCTTCCTCTAAGTTACTGCTCAAAGGCTGCATAAAAGATTTATTTATTGTTTATCAAAAAAGGATGAATACGTGGCTATTTATAGGGATTCTAAACCTTAACTCCAATTCCTACTCAAGACTCCTACTCAATTAAGACTCCTACTCAAGACTCTTAATAGGACTCCTACTCAGGGCTCCTATTCCTTTACAACTCCTAATTCTTCTCTAAGAAATAACCTTCAAACTCTAGCCAGCCCCTTCATCTCTTTAATAGGGGTTGGCTTAGGTAGGTTTTACATGAATATCTCTCTCAATTAGGACTCTCCTAGCTAGAGTCCTAACACAAACCCCCTCAACCTTTGGTAAGAAAACCTTATATACTATCATATCAATATTTAAGATGTAAAATTATGTTAATTAAGATTTTGAGCCAAAGGTTTAGTAAAACCATAAATTTGGACCATATTATTCATTGGATTCTTAAGTCATGTGAATCATAAATTTGGATCTATTTTATTTTTTAAGAATTTTTGACTAAAACAAAATCGATTAATCATAAAAAAATATAAAATAAAAAAATATTTTTTAATACTCTATAGAAATCCCTAGATATATGGGTGGTTCCTTATGGTTTGATTCTGGTTCATAAAAATTAAAATCAGAATTAACTTTTTATAAAATTAGTTAAATATAAATATAAAAATATAAAAAAGATTTTACGGTGTAGTCCTATGGACTTGGGTTCAAATTTTGATAGAATACTTTAATTTTTTTTATACTTGAAACGGTTGATTTTGAGAATTAAAATCTAAAACCAACAATTAGTTCCACGACAAGGGCTACCAGATATGTGCTGGCCGAAGTCTCACTTACGCAAAAATCAATAGAGATGGTAAGAATTTTATACAAATTAATATATGTATATATATTAGTGTATATATATACAAACTAATATTTCATTTAATACATCAATATATATACATATAACCACAACAATTTACGTCTCTTGGGAAAAACACATAACCGAATCATTCTTTTATTAAAATTTGTAGACAAACGTGAATAATTGTCAGGTTGGAATAAGAGTATTGAAAAGTAAGATGACTTGTGACTTAACGAATTTTGGATCTTGATGATGAAACCAATTGATAGTATTTATGATTTAATGTGTGTTTAAGTGACGTAGGGCTAACATCAATTAAAAAAGACAAATTGATTAAAGCATGAGGAGTTGGATGTTGGGCCTGAGTAAACATGTCAAAAGATTGGACGTCGGGCCAGAGGAACAATCGACGTATCGGTATAAGACTTTAGGCCTTGAATTCAGGTATCGGGCTAAGAAGATCGGACATTGTGCCAAGAAGATCAAATGTTGTAAGAAGACAACATGTCGAATGGGCAATATACCAAAAGAGAGGGCGATACGCCGAATGATTGAACGAAGCACCGGAAGAACCAATGACATGTCGGATAATATAGAAATCGCTTATAATCAATTATATCTAGATTGAGTTAGTTTAGCGTCTAATTGAGTCAGTTTAGAATATAATTAGACCAACTCAATTAGGGGCCAATTGGGCCCAAAATAGTGCTGTTTTAGGTCAAGAAAATGGCTTATTCAGTGACCCAAGTTTGGGATATGTTGGGCCAAGTGAAAGACCCAAACAGTGACCAAACAAGTGAAACCGTCGTGGCACAATCTCCGAGACTGTGTTAGGACCACCGCCTAGACAGTCTCCAAGAGACTATCAGGCGGTGGTGCCGCCCAGTGTTAGGGTGTCAGGCGGTGGTACCGTCCAGGGTCAATACTGTAGGCGATGGTACTGCCCGTACCAGGGAGACTCGAGATGAGACATTTTTAGGCTCTAAGTTTGAATCAACTTTAAGCCTATAAATACCCCTCTCATCCCAGGTTAACAAACACAAGAATTGAGAGTGAAAAAGAAAGAAAATACTATTGTAATCTTGTGTGAACTCCTCTCAAAGATTTAAGTGTTAGTATAGTTTGAGAGAGGAGTAAGTGGGGGGGGGGGGGGGTGTAAAGGTTCTCTCCTAAGCGTGCAAAAGAAGAATAGAGTTGTAAGAAGGAGGTTGATCTTCGCCTATTAAAGGAAGATCGTTGGTGGATGTCGGTGGCCTCGACGGAAGAGGAATCGGTGGAGTAGATATAGGTCATGATGATCGAACCACTATAACTCGGTTTGCATTTACTTGCAATTTACATTTACTACAAACTACCCTTCTTTACTTGCTTTACGGCCACTACACTCTTCTATATGCTTTTAAGTGAACATCTTTTGAAACGGGTTTAATCGCAATAAGATTTAGGACCGACATAATTTTTACCTCTGCACTAATTCACCCCCCCCCCCCCTCTCTTAGTGCCGACTCATTCATAACAGTTGGTATCAGAGCTGCACTTGAAAGTTGCACTTCTCCTTTTTATTAATGACAAAGGGGGAGAAGTATGATGTTATGCATAATTTTATGATAACATGTTGCTTGGATTTTTGAATCTAAGAGTTCTATCAATATAGCATATTGATAGGGGGAGTTAAGGTTAACTCCATCATCAATTGGTTGTCATTATAAAAAAAAGGGAGATTATTGAATCTTAGATTTTGATGATGAAACTAATTGATAGTGTTTGTGATCTAATGTACGTTTAAGTAACGCAGGGATAACGTCAATCAGAAAAGATAAATTGATGAAAGCCGGAGGAGTCGGATGTTGGGCCGGAGCAAATATGTCAGAAGATTAACGTCGGGCCGGAGGAACGGTCGACGTATCGACATAAGGTTTCGAGCCGTGAATTCGGGTATCAGGCTAAGAAGATTGGACATTGCGCCAAGAAGATCGGATGTTGCAAGAAGATAGCATACTGATTAGGTAATACACCGAAGGAGAGGACGATGCGCTGAAGGATCGGACGAAGCGCTGGAAGAACCAATGATATACCGGACAACATAGGATTCACTTGTAATCAATTATGTCTAGATTGAGTTAGTTTAGGGTCTAATTGGGTTGGTTTAGAATATAATTAGACTAACTCAATTAGGAGCTAACTGATCCCAAAATAGGAATGTTTTAGGCCAAGAGAAAGGCCCATTCAGTGACCTAAGTTTGGGATGTATTGGGCCAAGTGAAAGACCCAAACAGTGACCGAATAGGTGAAACCATCGTGGCACAGACTTCAAGACTATGTCAGGTAGTGGTACTACCTAGACACAGTCTCCCAGAGACTGTCAGGTGGTGGTATCATTAGACTAGGCAGTGGTACCGCTTAGTGTTAGTGGTGCAAGCGATGGTACCGCTTAGTGTCAGTGGTGCAAGTGGTGGTACTGCCCGTACTCGGGAGACCTGGGATGAGACATTTTTAGGCTCAAGTTTGAATCAACTTGAAGCCTATAAATATCCTTCTCATCCTAAGTTAACAAACACTGAGAGTGAAAATAAAAGAAAATGCTTTAGGTAATATTGTGTGAACTCCTCTGAAAGATCTAAGTGTTAGTATAGTTTGAGAGAGAAGTAAGTGGGGGTGTATGTTGAATCTCAGATTTTGATGATGAAACTAATTGATAGTGTTTATGATTTAATCTGTATTTTGAGTGACGCAGGATGCTTCGATCAGGGAGAGACAATTAAAGCAGGAAGAATCATATTGGGCCATAGAAAAACATATCAAAAGATTGGACATCAAGCCGAAGGATCGGTTGACGTATCGACAGAAGGTTTCAGGCCACAAGTTCAAGCATTAGGCCAAGAAGAGTGGATATTGCGCCAAGGAAATCGGAGTTGCGGAGGTCAACTGACCGATTGGGCAATAGGCTGCAAGAGAGGACGATGCACTAAACAATCGGACGAGGCGTCGATGAACCAATAATGTGTTGGACAATATCTGATTAGCTTAGTATTAATTGTTTAGATCGAAGTAGGTTTTATTTGTGCAAGATTAACTATAATAGCAAGCATAAAGCAAAATGAAGTCTCGGAGTCAACGACGTGATTTTGTTGGGAGTTCGAGAGTTCGTCAGAAGTTCGGACATTCGTTGGAAGTTCTGTTGGAATTAATCGAGAAATCTAGGAGCTTGCCAAAGAAGCTTGTTAGAACTCGCTAGGAAAATCATCATGAAGTCCAAGAGCTTGCCGGGAGTCTGCTAGAATATTGCCGAGAGATCGCCAGAAGCTCACCGGAAGAAACCTAGACTTACAGACTTGTTTAGTTTAGTAATTGCCTTAGATTTCGTAGTTAACATATAATTGAGATTAGAATTAGGCTAACCCAATTAGGGGCCAGTTGGTCCCATGTATAGACTGTGTTGGGGCCAATAAAAGGCCCAAATAGTGACCCAACAAGTGGCACCATTATGGCATAGTCTTTGAGACTGTGTCAAGCAGTGGTACCGCCCTGTGGTAGTGTCAGGCAGTGGTATCGCCCTATGGTAGTGTTAGACAGTGGTACCACCCAAACATAGTCTCCCAAGCAGTGGTATCACCAAACTAGGTGATGGTACTGCCTAGTGTCAGTGCTGCAGGTATTGGTACCACCAAGACCTGGGAAACTCGAGATGAGACATTTTTAGGCTCCAAGTTTGAATCAGCTTGAGGCCTATAAATACCCCTCTCATCCCTGGTTAACACACACGAACACAGAGAGCTTAAAAGTGGGAAAATACTATTGCAAGAGATCCCCTCCTCTAGTCTAAGTTTAGAATTCTGTTTAGGAGGAGTGAGTGCTTGTAAAGGTTATCTTCTAAACCTATGAAAAGGAGAAGAGGAGTGTAAAAGGTGGTTAGTCTTTGCCTATTGAAGGAAGACCGATAGTGGATGCCAGTGGCCTTGACGAAAGAGGAATCGGTAGAGTAGATGTAGGTCATGACGACCGAACCACTATAAATTGGTTTGCATTCTTGTTTTGCTTTTAATTCTTATATTGAAAACTGATTTACTTACTTTATACATTACATTCTTGCAAATGTTTTAAAGTTAAACACCTTCTGAGATCGCTTTTAATCATACGAAGATTTTATGAAACCGACGTTTTTACCGTTGCACTAATTCACCCCCCTCCTCTTAGTGCCGACTTGTTCTTAACAGTGTAAAGGTTCTCTCCTAAGCTTACAAAAGGAGAATAGAGATGTAAGAAGAAGGTTGATCTTCACCTATTAAAGGAAGATCGTTAGTGGATGTCGGTGGCCTCGACAGAAGAGGAATCGGTGGAGTGGATGTAGGTCATGATGATCGAACCACTATAACTCGGTTTGTATTTGTGAGATTTTTTGTGACACTTTGGCCATAGGAACCACTATAACACCCATAGGCCAGAGCTTTCTTGGTTCCCACCTCCTATTCTCCTCTCCCCTTCTCCTCAGATAGTAGGTGTAGAGTTTTAGGCAGCGATTGGAGGAGCATCGTCATAGTCTTGCTATGTGGATCACCGCTAGAGAGGAGGACGCTTGACCTCCTTCATCCTCTTTTACAGATCTGTAGAAATTCATGGATATATGATCTCCCTAGGTAACATAATTAACTCATGCCTGTTTTCATTTTCGTGGATTTTGCGCACCAATCAGCGCACGACGATGAACACCTTTTTAAGGAAATCTAGAAATTTTTATTTTCTATTCTTCCGCTATGCATGTGATGTCACCCTCAGATTTTCCTATAGTGGTATCAAAGCCAGGTTGTTCGTGTAAACGATTGATTTTGAATTGCGAGTGTTGTGTTTTAGAAAGGCTTTTGACATCAAAATCATTGACACAAAAGTGAAAAAGGACAGCAACTATTATTGCCCTTACTGCCCTCATAGATGACAGCCTTGGCTGCCATCTGTATGCAGGTAGGCAGCTTGAAGTGGCGGCTGCAAGGCCGGCCATGTGTAGGCAGGCCACATGTAGCGGCAGCCGCAAGGCCGATCGCTTATAGGTAGAGTTTCCTGCGCGCATGAGCTGTGCTTGCAGTGCAAGCGATTGCACCTATAAGCACAGTGTCCATAGGGGCGCGACGGCCTCGCCCATGGGCGAGCAGCTTGTAGGGTCGATAGTCACCTGTAGTGGCACCTGAATGGGCGAGCGATGCTCGCGGTAGTGCTCACTCGCAAAGGGGGTGCTAGCTTGCTGCAAGCACTGCCCCCATAGGGGCGTCGCCTGCGAGTGCCACACCCGCGTGGGGGTCTACTCGTTGGGGCGGTGCTACTCGTAAACATGCCCCCCGTGGGTATGGGTGTGCCCGCCCGTAGAGGGTCGCCGCCGACAGGGTGGCGACGATCGCAACAGGCAAGAGGGGATTAGGGCATTTATGGGGCAAAAGATAGTTTTGCCCTTTAGAATTTTAAAATTTTCAAGTTTTGTCCTTTCTGTCCAAATTACAAAAATGCCCATCATAATTCAAAAAATTCCTTGCATGTCCCTAATTTCAAAAAAAATTAGTTAATTAAAATATTTAATTAAATATTATTATTATCTAGTAATCTTACATAATGATATTTACATGTGATGTATGATGTAGATGGATGATCATGGACCGTGTGATATATGTGTACTTGTGATTATTATTATTATTGGGCTTATGAGCCTCTACTTTATTTCTCATTTATTATTGGACCTGCGTACTTATGATTAAGTTGTAATCATACGAGGAGGTGTAGTGGAAGCGTGGAAGAGATAGAGGGACCCATGAGGTCGAGATAGACGATCGCGACACATGGAGATGTGTCGAGATACCGACGAAACCGACGAGGACGAGATGGATGATAATAGGGTATGGAGATGCGCTACTACACATATAGATCTTGATGTGAGTGATTAGGCCCATTAGCTCGGGACTGATCATATTAAGTCATGATCCATGATCATTTGGTGTGATTGCTTGTATACCTACTAGATATGTATATATATTTACATGTGATGTAGACATATATTAAATATGTATGTGTGTGTCATATCATATTAGAAGACCAAATTAAAATCCCCTCTCTCGACAATATTAAGTTGGTAAACATAAGGCAATTAGATTGACCTATGTGGCCTTCCATCATTATAGGTAGGGACCAATTCTCGATATAGGTTGAGTTAGTCGAATCCATCGAGGCTTACCTATATCACGATTCATTATCTTGCCTATGATATAGAAATGTTACTAGTGACGATATAGTATGCTTGGTCGAGTCCCTTGAGGGTATATCATTAAATCAGAATCATCTTATAATGATGGTGTTGACTTAACCGAACATCATGGTTGGTCAAGTCCTTGGAGACCATGGTGGTTCGGAGGCTGAGTAGGATAGGAATCATAAGGAGTTGTGATCGACAAGAGTTGCCAACCTTTACGGGCTTAGCATGATTTGGCAAGTCCCTCGAGATTATGTTAAGATGTTGATTGGATCTCGATCCCTACTAGAGATCCACTAGGAGTCTCCAATTCACATATCGGAGGGAGTTAAGTATTTCGTGAGAAAATAGTGGGAGTAGATTAAGATAGAAGTTCATATCTTATTTATTTATTTTATAAAATCGGTATGTTATTTATTTCTACTACATCTTTAATTTCAGAAAGTATCGATTTTAAATCCCTTACGTGGTATACTTAATGTCAATTACCTCATTAGTTCAAATTATATAGATTGGCTCCGCAACTTGAGAATTGTTCTCACGGCGAAGAAAATCATATACGTCCTTAATACAATGATGCCTACGACCGAAGAAGGGGCAAGCGAGGATAAGATCACTTGCTACGTGAAGTACATAGATAATTTCACTCTTGCTCAATGTTATATGTTGGGCTCCATGACTCTTGAGTTACAAAGATCATAAAAAGATGGATGTCAGATCCATTCTCCTACATTCCTACAAATTGTTTAAGTAACAAGGAAGGACTCATCGATATGAGATATCCAAGAGACTCTTCTGTGCTAGGATTGTTGAATCTCGTATTTTGATGATGAAACCACCTGATATGTGTTTATAATTTAAACTGCATTTTGAGTGATGCAGGTCTACTCGATCAGAATTAGACAGTTAATGCAGGAGGAATTGACGTTGCGCCGGAGGAGATCACGTCAGGATATTGGACGGCAGAAGGCTTCGAACGTCGGGCATCGGGCCAAGAAGAGTGGAATTGCGCCAAGGATATCGGGGTTGCGGAGGTCAACCGCCGATTGGGCAACAAGCCGCAAAGAGAGGACGATGTGCTAAAGAATCGATCGGCGCCAACCAATGACGTCTTGAACAACGAAATGTCAATTCGCGTTGTAATAACTGTCTAGATCGGAGTAGAGTTTTGGTTTGCATGTGCAGGATTAACTACGATAACGATGAAGGCATAAAGTGAAACAAAGTGTGGAGTCAAGAACGAAGGATTCGTTGGGAGTTCAAGAGTTCGACGGAAGTCCGGCGGATCATCGGAAACATTGCGGAACTAGCCAAGAATGAGTAGGAGCTTGCGAAAGGTTTTTTGGAAGCTTCGCCCGGAAAGGTTCGTGGGAAGTTCGCAGAGTTTGCCGAAAAGATCGGAGCTTGCCGAAGAAGCTTCGTTGGAACTTCGCCAAGATCAAATCGTGAAGTTTAAGAGCTTGCCGGGGAGTCCATGAAATGGTTTCCGAGAGTTTATCGGAAGACACGAAAAAGTTCGAGGCTTCTCATGGGAAGAAGTCTTGACTTATGGACTTTGTAATAGCTTATATAATGTCTTTAAAATTCGTAGTTAGCATGTTAATTAGGGTTAGGATTAGGTATTAATCCTATAACCCAAATAGGGGCCTATAACATCAGAGGCTGAAAACACCAGTAGGCTGGGCTGAAAACACCAGTGAAGCGGGCTGAAAAAACACTGTAGGCGGTGGCACCGCTGGGCTGAGCACCGCCCAGCACCCGAGTGCTGGGTGACACCTTTGGGCTGGGCGGTGGCACCGCCCAGCACCTTCCAAAGCTAGGCGGTGGCACCGGCTTGGTTGGTTGGTGGCACCACCAAAGATCGGAACCCAAAGAGAATTTGAATTTTGGAGCCCAAATTTTGGAGCCCAAATTTGAATCCTCTTGAGGCCTATAAATACCCCTCAAATCTCAGCTGAGAATACAACTTTTTGGGGAGCCAAAATTTTGAGAGAAAGGTCTTAGAAAAGTGTTAGCTTGTCTTCTTTTCAATTTGCTAGTGTTCACCTCATCTCTTCTCAAAAATCTGTAAGAGAGTGAACCGCTTGTAAAGAGTTGTAAGAGGGGTATTTACCCTTCCATTTCAAGAGACTTGCTAGTGGAAGGTGGGAGCCTCATCGAAGAGGGGCCTCGCAAGTGGAGTAGGTCATTTGACCGAACCACTCTAAAATCGGCGTGATCCTTGGTTTGCATTTCATTATTGCTATTTACATTATTGCAAACCTTCTTATATGCTTTAGTTCCTTATTACTTTTGCTGTGCATATTTAAGAATACGCTTTCAAGATTAAACTTGTCAAGTTCCGCTCTCTTCATACGAAAGATTTTTTTTTAAAACCGAAGTTTTTATCCGCTGCACTAATTCACCCCCCCCCTCTTAGTGCTGCTCCGATCCTAACAAGGATGACTAAGGGGACACTGGTTCAGAACCATGTCCTAAAGATGATTAATTGGATAGAAAAACTCGCAGGTCTAGGAATGATCCTAGAGGATAACATGTGTATGGATCTTATGCTTCAGTTCCTACCAGAATCCTTTTCATAGTTCATAGTGAATTTTAATATGAACAAGCTTGAGGTTACTCTCCCTGAGCTCCTTAATATATTAAGGAGGCAGAGGGCACTATCAAGAAATAGAAGCTAATTCTCTATATCGGTGAGACCAGAAAGAAAAGGAAGGCAGAAAAGTCCCTTAAGAAGGGCAAAGGCAAAGGCAGACCAGGTAAAGCAAAATTTGCTAAAAGGGACCCGACAAAGGACAAAGGCTAGTGGTTCCATTGTAGCAAAGATGGGCACTAGAAGAGGAAAGGTAAAGAGTACCTTGCAGAGAGGGTGAAACAGAAGCTTGGAGAAGCTTCTGGTACATTCATGATCAGCATCTATTTGTCAGACTCTTATGATAACACATAGGTATTGGATACCGGTAGTACTTATCATATTTGTAATTCATTGTAGGTTTTAGCAAGACTTAGGAGATTGGCAAGAGGTGAGATGGACCTCAAGATAGGCAATGGGGCAAAAATTACTGCAGTAGTTGTTTGCGAGGTCACCTTACATTGGATGCATGCTATTTTGCTCCTTCAATTATGAAAAATATTATTTTCATTTTTTGTTTGATAGTTAGTAGATATAAATTAGTTTTTGAGAATAGTGGTTGTTCAATATTATTAGATGATGAGATCATCATGAGAGGAACATTGCATAATAGTTTGTTTATGCTAGACACTACTCCATATATTATGAATATATGTATGTCCAAGAGAAAACGAGATGAGATGAATAGTGTATACTTGTGGCACTATAGGCTAGGTTACATCCATGAGAGAAAGATTCAAAAATTACTAAAGAATTAATATCTAGATCCATTCGACTATGAGCCATATGCAACTTGTGAGCCTTGTATTCATGGAAAACTAACCAACACTCCTTTTAGTGGAATTGGAGAGAGAGCCACTAAGCTATTGGAACTCAAACATAGTGATGTATGTGGACCCATGTCAACTCATATCATAGGTGGTTGCTCCTACTTTATGACTTTTACTGATGATTTCTTAATATATGGATATATATACTTGATAAAGTATAAGTCGGAGGCCTTTAAGAAATTTAGAGAGTATAAAAATGAAATGGAGAACCAAACTAGAAAGAGTATCAAGACACTTCGATTAGATCGAGGAGGTGAGTACTTGAATATAGATTTCACCCAATTCCTTAAGGACTATGGGATTCTATTACAATAGACATATCCTTATATACCTCAGCTCAATGGTGTATCCAAAAGGAGAAATCATACACTATTAGACATGGTGCGGTCTATGATGAGCTTCGTCGACCTACCTATCTCATTCTGGGGATACACCCTAGAGACTGTAACTTACCTTCTAAATAGAGTTCCAACTAAGTCAATAGTATACACCATATGAGATATAGAAAGGGAAGAAGTCTGATCTTAAGGTTGTTAAAATTTAGGGCGGTCTTGCCCAAATTAAAAGACACAACCCCGATAAGTTAGAACCGAGGACGGAATGGTACAAGTTCATGGGATATCCCAAGGAAACTTGTTAGTATTATTTCTATCATCTTAAGGACTAAAAGGTCTTTGTAGCCAAGAGAGCAGTGTTTCTTAAGAAGGAACACATTCTTAGCGGAGACAATGAGAGCGTGATAAAGTTGAGTTAGGTTGGAGAACTTAGCTCAAGCACCACTCTATAGCCGGAGTTTGTTTAGGTACCTAGTATACAAGTTTTGACTTTATGTAAGTCCGACAGAGTATTTCATCTTCCTAAGAGATATGTGAGATATATTAGAGGAGAAGATATAAAGGATATTGAACTTTTGACCTAGAAAGAGGCTATTACGAGTATAGACTCTGGGAAGTAGTAAGAAGCCATGAATTCTGAGATGGATTCTATGTACTCTAACAAGGTTTAGAACCTAGATGATGCACCCGTGTCACGCCCCCCCCCACCGAATTTAATTCTCATTTAGGAGGTGTGAACCTAATTCAAGATTGATAATATTTAATTCAACAAATAATCCAGGATCCAATCACACATTTGAGGTCACTAAAAAAAAATATTCAAGTCATTCACCTCTACAATTCACAATTCACAAAACCTGTGTAGTCTATAATCATACATCTTGTCACTAGATGATTTTTTTTTTAAATCCAAAAGCAACTTAACTAAACCATGACTATATCATAAATCCATAAGCGTGGCAATTAAAGCAATCACAAAACCAACATGTACTACATGTTTATATCAGTACACAGTTTAGACTTAACATTTCCAAAATCCTGACATAAGAGGTACTTATCAAATATTTACAAGATACATCAATCTAGATTTGTCATTGATATTTCATTACACCCAAAAAGAACTTATACAACATCAACCTATCAAGTACAAAATATTTGCCCCAAAATCTTCTAGTCTTCCACTGCCTCAACCCAATTTACACATTTTAGTGAGCGATAAGCTATTCTGAAAAATTTATATAGCAACGGGGTGAGCATATAAAGCTCAGCAAATGACTAACATATCCATAGCAAAGAGGACAGTTTTCAAACAAATGAGGTATCAAAATACAAAGCAGATATACAAGATGAAATAGTAGCATGTTTTGTTTGAATGCAGAATTACAATATCATATCGTTCGAAGCACGTTTTATTCAAACAATCGAGGAAAGGTAATTGGAGCATATCATTGGCATAAGGAGCATATCAATGACATATAGTAGCTTTCAAGGAATAACAAAGACTTATAACATTTTGGAAATATGTCAAAGAACAAAACATGAATAGAAGCTCAAATGTCACATGACGATGCATTTATTTCATTCTTATCCAAAGCATGCATAGAAACATAGCCAAAGCTTTAGATATCATATCAAACACATAGAAGGTGAAGTGGGATCATAACATAATATGGTCCATCCATTTCTAAATGACCAACAAACATAAGTCTCCCACGTTTGGGAGCTCCATCCACCCACGTCAGAGTGAAGTCATAGGGGGCCGACAGAGCATCGCGGGCTCTAAGCATAACTTCCTTTACCATTTCTGGCAAAGGTTCATATTTATCCCACAAACAGCGGAGTACAAAGGGACAGTATGAATAATGAAATTAGCATATATTGGAAGCACATGCGGAACAATGAAATATACATATGCCTTTCGAGTTAATACGATACAAACATAATCTTTCACAAATGTATTCAGATTTGAAAGGAAACAAAAGCAAGAGCATACAAGGATTTCAAGAAATCATATATATCTCAATTGAAATAAGAAAGTTAGATAAATTCAATGTCCAAAGAAATGAAACAGGAAGAGGCACATATCGAAAGCAAATGCAGAACAATGGGATGCATGTGCCGAATCATTACGATGCAAACATGATCTATAGATGATAGCTGCAGATGTACAAATAAATAAAGGACAAAAGTATACAGAAATTTAAGGTAATAATGTAAAGCTTAACTGAAGTAAGAGTTTTTGCCAAAATCGATTTCCAAAGAGAAGAAACAAGGAAAGCCGAAATCGACCAAAGCTCGATTCTGGCAGAATTTTATAGGAACATTTTATGAACTATTTGGATAACTAATTATGCTCCAATTTATACAAAATAGGTGTCATTAGAAAGCTTTGTCAATTTAGTTTTAGGCAAATCAAGTTTAACAAGAATTGAAATTTACAACAGGGAGTTGCAGATAATTTTGTAACAAAAGGTCTGAAAATATTAGCTCTATTTTACTGAATCCATAGGGTCGATGAAAGCAGATGTTTTAGTTAGCAAATGTACTCCAAAAATTTCAAATCAGTATGTACAGAAAGCATTTTGAGTCTAGCTTCGAATAAATCATACTTTGTATGAATCAGAGTTCACAGCAAAAAGTTATAAACAGTTAAGCAACAAGAGGTCAGAAATTTCAGTCCCTGTTTTGCAGAATCGGTAGGGTTAAATTAAATAGAAGTCTTAGTAGGCATTTAAACTCCAAATCATTTGATCTTAGTATCAAAATGAAGATTGTTTTGTCTACTTTCAAATGGAATAGGTTTTGTCTAAATCAGAGTTTATTACAAAATGTTATGACCGAAACATTGCATAGAGGTCAGATTACCAAAAAATTACAGATTCATATCTTTATATCAAAACGAAAGAAGGTTTGGTTCTCAGTTGAAAACTTTCAAATTTTGCAGAATAAAAATGGAAACAGAGATTAAGGTTACTATGGGATGGGGTTAGAACACTTGCCTTAAAATTATTTGAATCCCAAATGTGAGAAAATTAATGAAAAACCTCAAGCTCTTCTTCTTCTTCTTCTCTCAAACTCACGTTGGCTGCAACTCTTCAGGTTTGTTTTCTTTAACCTTTCATCTAATTATTTAGGTTTTGGCTAATACAAAAGTTGTAAGGTGTCATGCATGAAAGGGGCTAGGTGTCATCTTTAGAGCAAAGATAAGTGGCACCAACCTTAGGTTAGCTAGTGACACATGTCCACTATATATATATATATATTTTAACTTAAATCTGAATCTTTCATAAATTATATCAAACTTCTAATATTTACTCTTAGGTCCTTAGCCATAAACTTTTAATATAATATCATTGAATATAAAATAATTATTAAATAATCCATATTTTTACAAACAAACCTTTTACTAAATTTTTAAAAATGGGGGATGTTGCACTCTCCCCTCCTTAAAGAAAAATTTAGTCCTCTAAATTTATCATATCTCATTCGACGAAAAGATGAGGATAAGCTTTCATCATTTCTTCCTCAAGCTCCCAAGTTGTTTCCTCTCCAGAATGATATCTCCATATCACTTTAACTAGAGGGATAACCTGATTCCTCAAGATCTTTTCATTTTTATCAACAATCTGAGTGGGCTCTTCCACATAGGACAAGTCTTTATCAATCACCATCGGCTCATACTTAATGATATGAGAGGGATCAGGTATATACTTTCTGATCATTGAAACATGAAATATATCATGGATATGGCACAATGATGGTGGCAAGGCAATCCTGTAAGCGACAGAACCAACCCTCTCAAGAATCTCAAAAGGTCCAATAAATCTTGGGCTTAACTTTCGTTTCTTCCCAAATCTTACAATGCCTTTAGAAGGGGAGACCTTCAGGAATACAAAATCCCCGATTTGAAACTCAATATTTCGCCTTCTGTTATCAGCATAACTCTTTTGACGACTATGAGCAGTCTTTAACCTTTTTCTTATAAGTTGAATTTTCTCAGTAGTCTCTTGTACTTTTTCTGGTGCTAATAACTTTCTGTCGCCAATTTCTTCCCAACATATAGGCGTCCTGCACTTTCGCCCATATAAAGCTTCATAAGGAGCCATCTGAATACTTGAATGATAACTATTATTGTAAGTGAACTCAATAAGAGAGATACCTTTATCCCATTCACCTTTCCAATCCATAACATAGGCTCGAAGCAAATCCTCTAAGTGTTTGAATGGTTCTTTCTGATTGATCATCAGTTTGAGGGTGATAAGCAGTGCTAAACTTGACTTTAGTGCCAATAGATTCTTGTAACCTTCTCCAAAATCTAGATAGAAATCTAGAGTCTCTATCAGAGATTATCTCCTTTGGAACACCATAAAGTCTTACTATTTCATTTATATATAAATCTGCAAGCCTATCAAGATAATAATGTTAGGATCGGAGCAGCACTAAGAGGGGGGGGTGAATTAGTGCAGCGGATTAAAACTTTGGTTTTTAAAAAATCTTTCGTATGATAAGAGCGGAACTTGACAAGCTTAATCTTGAAAGCATATTCTTAAATATGCGCAGCAAAAGTAATAAGGAACTAAAGCATATAAGAAGGTTTGCAATAATGTAAATAGCAATAATGAAATGCAAGGATCACGCCGATTTTAGAGTGGTTCGGTCAAATGACCTACTCCACTTGCGAGGCCCCTCTTCGATGAGGCTCCCACCTTCCACTAGCAAGTCTCTTGAAATGGAAGGGTAAATACCCCTCTTACAACTCTTTACAAGCGGTTCACTCTCTTACAGATTTTCGAGAAGAGATGAGGTGAACACTAGCAAATTGAAAAGAAGACAAGCTAACACTTTTCTAAGACCTTTCTTTCAAACTCTTGCTGCTCAAAAAGTTGTGTTCTCAGCTAAGATTTGAGGGGTATTTATAGGCCTCAAGAGGATTCAAATTTGGGCTCCAAAATTTGGGCTCCAAAATTCAAATTCTCTTTGGGTTCCCGATGCTAGCGGTGCCACCGCCCAGCCAAGCGGTGCCACCACCCAGCGCTCGGACCGCTTGGCCCAAGAGGTGTCACCGCCCAGCACTCGAGTGCTGGGCGGTGCCACCGCCTATAGTGTTTTCAGCCAGCTATAGTGTTTTCAGCCCACCGCCTACAGTGTTTTCAACCTACAGTGTTATAGGCCCCTACTTGGGTTATAGGATTAATACCTAATCCTAACCCTAATTAACATGCTAACTACGAATTTTAAAGACATTATATAAGCTATTACAAAGTCCATAAGTCAAGACTTCTTCCGGCGAGCTTCCGGCAAACTTTCGGCGGTCTTCCGATAAACTCTCGGAAACAATTCTGCGGACTCCCGGCAAGCTCTTAAACTTCACGATTTGATCTTGGCGAGTTCCAACGAGCTTCTTCGGCAAGCTCCGATCTTTCTCGGCAAACTCTGCGAACTTCCCACGAACCTTCCGGCGAGCTTCCAAAAAACCCTTCGACAAGCTCCCTACTCATTCTCGGCTAGTTCCGGCAGCGTTCCCGATGATCCTTCGGACTTCCGTCGAACTCTTGAACTCCCAACGAATCCTTCGTGCTTGACTCCACACTTTGTTTCACTTTATGCCTTCATCGTTATCGTAGTTAATCCTGCACATGCAAACCAAAACTCTACTCCGATCTAGACAGTTATTACAACGCGAATTGACATTCTGTTGCCCGGCACGTCATTGGTTGGCGCTTCGTCTGATTCTTTAGCACATCGTCCTCTCTTGCGGCTTGTTGCCCAATCGGCGGTTGACCTCCGCAACCCCGATATCCTTGGCGCAATTCCGCTCTCCTTGGCCCGATGCCTGACGTTCGAAGCCTTCTGCCGTCCAATATCCTGACGTGATCTCCTCCGGCGCAACGTCAATTCCTCCTGCGTTAACTGTCTAATTCTGATCGAGTAGACCTGCATCACTCAAAATGCAGTTAAACATCTAAACACAATCAATTAGTTTCATCATCAAAATCCGAGATTCAAAAATAAGTCATATTGATCGATAGAAAATGTGCAGATTTCGTTAACCTATCAATGATAACCCAAATAGCATCATGCTTTCTAGAAGTTCGGGGTAGTCCTGAAATAAAGTCCATGGTAATACATTCCCATTTCCATTCAGGAATATCTAAAGGTTGCAACAAACCTCCAGGTCTTTGGTGTTCTGCTTTGATTTGCTGACAAGTCAAACACTTTGAAACATATATTGCAATCTCCTTCTTCATGCCTTCCCACCAATAATGACTTTGGAGGTCTCTATACATCTTAGTGCTACCAGGATGCATGGTGTACTTTAAATTATGACCATCTCTTAGGATTTGATCTTTGATATCTGAGTCATTTGGAACACATATTCTATCCTTAAATCTCAATAGGCCATCCTCTGAAACTCGAAAATTCACTTTCAATCCCTTTTCTACTTCATTCCTTAAGCAGATCAAGCGTCGATCTTGTAGTTGTCCTCCTTTAATTTGTTGAATGAGATCAGATTGCACTTGGATGGAGGCCATTAATATCATTGAGTCTTGCCCTTTTCTCATAACATTCGAATCATAATTCTCTTCTAATAACTTCAATTGCTTCACAACCAAAGTCGCCATAAAACTTGTAGATTTTCTACAAAGGGCATCTGCTACAACATCAGCTTTGCTCGGGTGATAACGAATGGTACAATCATAATCCTTTAGAAGTTCTATCCATCTCCGTTGTCTCATGTTTAACTCTTTTTGAGTAAAAATATACTTTAAACTCTTATGATCAGTAAAGATTTCAAATGTTCGTCCATACAAGTAATGCCTCCAAATCTTTAGAGCAAAAACAATTGCTGCCAATTCCAAATCATGAGTTGGATAATTCAGTTCGTAACTCTTTAGTTGTCTAGAAGCATAAGCAATCACTTTCCCTTCTTGCATCAAAATACATCCAAGGCCCTTTCTTGAGACATCAATGTAAACCATAAATCCCTCATCACCACTTGGAATAGTGAGAATAGGGGCACTAGTCAATCTCCTTTTTAACTCTTGAAAACTTTGCTCACAATCATCACCCCATACAAATTTCACATTCTTTTGAGTGAGTTTGGTGAGAGGTTGAGCGATTCGAGAAAATCCCTCCACAAATCTCCTATAATAACCTGCCATGCCCAAGAAGCTTCTAACTTCTGTCACGTTTGTTGGTACTTTCCACTTAACAACAGCTTCCACTTTCTTTGGATCAACAGATATACCCTTCCCTGAAATCACATGGCCTAAGAAAGCAATTTCATTCAACCAAAATTCACATTTGCTGAACTTTGCATACAACTTCTTTTCTCTTAGTATGGATAATATATTTCTCAAGTGTTCCTCATGCTCCTGATTACTCCTTGAATATACTAATATGTCATCAATGAATACAATCACACAATCGTCCAAGAATGGCTGAAATATCCTATTCATCAGTTCCATAAAAGCTGCAGGGGCATTAGTTAAACCAAAAGGCATCACTAAGAATTCATAGTGACCATATCGAGTTCTTAAAGTTGTTTTTGGAATATCCGCCTTCATGATCTTCAACTGATAGTAACCTGACCTTAAATCAATCTTGGAGAATACTTGTGCACCCTGCAATTGATCAAACAAATCATCAATTCTGGGTAAGGGATACTTGTTTTTTATGGTCACCTGATTCAATTGTCTATAATTAATACAAAGCCTTAACGTTCCATCCTTCTTCTTAACTAATAGCACCGGAGCACCCCATGGTGAAACACTGGGTCGAATGAAACCCTTATCTAATAGTTCTTGTAGTTGCTTTTTCAATTCCTCTAGCTCGAGTGGTGCCATTCTGTAAGGAGGCTTAGATATTGGGGTTGTCCCAAGGACCAAATCAATAGTAAATTCACCCTCTCTATCTAGAGATAAACCAGGCAAGTCATCTGGAAATACATCAGGGAACTCTTTGACCACTGTAATTTCATTTATGTGAGTTTCTTGATTTGAATGCTCCTTTACACACACCATATAACAAAAACAACCCTTCTGCATAAAATGATAAGCTTGAAGTGCCGATATCAAGCAAGGAGGCAAATCATGCCTAATACCCTCAAAGTAAAATATAGGCTGATCTGGTATGCAGAAAGTAATTATTTTTATATAGCAATCAACACTAGCATGATAGGAAGATAGCCAATCCATGCCAAGTATAATATCAAAACCCTGGATCTCTAGGAGAATCAAATCAGCAAGAAGTTCACATTCTCCGATAGAAATCAAACAAGATGGATAAACCAAGTTTGTTGTCAAAGAATCCCCAACAGCAGTAGTTACATATAACATATAATCTAAGGGTCTAGGTTCAATGCCCAAGTAACAAGCAAAGTGTTGTGAAACAAAAGATAAGTTGGAACCAGGATCAAACAAAACTTTTGCATTTCTTTTAGAAACATGAAGAATACCTTCAACCACAGATTTAGAGGCTCTGGAATCTTGTTCAGTAATAGCATATACTCTAGCATGGGCTGTTAACTTAGGAGGCAGTGGCCCTTTCTTCTTATTCAGTGGGTGCTAGTCATAGGTGCCCAACAAGCCAATCACGTGAGTGATGGCACTTGTGACTTGATACAGAATCTTTTTGCTTATTATATTTTGGCGTCACTTTATAACTATTGCATAAATGCATATATATATTGTGATGTCCTTGGATTTGCGCAATGGGAATCAGATCGTGATGAGATCACGATAATGAGATCGATTCACCTTTAAACACATATCCTAAATAATCCCGGTCATAGGTTACTCGAGAGGGACATCGTGATAACCGGATAGACTGGTGTGCTGTATACCCGTCCATATGATGGATGCAGCTGGTCTCATAGCTGCTCGTGTAGGGACACTAGGGATACAATCAGGTGCTCATGGAGAATGAGTTCACTGATTGATCCGCCACTACGGAATCTTTGGATGGTTGATGATGCCTTATTGTCGACAATGATTCCGTAGTCCTAATGGTGTATCTGGTCCTTAGACTTGAGACACCAAGGATGTCCTTAGATGAGTGCTCCACTCTTTGATACCGACTTATAGGTTTGGTTGTCCCGCATCTAGTACAGTGGTCATTGGGAGTGGTAGTCGACCTTCGAGGGCTATTGAGTGTCGATAGAGGATCATCCACTCTACTGCGTCATGAGAGGAATAACCCATGTGTTCTTGCTCGGACAAATCCCAGCTAGGGTCATTCGGGTTGAGAGAGAAAGAGTTCTCCTGAGAATCCGATTAGAGCGAGACTTCGAGTAGAAACCGTATGGGTCCGACAACACCATGCTTTCGATATCGGTCTCGGGATATTAGATGGATGAGGGACTATAGGTACATGGTAACGAGGACGCAGGTGTCTAATGGATTGGATTCCCCCAGATCGTCAGGGGACTACGGGCGTAGTGGCCTAGTAACGTCCGTAGTCGATGAGTCGAGTGAATTATTACAGAGATAATAATTCACCGAAGTTAGAAGGAGTTAGGACATGTATGACTCACGGCCAGCTTTCGATATTGGGCCTAGAGGGGTCACACACATATGGTAGGCATTGCGATGAGTAGAGGTTCAGATATGAGATATCCGGCCGGAGCCCTTGTCTTATTGGATGCAGATCCAATACCCACTAGGGAAGGACCCATTAGGGTTTGACACGGGATCTCTATAAATAGGAGGGATTCACGACTTCATAGGCTAGAGTCTTTGCTTGCCTTTCCTATTCTCCTCTCTCTCCACCTCTCAGGCTGGAGTTTTGAGGAGGGTCGCCGCCAACCCCTGCTGTGTGGATCACCGCTAGAGAGGAGGGACGCTTGACCTCCTTCACCCTCTCCTAAGGATCTGCAAGGAAACAGGGATATCTGATCTCCCTAGGTAACACAATCTCTATCGCCAGTTTTGTGTTTTGTGGATTTTTTTTTTTCAATCTCGCATCTGACGAACATCTTTTTGGGAATCGGGGATTTTGTTTTCTTGTTCTTCCGCCAAGATATGATGTCGCCCCGTTGATTTCCCAACAAAGGTATCGAGCCAGGTTGTTCGTGCGAATGATTGGTTTTGAACTGCGTGTGTTGTGTTTAGGAAGAATATTGGCGTCAAAATCGTTGACGAAAAAAGGAAAAAAGGGCAGCAACAGTTGCTGCCCTCGATCTCGCGTCGTCTTGCGCAGCCCGGCCAGGCAGGGCAGTGCTGTGCCTGCCTGCAGTCGGTCGGGCGGTCTGTTTGCAGCAGGCTTGCCCGGTGAAATGGCAGCCACCACAGGGCCAGGGGAGGCGATGGCGCCCTTCCGCCCGCAAGAAGCGACGCTTCCGCCAGCAGGGTTACGGCGCCTGCCGCCCGCAAGGGGAGCGGCGCCGCCATGCAGAACAGCGACGCCACCGCCATGCTCTCCGCGGCAAAAACCCCCCCACAGGCGACCGCTGGCGAGGCGACAAGACCGCTGATGCGAGGCGACGCCCGGCGAGGCCCCACCAATGATGGCGTCGCCGCCCGGGCGCCGCTGTAAGGCGAGGGCAGGTCCCTCGCCCGTCCGTCGCCGAACCGCCAATGTGGCGGTGGCGGCGGCGGCGGCAAACAGCGTGAGAAATTAGGGTTTTGGGCAAAAGGACGGTTTTGCCCCCGCGAATTTGAGAAATTCTAGTTTCTGTCTTTTGTCCAAATTATGAAAATACCCTTAGGAATTGAGAAATTCCCTACATGTCCCTGATTTCAGAAAAATATTAATTAATTAAAAGGTTTAGTTGATTATTATTTTTATTATTATCTTGTAGTCCTACATGATGATGATTATTTATACATGTGATGTATGATGTGTGGACGGATGATCATGGACCGTGTGATGTGTGTACTTGTGATTATTATTATTGAAGTCTACGAACCTCGATTATATTTCTCGTTTATTGTCGGGCCTGCGTGCCTATGATTAAGTTGTAATCACATGAGGAGGCGTGAAGGAGCATGGATGCGATAAGGGACCACGAGATTCGACGATCGTGATGCATGGAGATGCATCAAGATGTCGAAACGGAACCGACGAGGAGGAGATGGACAATCACAAGGGTATGGAGATGCACCGCTGCACACATAGATCTTGATGTGAGTGATTAGGCCCTCATCGGCTCGGGCCTAATCATATTAGGTTGTGGTCCATGATCATCTGATGTGATTGCTTATACACATACTAGATATGTATATATATTCGCATGCGATGTAAATATATATTAAATATGTATATGTGTGACATGTCATATTAGGAGACCAAATTATAGAAACATCTCTCGATAATATTAAATTAGGTAAACGTGAGGCAATTAGATTGACCCACGTGGCCTTCCATCGTTATGGTAGGAACCGATTCCGGTGTAGGTTGAGTTGGTCGAGTCCTTGAGACTCACCTATATCGCGATTCGCTATCTTGCTTACGACATAGAGATGTCACCGGTGACCCGAGACATGGTATGCTTGGTCGAGTCCCTCGAGGGTATATCATCAAATCGGACTCATCTTGTAACGAAGGTGTTGACTTAACCGCAGCATCATGGTTGGTCGAGTCCCTCGAGGCCATGGTGATTCGGAGGCGAACAGACAGGAATCACAAGGAGTTGTGATCGGCAAGAGTTGCCTACCTTTTAGGCTTAGTGTGATTGGTCGAGTCCCTCGAGGTTACACTAAGACGCTGATTGGATCCTGATCCCCACTAGAAGTCTGCTGGAGACTTTCGTTTCACATGCTGAGGGTGTCGCGTGACTCGTTAGTAAAATCGTGGGAGCATATTAAGATAGAAGTCCATATCTTGATAGTTTATTTCTTGTAAAATCTGCATGTTATTCATTTCTGCTACATCTTTATTTACAGAAAATGTTGCTTTCAAATCCTTTACGTGGCATACTTGATGTCAACTGCCTTACTGGTCCAAATTATATGGATGGGCTCCGTAACTTGAGAATTGTTCTCACAACGGAGAAAATCCTGTACGTCCTTGATACAGTGATGCCTACGCCCGAAGAAGGGGCAACCGAGGATGAGATCGCTCGCTACGTGAAGTACATTGATGACTCCACTCTTGCTCAGTACTATATGTTGGGCTCTATGACTCCAAAGTTACAGAGACAACATGAAAAGATGGATGCCAGATCCATTCTCCTACATGTCCGAAAATTGTTTGAGGAACAGGGAAGGACTCAACGATATGAGATATCCAAGAGTCTTTTCCACGCTAGGATGACTAAGGGGACACCGGTTCAGAACCATGTCCTAAAGATGATTGAGTGGATAGAGAAACTCACAGGTCTAGGAATGGTCCTAGAGGATAACTTGTGTGTGGAAATTGTGCTTCAGTCCCTACCAGATTCCTTTTCACAGTTCATAATGAATTTTAATATGAACAAGCTTGAGGTGACTCTCCTAGAGCTCCTCAATATGTTGAGGGAGGCAGAGAGTACTATTAAGAAAGAGAAGCCAGTTCTCTACATTGGTGAGACCAGAAAGAAAAGGAAAGCAGAAAAGTCCCTTAAGAAGGAAAAGGGCAAGGGCAAACAAGGTAAAGCAAAGGTTGCTAAGAAAGACCCAGCAAAGGACAAAGGCCAGTGCTTCCACTGTGGTAAAGATGGGCATTGGAAGAGAAACTGCAAAGAGTACCTTGCAGAAAGGGCAAAACAAAAGCTTGATGAAGCTTCAGGTACATTCATGATCAGTCTCCATTTGTCAGACTCTTATGATAACACATGGGTATTGGATACCGGTAGTGCTTATCATATATGCAATTCGTTGCAGGTTCTGGCAAGGCCTAGGAGACTACAGAGAGGCGAGATGGACCTCAAGATGGGTAATGGAGCAAAAGTTGTTGTATTAGCTGTTGGCGAGGTCGCCCTACATCTGCCTAGTGGAGCTTTTATTGCATTAGATGCATGTTATTTTGTTCCTTCTATTATCAAAAACATTATCTCCATTTCATGTTTAACAGTTAGTGGATATAAATTTGTTTTTGAGAACAATGGTTGTTCGATATTATTAGATGATAAGATCATCACGAAAGGAACATTACATAATGGTTTATTTATGTTAGACACCACTTCACATATCATGAATGTAAATATGTCCAAAAGGAAACGAGATGAGTTGAACAGTGCATACCTGTGGCATTGTAGGCTAGGTCATATCCATAAAAGAAGGATTCAAAAGTTGCTAAATGATGGATATCTAGATCCATTCGACTATGTGTCATATGCGACTTGTGAGCCTTGCATTCGTGGAAAACTGACCAAATCTCCATTTAGTAGAACTGGAGAGAGAGCCAATGAGTTGTTGGAACTCATACATAGTGATGTATGTGGACCCATGTCAACTCATGCCATTGGAGGTTACTCCTACTTCATTACATTTACTGATGATTTCTCAAGGTATGGATATGTGTACTTAATGAAGTACAAGTCTGAGGCCTTTGAGAAATTCATAGAGTATAAGAATGAGGTGGAGAACCGTGACCGAAAGAGTATCAAAACTCTTCGATCAGATCGAGGAGGTGAATACTTAAGTACACAGAGTTTACTCAGTTCCTCAAGGACAATGAGATATTATCCCAATGGACACCTCCTTATACACCTAGCTCAATGGTGTCTCTCTCTCGGAGAAATCGTACATTATTAGATATGGTACAGTCCATGATGAGTTTCGCTGACCTACCCATCTCATTCTGGGGATATGCCCTAGAAACCGCAGCTTACCTTCTGAACAGAGTTCCAACTAAGTCGGTAATGTCTACACCATATGAGATATGGAAAGGGAAGAAGTCTGATCTTAAGGTTGTTAAGATCTGGGGCTGCCTTGCCCATGTTAGAAGACACAACCCCGATAAGTTAGAATTAAGGACAGAGCGATGCAAATTTGTGGGATACCCCAAGGAAACTTATGGGTATTATTTCTATCATCTCGAGGACCAAAAGGTCTTTGTAAGTAAGAGAGCAGTGTTCCTTGAGAAGAAACACATTCTTGACGGAGACAGTGGGAGAATGATAGAATTGAGCGAGGTTGGAGAACCAAGCTTAAGTACCACTCTACAACCCGAGTCTGTTCAGGTACCTAATACACAAGTATCAACTTTACGCAGGTCTGATAGAGTATCCCATCCTCCTGAGAGATATGTGGGACATATTAGAGCAGAGGATGTAGAGGATATTGATCCTCAGACCTATGAGGAGGCTATTATGAGTATAGACTCCGGGAAGTGGAAAGAAGCCATGAATTCTGAGATGGATTCTATGTACTCCAATAAGGTTTGGAACCTAGTTGATGCGCCCGAAGGTATTGTACCCATCGGTTGCAAGTGGATCTTTAAGAAAAAGATCGGAGTAGATGGAAAGGTAGAGACCTATAAAGCAAGGCTAGTGGCTAAGGGGTATCGTCAAAGGCAAGGTGTTGACTACGACGAAACTTTCTCACCCGTAGCAATGCTAAAATCCATCAGAATTCTATTGGCTATTGCAGCACACTATGATTATGAGATCTGGCAGATGGATGTGAAAACCGCATTCCTCAACGGGAACCTCAAGGAGGAGGTGTATATGATGCAACCTGAGGGATTCGTGTCCAAGAACTGCCCAGATAAGGTGTGTAGGTTGCTTAGATCCATTTATGGACTAAAGCAAGCTTCCCGAAGTTGGAACATAAGATTTGATGAGGCAATCAGATCTTATGACTTCATTAAGAACGAAGATGAGCCTTGTGTATACAGAAAGGTAAGTGGGAGCGCTATCACCTTTTTGGTGTTATATGTGGATGACATCCTCATCATTGGGAATGACATAGGAATGCTATCCACAGTAAAGGCTTGGTTATCTAGATACTTCTCCATGAAGGACTTAGGGGAAGCATCTTATATCTTGGGGATTAGAATCTATAAAGATAGATCCAAGAGGATGCTTGGCTTGTCCCAGTCCAAGTACATAGAAACTATTGTCAAAAGGTTTGGCATGAAAAATTCCAAGAGAGGTCTCATACCGATGAGACATGGGATATCGCTTTCTACGAGTATGTCCCCAAAGACTCCAGAAGAAAAGGGCGAACATGGATATGATACCTTATGCCTCAAAGAATAGGGTCTATCATGTATGCCATGCTATGTCTTGGGCCTGATATAACGATGCTCTGAAAGTGTCACGAAAGGTATCAGGCGGATCCAGACTTGGAGCATTGGAAAGTAGTAAAGTGTATCCTTAAGTACTTGAGAAGGACTAAGGATCTTTTACTAGTATATGGAGGTAATAGCCTTAAGGTTGAAGGCTACACTGACTCAAGTTTTTAGTCTGATGTCGATGATAGCAAGTCGAATTCAGGGTATGTGTACACCTTGAATGGAGGAGCAGTGTCTTTGGAAGAGTTCCAAGTAAGATACCACTACCGACTCGACCACAGAGGCGGAGTACATTGCTGCATCGATGCAGCAAAGGAGGGAGTCTGGGGTGAAGAAGTTCATCACAGATTTGGGAATCGACATCTGAGATAGCGACAAGTCGACTTCCTTATATTGGGACAACTATGGGGTGATTACTCAAATAAGGAAACCCGGGTCTCATCAAAAGTGTTCGAGGAGGTTCCAGCTTATAAGAAAGATCGTAACTTGAGGAGATGTAGCAGTGGAAAAGAGTTCCATCCAAGATAACATTGCAGATCCAATCGACAAAACCGTTGTCTCATTTTGTCTTTGAAGTCCGCAGGGGGTCCGATGGGGATCGACACATAGGTGATTGGCTTTAGGTCAAGTAGGAGATTGCTAGTCATAGGGGCCCAACAAGCCAATCACGTGAGTGATGGCACTTGTGACGACGATACTGAATCTTTTTGCTTATTATATTTTTTGGCGTATATCACTTTATAACTATTGCATAAATGCATATATATATTGTGATGTCCTTGGATTTGTGCAATTGGACTTCGGATCGTGATGAGATCACGATAATGAGATCGATTCACCTTTAAACACATATCCTAAATAATCCCGGTCATAGGTTACTCGAGAGGGACATCGTGATAACCGGATAGACCGGTGTGTTGTGTACCCGTCCATATGATGGATGCAGCCGGTCTCATAGCTGCTCGTGTAGGGACACTAGGGATACAAGATAGGTGCTCATTGGAGAATGAGTTCACTGATTGATCCGCTTTACGGAATGCTGGATGCTTGATGATGCCTTATTGTCGACAAATGATTCCGTAGTCCTAGTGGTGTATCGGTCCTTAGACTTGAGACACCAAGGATGTCCTCTGTATGAGTGCTCCACTCTTTGGTACCAGACTTATAGGTTTGGCTGTCCCAAAATCTAGTACAGACTAGTCATTGGGAGTGGTAGTCGACCTTACGAGGGCTATTGAGTGTCGATAGAGGATCATCCACTCGGCGTCATGAGAGGAATATCCCATGTGTTCTTGCTCAGACAAATCCCCGGCCGGGTCATTCGGGTTGAGAGAAAAGAGTTCTCCCGAGAATCCGATTAGAGCGAGACTTCGGTAGAAAACCGATAGGTCCGACAACACCATGCTCGATATATGGTCTCCGGGATATTAGATGGATGAGGGACTATAGGTACATGGTAACCGAGACGACGCAGGTCTAATGGATTGGATTCCCCAATCAGATCACTGGGGACTACTACAGTAGTGGCCTAGTACGTCCGTGAGTCGATGAGTCGAGTGAATTATTACAATAATAATAATTCACCGAAAGTTAGAAGGAGTTCTCGACAGGTATGACTCACGGCACCTATTGGATATTGGGCCTAGAGTGTCACACACATGGTGGTAGGCATTATGATGAGTAGAGGTTCGGATATGAGATATCCGACGGAGCCCTTGTCTTATTGGATGCAGATCCAATACCCACTAGGGAAGGACCCATTAGGGTTTGACACAGGATCTCTATAAATAGGAGGGATTCACAGCCTCATAGGCTAGAGTCTTTGCTTGCCTTCCTTATTCTCCTCTCCCTCTCCACCTCAGAGGCCTGGAGTTTTGAGGAGGGTCGTCGCAACCCTGCTGTGTGGATCACCGCTAGAGAGGAGGACGCTTGACCTCCTTCACCCTCTCCTAAGGATCTACAAGGAAACAGGGATATACAATCTCCCTAGGTAACACAATCTCTATACGCAGTTTTGTGTTTTTTGATTTTTTTTACCAATCTTATATGCATTTACGAACATCTTTTTTTTTTTTTGGGAATCGGGGATTTTTGTTTTCTTGTTCTTCCGCTGCTCATATGATGTCGCCCCCGTTGATTTCCCAACTGTGGGCAATCTCTTACTTGATGATCTAATTTCCCGCAAGCAAAACAAGCTCCAATCGTCCGAAAACATTGACTTGTTTCATGATTTAATCCACATTTGGCACATGAATGAGTCCTCTGTGGTGGTTTTTCTTTCTCAAATCTAGACATCTTGACCCTCTTATAACTTGTTTCAGATTCATAACCTCTCTTACTTTTGCTGATAAACTTCTTATCTTTCTTGTCCCTGATTTCTTGAATTTCCTCCAAGTCTCTTTCAATTATTAAAGCCCTTTAGACCACATCGGCATAAGCTTGGAGTTTTAATGCTGATATTCGACTTCTTATAGCTGGCCTTAGACCCCTTTCAAATTTCTTTGCTTTTCTAATTTCATCATCAGTTATATGAGTGGCAAATGTGGAGAGCTCAGTGAATTTGGATTCATACTTTGCAATTGTCAAATTTCCCTGGATGAGATTCAAGAACTCCAATTCTTTCTGCTATCTAATACAATCCGGAAAATATTTATCGTTGAACTTTTCTATGAATGTCTTCCATGTGATTGGCTCATGTTTGATTTCAGAAATCCTTTTAATTATTCTCCACCAGTGCTCGGCCTCTCCTTCCAACATAAAGGCTGCAAGAGAAACCTTTTGGTCTTCAGGGCAATTTATGACATCAAATATTTTTTCTATCTGCATCACCCATCGTTCTGCTGTCATTGGATTAGGCTGTTAGGACTCTAGCTAGGAGAGTCCTAATTGAGAGGGACATTCATGTAAAACCTACCTAAGCCGACCCCTATTAAAGATGTGAAGAGGCCGGCTAGGGTTAGGAGATTGTTTCTTAGAGATAAATTAGGAGTTGTAAAGAAATAGGAGTCTTGATTAGAAGTCTATTAGGAGTTGGTTAGAAGAAGGAGTCTTGAGTAGGAGTCTTGAGTAGAAGTCCTATTAGGAGTTAGGGTTTAGAAACCCTATAAATAGCCATGTATTCCTCCTCTTTTCACAAGCAATAGATGAATCTTTTCTGCAGCCTTTGAGCAGCAACTTGGAGGGAGGAACCCCTATAGAGTTCCAAGGAGGCCGATCTCCTAAAGAGATCAACCCCAAGTTTAGAATCTGCAAGGGTTCTAACACCTGGTATCAGAGCAGCGTTCTTGGCGTCTTGCTGCCCTTCTATAGCCATCCATCAACCCTCCACAACCGCCCAAAGCAATTCCCACAATTGCTTAAGAGATCGTTGTCAAATTCCACCGTCATCTCCACCACCACGGATCATCCTTTGATCTCCCCGTGAATTGCAACAGGTTCTGGTTTTCTACCTTCCTGCTACTGCAATTTAGTTATTCTTATTTGAAAATCCCAAAAAAATTATTCCTATATTGCTGCATATACTTTTTGTCATAAAGTTTTCATCTCTACGACGAAAGATACATTGCAGAATTCCAACCGTATAGCACAGTATGTTTGATCTTGCTATTGTGTTTTTTCTATCCAAATCTCTACGAAATTTTTATGACATCTTTGACATTTCTTAATAGCAGATTCCCTTTGGTTTCATAAAAAAATTCTCAATATAAACCACTGATCTTTTAAGTCTAATCTGCTATACTTAAAAATCTGTGCTGCAGAAAATTTCAACCGCATATTGTTGCCTTAACCCATCTATTTGCAATCTTTTTTGAATGAAATTTCTTATACACTTCATAGATCATCTTGGCTTCCATCTAAGAATGATCTATAAAGAAATGCATCTCTAAAAATGATTTTGTGTTGCTGCAAATTTTCGTCGTAACCTGTTGGAATTTCTCGACGAGAATTCTGCTATCGCAACTTGCACCAATTTCCTTGCTGTTATACTGCCGAAATTTTCTTGATTAAATTAGATATCCTTGCTGTTATATAAATTATGATTTTGCTATCAATTCCCTCCTCAATTCTCTCACGTTTTTGGTGGGAATTACATCGAGAAACCGTTGTTTCTTCGACGACAATTCTACTCTTACAAGATAGCACATACTTGCTGCAACTTCTATTGATTTCTACCAAACCTTTGCTACCATCTACCACAGATCCAAAACTTTTATCTACAGCCCTAAAACTCTACCAAACCACACCCTCAACCTGCACCCAAAATAGCCACAAAACAAGCCTAAACCGTAGCCTACATCCATCAATCTACCAACCCTTTCGACCATCACCTCTCTCAACCAATACATACCTTTAACCCGACAACAAAAGAGAGATCTTGATATCACAGATTAGATGACATATACTATGATATATGAGGAGGTATTCAATGCTAAATTCGAAGCCTTCGAGGCGCGAATGGAGGATAAGATTGGGATGCTCTTTACCGAACTTAGATTGGGCCGACCACTAAGCCCGAAGAAATCACATCAAGGAGAGAGCTTTTCCTAATCGCACCAAGCCCAAAGATACGACTTCCAAGAGAGGAGAAACTCTATGACCAACCTAAACTATCCATGCATGAGAGTGGACTTCCCTAGATGGGAAGAAGGAGACCCGATTGGTTGGATCTCGCGCGCGGAGCGATATTTTCGGTACCACAAAATCGCAGATACATCTATGATGAAAATTGCAGCTATACATCTTGAAGGGGATGCTATACAGTGGTTTGACTGGTTTGAACATACTTATGGAGTCTTTTCATGGCAACAATTCAAAGAAGGACTATTGATACGCTTCAAACCAACCGATTACGAGAATATTGACGGACAACTAGCAAAGATCCGACAAACCTCGACCATTCAGGAGTACCAAACTAGGTTTGAAAAGTTATCTAATCAAACTCATGATTGGTCTCAAAAACAGCTATTGAGGACCTTCATTGAGGGCTTGAAGCCGGAGATCCGAGGAGAAGTTAAAGCGCGACAACCGTATACGCTTTTGGCAGCCATCTCTTTCGCATGACATCAAGAGGAGCAATTGAACCATGAAGCTCAGAGGACTAGGGTCACTCCTCAACCAGTAATATTAAAGCCCTCAGCCCCCCCTACTGTCGACCAAGTCCCTACACCAAAGAGGTTAACAGGAGAAGAGCTTCGGGAGCGATATGCGAAGGGGTTATGTTGGCATTGTGACGAGCCGTGGAGCCGTGAGCATCGCTGTAGTAAAGGGAGACTTCTTATGATTGAACCAATAGAAGAAGAGGTCATTGAATATTCAGAAGAGAGCTTGGAACATGAAGAAGAAGATACAGAAGAAGAGCCATAATCGATCGAAGTTATGGTACATGCACTAGCCGACTACTCAAACCCGCAAACGATGAAAGTTGGAGGCCTTCTCAAACAACAACCGATCACTGTTCTCATCGACACGGGCAGTACTAATAACTTTCTAAACAGTAAGGTTGCTGCCCAGATTGCTTTACCTATTGAGAATTACAGCAGGTTTGACGTTAAGATCGCCGATGGATGGATTTTAAAGTATGATCGTAGGCGCCTGCAAGAGAAACTATTGCTGTAGAACCAAGAGATAATTGCAGATTTCTTCCTTCTCCCGCTTGATGATCATGAGGCCATGCTCATAAATAAATGGTTGATAACATTAGGTGATATTTCTTAGAATTTTATGCAACTAATTATGAAATTTTACAGTAAGGAGAAACAGGTGATACTGAACGAGAAACATGGGGGCGACGTAACGATGATTTGCACACAACAAATGGAGAAGATTTTGCATAAAGCATGCCATAGATTTTTGGTACAACTTGAGCAGCAAACTAAGGGAGAGCCAATAGACTTTGAAGATCCAAACCTACTTCCTTTGCTTGCTGAATTTTCAGATATATTTGACGAACCTTACAACCTACCTCTTACCCGTCGACATGATCATTATATAACGATTCTTTCAGACAAACCTCTAGCAAATACTCGGCCATATCAATATCTACATCTCCAGAAGGATGAAACAGAAAGGATTGTAAAAGAGATGCTCAAAACAGGAGTTATTCGGCCAAGTTGCAACCTCTACTCTTCACCGGTGCTACTTGTACGCAAGAAGGATGGAACATGGCGAATATGCATTGATTACCGAGCTTTAAATGGCATCACCGTCAAGGAAAAGTATCCAATACCAGTGGTGGATGAACTTCTTGATGAATTAAAAGGAGCTCGAGTCTTCACGAAGTTGGACCTCCGATCCGGTTACCACCAAATTCGGGTATGTGACGATGACATTCCAAAAACTACATTTCGCACACATAATGGCCATTATGAATTCTTAGTAATGCCTTTTGGACTCACTAATGCTCCTTCAACCTTTCAAAGTCTCATGAACGATATTTTTCGGAGCTATCTTCGTAAATTTGTGCTGGTATTTTTTGATGATATTATCATTTACAGCCCTTCTTTTGAGACTCACTTTCAGCATTTACAGATTGTTCTGACGATCCTTCGGGAGAATACTCTTTTTGTAAAGCAACTAAAGTGCAGCTTTCTCCAGCAAAAACTAGAGTACCTTGGGTATATAATATCAGAAAAAGGAGTGGCAATAGACCCAGCAAAAATTGAGGCAATGCAAGGCTGGCCGAAACCTACAAACGTGAAATTACTGCAGGGGTTCCTTGGACTAACGGGCTACTACCAAAAATTTGTTAAGGACTATGGGAAGATCAGTGCACCACTCACTTCTTTACTGAAAAAAGATGCTTTCCAATGGTCGGACAAAGCCTCTGCTGCCTTCGACAAAATTAAGGCAGCCATGACAACGACGCCGGTGCTTGCGCTACCAGATTTTAATAGACCCTTCATCATTGAGACCGATGCATCTGGAGTCAGAATTGGAGCCGTTGTCATGCAAGATGGTCAACCACTCACAAACACTAGCAAGACACTATCTCCCTCCCATCAAAATAAGTCAATATATGATAAAGAGATGCTTGCCATTGTGCGCGCAGCAACGAGGTGGAGACCCTACTTGAATGGTCGACGATTTCAAATTAAAATCGACCATAAAAGCCTCAAGTACTTTTTGGAGCGAAAGATATCATTCCCTGAGCAGCAAAAATGGGTAACAAAACTTCTTGGATTTGATTATGAAATAACTTACAAAAAGGGGAAAGAGAATATTCTTGCAGATGCGCTTTCGCAGCTACCCGAGCAAGCTGAAGTTTCAGCCGTTTCACTTCCGACCAGCGACATCCTTGAGGATATTAAGATGGAATGGTAGGAAGATTTAGAGACAAGTAAGATTATAAAAAAATTGCAGGAAGCACCAAGCTTCGTGGCTCATTACAATTGGGACTCAAAAGAATTACACGACAAGGGACGCATTGTGCTTATGATAAATTCTACTTGCATCTTCACGAGCAGATTTTGGACAAAGTTATTCTATATACAGGGTACTAAATTGAAAGGGAGTACGGCATATCACCCGCAAATCAACGGTCAGACAAAATTTGTAAATAGGTGCTTGGAGACAGCCCAAAGCCACCCACCAAATATGACTATCCAAGGAGAACTCCAGACCCAGCCAAGTATCATTATTGATCGACGGATCGTGACTCGACGACAACGACCCACTACTACAGTGCTAATACAGTGGGTGAACCTACCAATAGAAGATGCCACTTGGGAGAACTATGACGACTTGAAGATCAAATTCTAAAAATTCATGAATCGTCAGCCTTGAGGACAAGGCTGATTTGAAGAGGGCGGGTTTGTTAGGACTCTAGCTAGGAGAGTCCTAATTGAGAGGGACATTCATGTAAAACCTACCTAAGCCGACCCCTATTAAAGAGGTGAAGAGGCCGGCTAGGATTAGGAGATTGTTTCTTAGAGATAAATTAGGAGTTGTAAAGAAAATAGGAGTCCTGATTAGAAGTCTATTAGGAGTCGGTTAGAAGGAGTCTTGAGTAGGAGTCTTGAGTAGGAGTCATATTAGGAGTTAGGGTTTAGAAACCCTATAAATAGCCATGTATTCCTCCTCTTTTTACAAGCAATAGATGAATCTTTTCTGCAGCCTTTGAGCAGCAACTTGGAGGGAGGAACCCCTATAGAGTTCCAAGGAGGCCGATCCCCTAAAGAGATCAACCCCAAGTTTAGAATCTGCAAGGGTTCTAACACAGGCTCACCACTAAAACTAGGAGGACTAAGCTTCTTAAACTGTTCAATTCCCAACCCAGTATGGTTTGATGCCCCCGTTCTATTATTTCCTCCTTGTTGGACTTGTTGTTGCATCACTTGTGTCATAGTCTCAAGAGTTCTCAGAATTCCACTTAATTGATCAGTAGTAGATGCAATAGGAGAACTAGATGTCCTCGTCATCCTCACTTCCTAAAAACAACAAAAGAGATTTTTTTTTTTTAATCAATCTCTAAATAAAATTCACTAAACCAGCAAATTCTTTTTGTGTATCTAGCATATCAAAATAATAATAATAATAATAATCTTAGTGATCCTCAAATCATGCTCTGATACCACTCTGTCACGCCCCCCCCCACCGAATTTAATTCTCATTTAGGAGGTGTGAACCTAATTCAAGATTGATAATATTTAATTCAACAAACAATCCAGGATCCAATAACACATTTGAGGTCACTAAAAAAAAACATTCAAGTCATTCACCTCTACAATCCACAATTCACAAAACCTGTGCAGTCTATAATCATACATCATGTCACTAGATGATTTTTTTTTTTAAATCCAAAAGCAACTTAACTAAACCATGACTATATCATAAATCCATAAGCGTGACAATTAATGCAATCACAAAACCAAATATACTACATGTTTATATCAGTACATAGTTTAGACTTAACATTTCCAAAATCCTGACATAAGAGGTACTTTTCAAATATGTACAAGATACATCAATCTAGATTTGTCATTGATATTTCATTACACCCAAAAAGAACTTATACAACATCAACCTATCAAGTACAAAATATTTGCCCCAAAATCTTCTAGTCTTCCACTGCCTCAACCCAATTTACACATTTTAGTGAGCGATAAGCTATCCTGAAAAATTTATATAGCAACGTGGTGAGCATATAAAGCTCAGCAAATGACTAACATATCCATAGCAAAGAGGACAGTTTTCAAACAAATGAGGTATCAAAATACAAAGCAGAGATACAAGATGAAACAGTAGCATGTTTTGTTTGAATGTAGAATTACAATATCATATCGTTCGAAGCACGTTTTATTCAAATAATCGAGGAAAGGTAATTGGAGCATATCATTGGCACAAGGAGCATATCGATGACATATGGTAGCTTTCAAGGTATAACAAAGACTTATAATATTTTGGAAATATGTCAAAGAACAAAACATGAATAGAAGCTCAAATGCCACATGACGATGCATTCATTTCATTCTTATCCAAAGCATGCATAGAAACATAGCCAAAGCTTTGGATATCATATCAAACACATAGAAGGTGAAGTGGGATCATAATATAATATGGTCCATCCATTTCTGAATGACCAACAAACATAAGTCTCCTACGTCTGGGAGCTCCATCCACCCACGTCTGAGTGAAGTCATAGGGGGCCGGCAGAGCATCGCGGGCTCTAAGCATAACTCCCTTTACCATTTCTGGCAAAGGTTCACATTTATCCCACAAACACCGGAGTACAAAGGGACAGTATGAATAATGAAATTAGCATATATTGGAAGCACATGCGGAACAATGAAATATACATATACCTTTCGAGTCAATACGATACAAACATAATCTTTCACAAATGTATTCAGATTTGAAAGGAAACAAAAGCAAGAGCATACAAGGATTTAAAGAAATCATATATATCTCAATTGAAATAAGAAAGTCAGATAAATTCAATGTCCAAAGAAATGAAATTGGAAGAGGTACATATCGAAAGCAAATGCGGAACAATGGGATGCATGTGCCGAATCATTACGATGCAAACATGATCTTTAGATGATAGCTGCAGATGTACAAATAAATAAAGGACAAAAGTATACAGGAATTTAAGGTAATAATGTAAAGCTTAACTGAAGTAAGATTTTTTGCCGAAATCAATTTCCAAAGAGAAGAAACAAGGAAAGCCGAAATCGACCAAAGCTCGATTCTGGCAGAATTTTATAGGAACATTGTATGAACTATTTGGATAACCAATTATGCTCTAATTTATACAAAATAGGTGTCATTAGAAATCTTTGTCAATCTAGTTTTAGGCAAATCAAGTTTAAAAAGAATTGGAATTTACAACAGGGAGTTACAGATAATTTTGTAACAAAAGGTCTGAAAATATTAGCTCTATTTTACTGAATCCATAGGGTCGTTGAAAGCAGATGTTTCAGTTAGCAATTGTACTCCAAAAATTTCAAATCAGTATGTACAGAAAGCATTTTGAGTCGAGCTTCGAATAAATCATACTTTGTATGAATTGAAGTTCACAGCAGAAAGTTATAAACAGTTAAGCAACAAGAGGTCAGAAATTTCAGTCCCTGTTTTGCAGAATTTGTATGGTTAAATTAAACAGAAGTCTTAGTAGGCATTTGAACTCCAAATCATTTGATCTTAGTATAAAAATGAAGATTGTTTTGTCTACTTTTAAATGGAATAGGTTTTGTCTAAATCAGAGTTTATTACAAAATGTTATGACCGAAAAATTGCATAGAGGTCAGATTACCGAAAAATTACAGATTCATATCTTTATATCAAAACGAAAGAAGGTTTGGTTCTCAGTTGAAATCTGAATAAAAATGGAAACAGAGATTAAGGTTACTGTGGGATGGGGTTAGAATACTTGCCTTAAAATTATTTGAATCCCAAATGTGAGAAAATTGATGAAAAACCTCAAGCTCTTCTTCTTCTTCTTCTTCTTCTTCTTCTCTCAAACTCTCGTTGGCTACAACTCTTCAGGTTTGTTTTCTTTAACCTTTCATCTAATTATTTAGGTTTTAGCTAATACAAAAGTTGCAAGGTGTCTTGCATGCATGAAAGGGGCTAGGTGTCATCTTCAAAGCAAAGATAAGTGGCACCAACCTTAGGTTAGCTAGTGACACATGTTCACTATATATCTATATATATATATATTTTTTTTCACTTAAATCTGAATCTTTCATAAATTATATCAAACTTCTAATATTTACTCTTAGGTCCTTAGCCATAAACTTTTAATATAATATCATTGAATATAAAATAATTATTAAATAATCCTTATTTTTACAAACAAACCTTTTACTAAATTTTTAAAAATGGGGGATGTTACAACCCGTGGGTAGTGTAGCCATCGGTTGCAAGTGAATCTTCAAGAAGAAGATCAGAGTAGATGAAAAGGTAGAGACCTATAAAGCAAGGTTAGTGGCTAAGGGGTATCATCAAAGACAAGGTTTTGACTATGATGAAACCTTCTCACTCGTAGCCTTACCAAAATCCATTCGAATTCTATTGGCTATTATAGCACACTATGATTATGAGATCTGGCAGATGGATGTGAAAACTACGTTCGTCAATGGAAATCTAAAGGAGAAGGTGTATATGATACAGCCCGAGGAATTCATGTTTAAGGACTGCCCAAATAGGGTGTGTAGGTTGCTTAGGTCTATTTATGGACTGAAGCAAGCTTCCTAAAGTTGGAACATAAGATTTGATGAGGCAATCAGATCTTATGGCTTCGTTAAGAATGTAGATGAGCTTTGTGTGTATAGGAAGGTAAGTGGGAGTGCTATTACTTTCTTATTGTTATTTGTGGATGACATCTAGATAATTGGGAATAATGTAGGTGTTAAGATCAAGAATGACACTAAGAGGGGTGAATTAGTGTAGCAGATAAAATCATCGGTTTTGTAAGATATTCGTTTGTTGAAAACCAATTTCGAAAAGTGCTTGACTTTAGAGTAAATGAACTACCAATTAACTTAGAAAGTAATAGTAGTAATAAAAAGTAGAATGGAAATAAGCGCACCAGATTTATAGTGGTTCGATTGTCATGACCTACATTCACTCCCGATTCCTCCTTGTTGATGTTGAATCTTGTATTTTGATGATGAAACCAATTGATATGTGTTTATGTTTTAATCTGTGTTTTGAGTGACGCAGGATACTTCGATCAAGATGAGATAATTAAAGTAGAAAAAATCATGTTGGGCCGAAGGAACATGTCAAAAGATTAGACGTCGGGCCAGTGGATTGGTTGACGTATCGACAAAAGGCTTCGGGCCGTGTGCTTGAGCATCGGGCCAAGAAGAGCGGATATTACACTAAGGATATTATAGTTGTAGAGTCAACTGGCCGATTGGGCTATAGGCCACAAGAGAGGACGATGCGTCGAAGAATCAAACGAAGCGTCGAGGGACCAACGACATGCTAGACAACTTGATTAATACTTAGTATTAATTGTCTAGATCGAAGTATATTTTTCATATGCAAGATTAACTATGATAGCAAGGCATGAAGCAAAATAAAGTCCCGGAGTCAAGGACGCGATTACGTTGGGAGTTCGAGAGTTCATCGGAAGTCCGGATCGTTGGAAGTTCTAGAGGAACCAGCCGAGAAGTCTCAGAGCTTGCTTGAGAAGCTTGTTGGAACTCACCAAGAAGATCATCATGAAGTTCAGGAGTTCGCCGAAAGCTCGTCGGAAGAATAGACATAGGGACTTGTTTTGCTTAGCAAATGTCTTAGGATTTCATAGTTAGCACGTAATTGGGCTTGGATTTGGGCCAACCCAATTAGGGGCCTGCTAGGCCCATGTAAGAACTATGTTGTGCCAATAAAAAGCCCAAACAATGTCCCAAGAAGTCTCATCATCCTGGCACAGTCTTCGAGATTGTGTCAGGCGATGGTACCGCTAGTCTAGGTGGTTGTACCACCCCTAGCAGGGTGCCAAGCGGTGGTATCGCTAGTCTAGGCAATGGTACCACCCAGCACTGCCCCCCAGGTGGTGGTATCGCCTAGGATAGTGTCGACTGACACTGGGCAGTGGTACCGCCTAATGCAGGCGGTAGTACTGCCCGTGCCCGGGGAACTCGGGATGGGAAAGTTTTAGGCTCTAAGTTTGAATCAACTTGAAGCCTATAAATACCCATCCCATCCCTGGTTAAATTACACATGCATAGAGAGTTTAAAAAGAACGAAACGCTGCTAAAATCTTATGTGATCTCCTCTCCCTCTTCTAAGTGTTACACTAGTTTGAGAGAGGAGTAAGTGAGTGCTTGTAAGGGTTGTCTCCTAAACCTGGTAAAAAGAGAAGAGGGGTGTAAAAGGTGATTGGCCTTCGCCTATTGAAGAAAGGCCTCTAGTGGATGTCGGTGACCTCGTCGGAGGAGGAAGACAAAAGTGGATGTAGGTCATGTTGACCGAACCACTCTAAAATCTAGTTTGCATTTATGTCTTGAGCAATTTACTTTAACTGCAAACCTCTTCAATTGCTTACTACCTTCAATTCATTTATGAACGTATTTCAAAATTAAGTTTCTAAAATCAGTTTTCTACGTCGAAATCAGCTTTTATCGTATGAAGGTTTATTGAAGACGTAGTTTTTACCGCTGCACTAATTCACCCCCCCACCCTCTTAGTGCCGACTCTTGATCCTAACAATCGATTGTTAGGATCGGAGCGGCACTAAGAGGGGGGGGTGAATTAGTGCAGCGAATTAAAACTTCGGTTTTAATAAATCTTTCGTACGAGAAGAACGGAACTTGAAAAGCTTAACTTGAAAGCGTATTCTTAAATATGTGCAGCAAAGGTAATAAGGAACTAAAACATGTAAGAAGGTTTGCAGTAATGTAAATAGCAATAATGAAATGCAAACCAAAGATCACGCCGATTTTAGAGTGGTTCGGTCAAATGACCTACATCCACTTGCGAGGCCCCTCTTCGATGAGGCTCCCACCTTCCACTAGCAAATCTCTTGAAATGGAAGGGCAAATACCCCTCTTACAACCTTTTGCAAACAGTTCAACCTCTTACAAATTTTCAGCAAGAAAGGAGGAGAACTTTCTAGCAAATTGAAAACTAGACTTGCTAACACTTTCTAAGATTTTTCTCTCAATCAATTACTGCTCAAAAAGTTGTAATCTCAGTTGAGATTTGAGAGGTATTTATAGGCCTCAAGAGGATTCAAATTTGGGCTCCAAATTTGAATTCTCGTGGAGTTCCCGATGCTGGCGGTGTCACCGCCTGTCAGTGGCGGTGCCATCGCCTGTCAGTGTCAGGCGCTGACAGTGCTAGGCGGTGCCACTGCCCAGCTCAAGCGGTGCCACCGCCTGGCTCTCGAGCACTGGGCGGTGCCACCGCCCAGCCCAGGCTGTGCCACCACCCAGTCTGGCAGTGCCACCGCCAGACTTTTCAGTTGACTGGTTAGGCTTAAAACTTAGCCCAAACCAAGTCTAATTTTGGGCCCAGTTGGCCCCTCACTAGGATATAGGATTATCTCTTAATCCTAATCCTAATTACACGTTAACTACTTAACAAAAACACATCCTAAGCAATTTTTCAACCGCGAACGTCGAGTCTTGTTCCGGCGAGTTTTCTGACGAACTTCTTCCGACGGGCTCCCAGCAAGCTCCCGAACTTGTGATGACTTTAATGAGTAGCCGAGCCTTCTCAGTGATCTCCGTGAACCTCTGACGATCTCTTCGGCGAACTTTCAAAAATTCCGACAGGTTCCCAATTTTTTCTCGGTTGGTTCCGGCAGCATCTCCGACGATTTTTCGAACTCTTAAACGTCCATCGAACTTGACTTTGGTGTCCTTGCTTTGTGTTTTCTGGTTATCGTAGTTAATCCTACACACTTAACTCAATAATATGGATTAGATCAATTAACTCATCAATTGATTGCATCATCAAAATCCGAGATTCAACAATCTCCCCCTTTTTGATGATGACAATCAATTGATGACGGAGTTAAACATAACTCCCCCTATCTATATGCCATATTATGAGAAGATAAAACACTTGAATTTCATCCCATTGAATTCAAGCATAAACCGATAAGTTCTAACCATAGAACTTATCGTTGTTCTCATTAAGTATAATGTAAATGCGAAACTTCGATGAAAATCTTTTTCAAGTCGAAAGATAAGAGATAAAGATTTTCAAAATGATCATACATTTTAGATATGCATTCAATACGATCAATCGATTGTGTGATATACTCAAGGATTATGTAAGGCACATAAGACATTCATATCACATTAGCTTATTTATACTATAAGTCATCACTTTTCTCCCCCTTTGTCATCAACAAAAAGAAAAAATATTTTACAGAAAAATTTAGCATTCATTCTATCAAAAATTCAACTTCGTTAAGTTGAAACTCGTCATCCATTCATTCATGTTCAAAAAGAAAAATCAGCATTCATCCAGAAGCATATATCCAGAATTTAAATAACAAAAGTTTAGTTTTTGTTCAAAAGACGACCAGCTTGGAACATGAGATCAAGAGTAAAACAAAACAGAATAAAAAGATACATCAATCCGTAGGAGGTAATCCATAGTGCTGATATATAACATCTATTTTTTGGTTTAGCTGTCGTAGTTCCTTTAAAATTTCCATTTGCTGGAGTTGAATTTGTTCCTGCTACGATTTGAGTTGGTCTTGTTGGAATTTGATATGAGATAGTTCTGCCATAATGATTCCTTCAGAAGATGAAACATGAGCTGAAGGCACTGCATGAAAGGGACTAGGAGGAGGAGATTCATTTCCCATAAGAATTGGTGTTTCTGGTTGTTCTACTGGTGGAGGAATAGGATCTGTCCTTCTAGGTTGCCTTACCCATATTCCATTGTTAAATATGCACCTAAGTCTCTTTAGTAGATTTTTATTGATGACGTTATATCTATTACTCTAAATTGTTTCTTCATCGGGTGGGATGCAAATGTTATAGGCACGAAGAAATCTAGTAATTAACCCCCCATATGGCAACATAATATCTTTAGCTGTAATTTCCTGCATGTGTAGTCGTATTGAGTATCCAAAATAGTTTTGTTGACCAGTCATGATCCAATACATGGTGCTTATCTCTACTGTACTCATTTCATCAAGATGATATTGCTTAGGGAATAGTATGCTTGTCATGATATGATGAAGAATCTTAGAGTTAAAGGTAGTAAGTGTTCGCAACTCTTGGGTATTATTCCAAAGTTTGAGTTTGCAAAAATGGTTTCGACAGCTTCGGCGTAGGTTGCTCCTATTATATTCACATCCCATTTTGCTCTAAAATAGCAGCCCCTATCTTTTTCAGTGATGCCGATTAGTTCACAAATAGAATTATCATAAATCCTAATTTGTGTTCCTAACATGTAAGAACTTAGGCTATCGTTATCTACCCATAGGTTTGCATAAAAGAGCTTAACTAATCTAGGATAAATTGGTTCATCTATTTGTAAGAGAGGTAGGGCCTCTAGATGAGCAAACCACCTAATGGGTTCTAAATCTCCTAGTTCATCAAGATCAACGTATTTTCCCTTATGGACATATCTTGTTTCAAAGTTTAGAAATCTAAGGGCATCTTCTTTGGATCTAAAAAGATTATGGTCATATGAATCTCCTTCAATCCTTTTCCCTTTTGATCTCTTAGGAGCCATTTTCTAGACAAAATGATAAGAGAAATATGAATTGCAATGAATATGTGACACAAGAAGAGAGTGAAGGGAAGATTTTACCTTATAGAGTGTTTCTGAGATGATAGAGAGTTTGGACCAACAATATTCCTTCTCCAAGGTCTGTAGAAGTTAGAATGAGGGATTGAGAGATTTTGGGAGAGTTGGAGCAAGAGTTCCACGGGTTGGGGGCAGTGTCACCGCCGGCCCTAACCCTCTCGGGTTTAAAAGGGCTCTCGGGCGGTGCCACCGCCTGGCGCCCGAGCGCTCAGGCGGTGCTACCGCCGATTCTGGCGGTGCCACCGCTGGCTGGCCGCGGAAGAAGAAAAAAAACTTTTCTTCCTCCTTGATTTCCAGAGGTCTTTGACGCAAACAAAGGTTGAGATATTGAGTTGTATTTTAATACATCATTTGGAATCGAAAGAAGAGGATGAAATCAAATCCACAAATGAGCGGGACAAGGATGAGCCAATCTTCGTAAACTACATTCAAACGTCTTACTCTAAGGGACAATTTAACATGCTTAGTTCCCTTCTAATAAATTCAAATTTGTCTTCATTTAGGGCTTTTGTAAATATATCTGCTAATTGATGCTTCGTGTCAATGAATTCTAGAACAACATCATTGTTAAGGACATGATCGCGTATGAAATGGTGCCTAACGTCGATATGCTTAGTTCTAGATTATTGAATTGGATTTTTAGTAAGACATATGGCACTAGTATTGTCACATTTTATGGGGATATTTTTAAAATGAATTCTATAGTCTTCTAATGTATTTTTCATCCATACAACTTGTGCACAGCATGCACGTAATGTATTCGGCTTCCGCCGTAGATAGTGCAACTGAATTTTGTTTCTTGGAAGTCCAAGAAACAAGTGCATGTCCTAAAAATTGGCATGTTCCGGATGTACTTTTTCTATCAATCCTACATCCCCCAAAATCGGCATCCGCACAAGCCATTAAATCAAATTTTTCGGATTTTGGATACCATAAATCTAAATCTGGAGTTCCTTTAAGATACCTAAATATTCTTTTAACACTTTTAAGATGAGATAATTTAGGATTTGATTGAAACCTAGCACAAAGTCCTACACTAAACATGATATCTGGTCTAGTCGCGGTAAGGTAGAGTAGACTACCTATCATACCCCTATATGTTTTTTGATCGAAATTTTCACTATTTTCATCCATATCTAACTTAGTCGCAGTACTCATAGGGGTGTTTATTGCTTTTGAATTATCTATTTTAATTGTTTTAACAATTCTAACGTATATTTAGATTGGTTAAGAAATATACCATCCTTAAGTTATTTGATTTGTAATCCTAAAAAGAAAGTTAATTCCCCCATTAAACTCATTTCAAATTCATGACTCATAGATTTGGCAAATGATTCACATAGTGATTCATCCGAAGAGCCAAAAATAATATCGTCAACATAAATTTGCACAATAAGAAAATTATTTTCAAAATGTTTAATAAACAATGTAGTATCAACCTTGCCTTTGGTAAAATTATTTAAAATAAGAAAGGAACTAAGCCTTTCATACCAAGCTCTAGGAGCTTGTTTCAAGCCATAGAGAGCCTCAGTCAATTTGAATACATGATTAGGAAGAAGAGAATTTTCAAATCCGGGAGGTTGTTCGACATATACTTCTTCGAAAATAAAACCATTCAAGAAGGCACTTTTGACATCCATTTGAAATAGTTTAAGATTATAACAACTAGCATAGGCAAGGAGCATCCTTATGGCTTCTAATCGAGCCACGGGAGTGAAGGTTTCTTCGTAATCGATACCTTCTTCTTGGTTGAAACCTTTGGCCACTAATCTAGCCTTGTTTCTAACCACGATACCATTTTCGTCTTGCTTGTTTCTAAAGACCCACTTAGTACCAATCACTAAATGGTCACTAGGTCTAGGAGCAAGCTCCCACACCTTGTTTCTCTCAAATTGATTCAATTCCTCTTGCATTGCAATAACCCAAAAATCATCTTTTATGGCCTCGTCAATGCACTTAGGTTCGATTTGAGAGAGGAAGGCAGCATTAGCACAAAAATTCTTGAAAGAGGAACGAGTTTGAACCCCTTTAGATGTATCCCCTATAATTAGCTCCTTTGGATGAGCATCTATATACTTCAATTCCTTAGGTAAGGAAATTTCGGAAGAAGGTGCATCCAAGTTGCTATTTTGAGGAGGGAGTTCATTTAAATTCAAATTATCAAAACCAAGATCATCATCAAAATCATTTTTCTTTAAATTTGAAACTTCACTAAAAACTACATGAATAGACTCTTCAATTACTAAGGTTCTTTTATTAAAAACCCGAAAAGCTTTAGAAACGGAAGAGTAACCAAGAAAGATGCCGTCATCGGATTTAGCATCAAATTTTCCTAAGGCATCCCTTTCATTTAAAATAAAGCATTTACAACCGAAAATTTTAAAATAAGAAATATTCGGTTTTTTGTTATTCCATAATTCATAGGGAGTTTTTGATAAGGATGGTCTTATTAGGACTCTATTTATGATGTAGCAAGCCGTATTTACGGCTTCGGCCCAAAAATACTTAGGTAAACTATGTTCATTTAACATAGTTCTTGCCATTTCTTGTAGGTTTCTATTTTTCCTTTCAACTACTCCATTTTGTTGGGGATTTCATGGAGTGGAGAAGTTGTGATTGTATCCATTAACTTCACAAAAATTTTGAAAGTCACGGTTTTGAAATTCGCCACCATGATCACTCCGAATTGATGAAATCATGAACCCTTTTTCGTTTTGAGTGAGTTTACAAAATTTAGAGAAACACTTGAAACAATCACTTTTGTGAGCCAAGAAATAGGTCCAAGTGTATCTAGAGTAGTCATCCACAATCACAAAAGCATATTTGCTTCCACCTAGACTAGTTGTATCAATTGGTCCAAATAAGTCCAAATGGATCAATTGTAACGGTCTAGTGGTGCTAATTTGATTTTTTAATTTGAAGCTTATTTTTATTTGCTTCCCTAGTTGACATGCATCACATACCTTATCTTTAATAAACTTCATATTTGGAATCCCTCATACTAATTCTTGAGATGAGATTTTAGATATTGTTTTCATGCTTGTATGGCCTAATCTCTCATGCCAAAGCCAAGCATCATCATTTATGGCGGAGAAACACACCTCATTACTTAGTTCATCAAGATTGATGGTATAGACATTATTTTGTTTTAAAGCAATCATAGTCATGTTATGATTTGGTTTCTCAATAATGCACATATTTCATTCAAATCTAACGATATAACCTTTATCGCATAATTGACTAATGCTCAATAGATTATGTTTTAATCCATCAACTAGTAACACATCATCAATGGAAAAACTTGATTTGTTATCTATGGTTCCCTTGCCAATGATTTTGCCTTTGTTGTTGTCTCCGAAGGTGACATAGCCTTCGTCCATGCTAGTGAGCTTGGTGAATTGGGATGGATCTCCGGTCATATGCCTTGAGCATCCACTATCAAGATACCATCTCTTGCTCCTAGCATGTGATGGTGTATGTTTTTACAAGAAGGAATTATTTTTTAGATACCCATTTACTTTTGGGTGCCTCAAAAACTAATCTAGCTTGTTTATCATGTTGTATAGACTTGATCATGGTTCCTTTAGGAACCCAAATCAATTTGTTTGGACTAATTTTCTTGAATGGACATTGGTAAGTCATATGTCCATATTTGCAACAAAAGTTACAATTGCTTTGGTGTTGAACATGTAAGATAGGACCTTTAATGAAGGTGGTTGGATTTTGGTGAGTACTTCTCACAAATCCGATTCCACTCCTTTTAGGAACGTGACCCTTATTTGTAAGGATCATGTTTAAGGACTTGCTACCGACCTCGAATTTCTTCAAGGTGTCCTTAAGTACCAAGTTCTCATTTTGGAGAGTATTTAAATCATGGCATTTAGCACATGGAGCTAAACAATCATGATATTCAGTTTTTAATTTATCAAAAGCACAAGTAAGACTATCATGCTCCTTTTTTAGCAATTTGTATTTTCTACTAATTGTCTTACATTCATCAAATAACTCATGGAAGGCATTTAATAATTCATGATAAGGTAAATCTGCATTAATTAAATCCGTTACCTCTTCTTCGAAGGCCATTAGGGCATAGTGAGCAACTTGCTCGGTGTTGGACTCCTCTTCTTCGGACGTGCTTGAATCATCCCATGTTGCCTTGACCGCCTTCTTCTTTGGTGTTCTCTTTTTGGCTTGAGGGCAATCGTTCTTGTAGTGTCCCGGTTTTTTACATTCATAGCAAATCACTTGGTCCTTCTTTTGTTCAAATTTATTTTTTGTATTATTTTTAAATTTGTTCTTCCTTAAATATTTTTTGAATTTTTGAGTCAAAAGTGCAATGTCATTGTCACTGTCCTCATCACTTGATGTTCCTTTCAAGTGGTCTTCTTGTGATTTAAGTGCCATATCCTTCCTGTTCTTTGGAAGGGGGTTCTCGAGCTCGTCATGAGCTTGACATGTCATTTCGTAGGTCATTAGAGACCTAATGAGTTCTTCAAGAGGGAATGTTTTAAGATCTTTGGCCTCTTGAATGGTCGTAACTTTTGGATCCCAACTTTTAGGGAGGGATCTTAAGATTTTAGTTACTAGTTCAAAGTTAGTAAAATCTTTACCAAGAGCTTTGAGTCCATTGATGACATCCGTAAAACGGGTGTACATGTCTCCGATGGACTCACTTGGTTTCATTCGGAAAAGTTCGTAAGAGTGCACAAGAATGTTGATTTTGGACTCTTTCACTCGGCTAGTGCCTTCATGAGTGACCTCAAGAGTTCTCCAAATATCAAAAGCTGAATCACAAATTGAAACACGATTAAATTCATTTTTGTCTAGTGCACCAAACAAGGCATTCATAGCCTTTGCATTTAAAGCAAAAACCTTCTTCTCCGATTCATTCCATTCGCTCATCGGAAGAGAAGATTTTTAAATCCGTTTTCCATAATAGTCCAAAGCTCGAAATCCATAGAAATGTGGAAGATCCTCATCCGAGTCTTCCAATACGTGTAATCCGACCCATTAAACATGGGTGGACGTGTGATAGAGTGTCCCTCATGCATGCCGGAGTAAGCCATCTCTCTTGGGTATTAAACCAAATATGAGAGTGAACCTGCTCTGATACCAATTGTTAGGATCGGAGCGGCACTAAGAGGGAGGGGTGAATTAGTACAGCGGATTAAAACTTCGGTTTTAATAAATCTTTCATACGAGAAGAACGGAACTTGAAAAACTTAACTTGAAAGCGTATTCTTAAATATGCGCAGCAAAGGTAATAAGGAACTAAAACATGTAAGAAGGTTTGCAGTAATGTAAATAGCAATAATGAAATGCAAACCAAAGATCACGCCGATTTTAGAGTGGTTCGGTCAAATGACCTACATCCACTTGCGAGGCCCCTCTTCGATGAGGCTCCCACCTTCCACTAGCAAATCTCTTGAAATGGAAGGGCAAATACCCCTCTTACAACCTTTTGCAAACAGTTCAACCTCTTACAAATTTTCAGCAAGAAAGGAGGAGAACTTTCTAGCAAATTGAAAACTAGACTTGCTAACACTTTCTAAGATTTTTCTCTCAATCAATTGCTACTCAAAAAGTTGTAATCTCAGTAGAGATTTGAGGGGTATTTATAGGCCTCAAGAGGATTCAAATTTGGGCTCCAAATTTGAATTCTCGTGGAGTTCCTGATGCTGGCGGTGTCACCGCCTATCAGTGGCGGTGCCACCGCCTGTCAGTGTCAGGCGCTGACAGTGCTAGGCGGTGCCACCACCCAGCTCAGGCGGTGCCACCGCCTAGCTCTCGGGCACTGGGCGGTGCCACCGCCCAGCTCTTGGGTGCTGGGCGGTGCAACCGCCTAGTCTGGCAGTGCCACCGCCAGACTTTTCGGTTGACTGGTTGGGCTTCAAACTTAGCCCAAACCAAGTCTAATTTTGGGCCTAGTTGGCCCCTCACCAGGATATAGGATTATCTCTTAATCCTAATCCTAATTACACATTAACTACTTAAAAAAACACATCCTAAGCAATTTTCCAACCGCGAACGTCGAGTCTTGTTCCGGCGAGTTTTCCGACGAACTTCTTCCGACGGGCTCCCAGCAAGCTCCCGAACTTGTGATGACTTTAATGAGTAGCCGAGCCTTCTCGGTGATCTCCGTGAACCTCCGACGATCTCTTCCCCGAACTTTCGAAAATTCCGACTGGTTCCCGATTTTTTCTCGGTTGGTTCCGGCAGCATCTCCGACGATTCTTCGAACCCTTAAACGTCCATCGAACTTGACTCCGGTATCCTTGCTTTGTGTTTTCTGGTTATCGTAGTTAATCCTGCACACTTAACTCAATAATATGGATTAGATCAATTAACTTACCTATTGATTGCATCATCAAAATTCGAGATTCAACATCGATATCAGAGTCTTGTTTTATAATTTGGTTTAACATCCAAATAGAAATGGCTCTTTTCGACTTTCAAGAGGGTCACTCTCTCATTCATCCTTCCTTTTTCAATGGGATAGACTACACTTATTGGAAAACTCGAATGAGAGTTTTCTTGCTTTCTATTGATTTAAATTTATGAAATTTGGTCAAAAACGATTTTAAAAGGTTTTCTCTTCCAATGAAAGATTGGAATGATTTAAAGAAGAATGCATTTTCTCTAAATGCAGAGGCTATGAATATCTTATTTTGTGCCTTAGACAAAAATGGATTCAATCGGGTTTCTTTGTGCGAAACGGCCTTCGATATTTGACATATTCTCAAAATCACACACGAAGGCACGAATAAAGTAAAAGATTCTAAAGTAAATCTTTTAATGCACAATTTTGAACTGTTTTATATGAAACCAAGCAAAACCATTGGAGACATGTACACTCGTTTTATAGATGTCGTCAATAGTTTAAAAGCTCTTGGTAAAACTTTTTCAAATTTTGAATTTGTTAGTAAAGTTTTACGCTCACTTTCTAAAACTTGGGATTCAAAAGTAATGACTTTATAAGAATCATAAGATTTAAACTATTTCCCTCTCGAAGAACTAATTGGGTCTTTGATGACCTATGAAATGACGTGCAATGCATGTAAAAAACTTGAGAACCACCTTCCAAAGAACAGGAAGGATTTCAAACTTAGAACATTTGAAGACCACTCGAGCATAACCTCAAGTGATGGTGAGCATGAACTACTCACTAAGAAATTTAAAAAATTCATGAAACAAGAACTAAAGAATAAGAACAAAAAGAACGTAACTACTTGCTTTGAATGCAAGGAGAAGAACACAGAGTAGGATGAATTGAGCTCCTCCAAAGATGAGGAGAAAATCAACAAAGGCGAGGTGGCAAACTACGCCTTAACGGCTTTCGACATTGAGGTAATCAAAATGCCTTTAGTTTATTTTGAAATTACATAATATTTTTCATGACTTATTTTTAATTTAGTTTAATTTATTTAAGAAAATTAAATATATTTTTTTAATTACATGTTTAATGAAAATGAAAAAATAAAATTGGATCATGCTTACCTTTCTAATGATTTTAAAAATAATCATGAAAAATATATATTTTATGATAAACAAACAAAATGATTTTGATTGAAAATATGAAATAATGCTTGATGAAATAATGTAATTTGAGATCATACTTAATAAATTTATATTTCGAAATTATGCATGATGATTCTTGCAATTTATAGATTATCAATTTTTGTCATAGTGAAAGTTTCTTTTTCGGTTTTTTTTAAAACAATTGATGCATGTTTTTATTTGACATAAATAAAAAAGGACATGCATGAATGAAATAAATCACATGAATTGAAACAACTAAAAAGAGGAAAGGTTTCTCTTTGAAGAATTTATTTTTTCCTACTTTATCAATTTTTTAAAAAGGAAGATTAATGAATCTATTTGTATTATTTTTATGAATCTCTTAAAAGTGACTATGGTGATTTGACAAGTTGAATGATTTGAAGATAAATGTTGATTTTTCTTGATCATAATTTGTGATATCTTTTATATGAATCACCTTCTTGATTTCTCGATATTTGATACATGAGATTTCTCTATGAATCAAGATCTTGTTTTTGAACTCTTATGTTTCTTCTTACCATTTTTTCTAAAAAGAAAAGATTAATGAATCTATTTATGTCCTTTTTATGAATCTCTTGAAAATGATTTTGATTTGATGATTTGAATTTGAATGAGCTTTATCTTGATTTTTCGAGATTAATAACTAGAGATTTCCTATGCATCAATCAAGATATTATATCATTCTTTCTCCTATGTTTCTTTTTTTTTTTACAAATTGCTAAAGAGAAAATAAATGATCAAAATGTTGATTTAATGATGAATGTTTTAAAAATAAATGATTGTATCATGTTAGATTTTGTGCATGATGAGTTATAGTGATGATTGAAATAATGATTGAAATAATGTGAAAGATGATTTGGAATCATGCATATAATGATGAGTTTATATATTTTGAAAATATATATGATGAGTTGGTATGATGCATACAACACTATGATTTTTCCCTTGGATAAAAATGCATGCAACACTATGATTTTTGAAATAATGTGAAAATCAATAATTATTATTTTCTAAAATAATACTCTAGAATGATGATTTGGAATCATGCATGTAATGATTTTATATACATGATGATTTGATATTATGCATGTAATACTTTAACTTGTGATAATGATGAATGCAATGATGAAATATTCATGATAAAATAATTATTTTGATATTCATGACTTGAATTTAATCTATGCTATTTACCTTTATCATAATTTGAAAATTGATATAAAGGATCTTTCCTTCTTTTTGACAATGACAAAGGGGGAGCAAAACATACAAGAAAACAAATTTGCTAGCTTGCACTATTCGAAAAGAGGCAAACTTGTTAGCTTACAAATCTCAAGAGAAGCAATGTTTGCCAAGTTACACATTTCAAAAAGAGGCAAAATAGTCTATCTTGCACATCTCGTAAAATTTTGCTAAATTTTTTATGTGTAAAATTTGATAGCTTGCATACTATAAATTTGCATACCAAAAGTGTTATCTTGCCTATCTCAAGATGCAAAACATGCTAACTTGCATTTTACAATGGAAGCAAAATTGCTAGCTCCAATATTGCAAAGGAAGCAAAAAATTGCTAGCTTTCAACTTGCATATTTCAAGAAGCAAGAGTTGCTTTCTTGAACATCTCTAATTTGCTAGCTTGCATGATGTAGAACTTGCTATCTTGAACACTACAAAGAAGTATTATCTTGCCCATCTCAAGAAGCAAAAATGCTAAACTTACACATCTAGCAAAATTTACATACTTGCAAAACTCTAAATTTTTGCTAGCTTGCATGATGATAAAACTTGATATTATGTTTTTCATGCAATGATTTGAACTTGTATTTCTAAACACCTAGAAAGTATAACTTCTCCTTTTTGTTAATGACAAAGGGGGAGAAGTATGTTGATGTCATACATGATTTGATCATAACATGTTGCTTGGATTTTTTAATCCAAGAGTTTCTATCAATACGACATATTGATAGGGGGAGTTTGTTTAAACTCTGGGAGTTAAGGTTCACTCCGTTGCCGATTTGTTGTCTTCATAAAAAAGGGGGAGATTGTTGAATCTCGTATTTTGTGATGAAACCAATTGATATATGTTTATGTAATCTACATTTTGAGTGACATTTTGAGTGACAATTAAAGTAGGAAAAATCATGTTGGGCCGGAGGAACATGTTAGAAGATTGCACATTGGGCTAGTGGATCGATCGATTTATCGACAAGAGGCTTCGGGCTGTGGATTCGGGCATCAGGCCAAGAAGAGCGTATATTACACTAAGGATATTAGGGTTGCATAGTTAACTAGCTGATTGGGCAATAGGCAGCAAGAGAGAACGATGCATCGAAAAATCGGACGAAGCGTCGAGTAACCAATGACATGCCGGACAACTTAATTAATACTTAGTATTAATTATCTAGATCAAAGTGTGTTTTTACATGTGCAAGATTAACTACGATAGTAAGGCATGAAGCAAAATGAAGTCCCGGAGTTAAGGACGCGATTACGTTGGGAGTTCGAGAGTTCATCGGAAGTCCGAATGTTTGTCAGAAGTTCTGGAGGAACCAACCGAGAAGTCTTGGAGCTTGCCAGAGAAGCTCATCGGAACTCACCAAGAAGATTGTCGTGAAGTCCAGGAGTTTGCCAAAAGTTCACCGGAAGCTCGTCGGAAGAATAGACAAAGGGACTTGTTTTGCTTAGCAAATATCTTAGGATTTTGTAGTTAGCACGTAATTAGGCTTGGATTTGGGCCAACCCAATTAGGAGCTAGCTAGACCCATGTAAGAACTATGTTAGGCCCAATAAGAAGCTCAAACAATGCCCCAAGAAGTCTCATCATCGTGGCACAGACTTTTGAGACTGTGTCAAGCGGTGGTACTGCTAGTCTGGGTGATTATACCACCCCTGGAAGGGTGCCAAGTGATGGTACCACCAGTCTGGGTGGTGGTACCTCCCAGCACTACCCCCTAGGCAATGGTACCACGCAGGATAGTGTTAGTGTAGACTGACACTAGGTGGTGGTACCGCCCAACGTAGGCAGTAGTACCGCCCATGCCCGGGGAACCCGGGATGGGAAAGTTTTAGACTCTAAGTTTGAATCAACTTAAAGCCTATAAATACCCCTCTCATCCCTGGTTAAAGCACACAAGCACAGAGAGTTTAAAAAGAAAGAAACGCTGCTAAAATCTTATGTGATCTCCTCTCCCTCTTATAATTGTTAGACTAGTTTGAGAGAGGAGTAAGTGAGTGCTTGAAAGGGTTGTCTCCTAAACCCAGTAAAAGGAGGAGTGGTGTAAAAGGTGATTGGCCTTCGCCTATTGAAGGAACGCCTCTAGTGGATGTCGATGACTGTTAGGATCGGAGTGACACTAAGAGGGGGGGAGGGGGGGGTGAATTAGTGCAATGAATTAAAACTTGTAAGTTTAAAAATGAATTCGTAAATACAAGGAGATTTTGTTTCGATAGTAACTTGAGTAGATGAAAACCAAAAGCTAGCAATAGTGTAAATAACAATTTCAGGAAAGTAGGAACTCACATATTCAAGGAACACGCCAATTTAAAGTGGTTCGATCAAAATGACCTACATCAACATGCGAAGCCTTCTTCGAAGATGCTCCCAACTTCCACTGGCAAATCACTTTGAAGGGGAAGGACAATGGTTCACACTCTTTTACAATCTTACAATCTTACAATCAATTACAATGGCAAAATACCCCTCTTACAATCTTTTACAATGGTTCACACTCTTACAAATTTTCAACGAGAAAGAAGGAGGTGAACACTCAAACAATTGAAAACAAGACTTGCTAAAGACTTTCCTAAGGCTTTTATCTCAATCTATTGCTTCTCAAAGGTTGTATTCTCTGCTGAGAATTGAGGGGTATTTATAGACCCCAAGAGGATTCAAATTTGGGCTCCAAATTTTGAATTCTCTTGGGTTCTCGATGCTGGCGGTGCCACCGCCTGTTAGTGTCTGACACTAACAGTGTACTAGCGGTGCCACCGCTTGTTAGTGTCTGACACTGACAGTGTACTGGCGGTGCCACCGCCCGACCTCTCGGGTGGTGGGCGGTGCTACCGCCCCGTCCAGTGGTACCACTGCTCGATCTTGGGGTTCTAGACGGTGCCACCGCCTAGTCTGGCGGTTCCATTGCCCGGTCCTACGGGTCATTAGATAGGCTTCAAATCTAGCCCAAACTAGGTAATATCAAGCCCAGTTGGCCCCTAACCAGGATATAGGATTATCCCTTAATCCTAACCCTAATTACATGTAAACTAAGCAATTGAAAACATAGTCCTAAGTAAGTTTTCAACCGGCAAACGTCGAGTCTCCTTCCGGCGAGCTTTCCGGTGATCTTCCGGTGGACTTCCAATACACCCTCGGATTTCTTTTGGCGGACTCCTAGCAGGCTCCCGATCTTGTGGCGAGTTCAGCGAGTAGCCGAGCCTTCTCGATAATCTCCGCGAACCTTCGACGATCTCTTCGGCAGACTTCCGAAAACTCCGACAAGTCCCCGATTTCTTCTTGGTTGGTTTCGGTAGCATCTCTGACAAATCTTCGGACTCTTGAACACCCATCGAACTTGACTTCGGTAGACTTGCTTTATATCTTCAAGCTATCATAGTTAATCTTGCACATGTAAAACAAAAGTTTGATCTAGACAATTACTCCTAAGCAATTAATCAAGTTGTCTAGCATGTCATTGGTCCCTCGACGCTTCGTTCGATTCTTCAACGCATTGTCATCTCTTGCGGCCTATTGCCCAATCAGCCAATTGACTCCGCAACTCCGATATCCTTGGCACAATACCCGCTCTTCTTGACCCGATGCTCGAATCCATGGCTTGAAGCCTTTTGTCGATACGTCGACCAATCCACCGGCCCGACATCCAATCTTCTGACATGTTCCTCCGGCACAACATGATTTTCCTACTATAATTGTCTCATCCTGATTGATGTATCCTGTGTCACTCAAAACGCAGATTAAAACATAATCACATATTGATTGGTTTCATCATCAAAATCCGAGATTCAACAATCGCCCCCTTTTTGATGATGACAACCAATCGACGACAGAGTTAACCTTAACTCCCGGAGTTTAAACAAACTCCCTCTATCAATATGCCATATTGATAGAATCTTGAATTCAAACCGAATTCAAGTCATTGCAAATATTCATCATGAATATTTACAACACGTCATATAACATGATCATACTTCTCCCCCTTTGTCATCAACAAAAAGGAGAAGTGTCACTTTCCATGTGTTTGAGATATAAAGTTCAATACATTGCATGAATAAATATAGTGTTAAATTTTATAATCATGCAATCTAGCGATTAAAGATGTGCAAGTTTAGCATGTTTGCTTTTTTTGAGATAGCAACTGTTTGCTTCTCTTCAGACTACAAGCTAGCAATTTTTATGATATGCAAGTTTTGCTACATGCAAGCTAGCAAAAATTTCAAAAGCAAATGCAAGATAGCTTTCTTGTGTAAGCTCATGATTCTTGCTTCCTATTGCAATGTCGAAGTTGCAAGTTTTTGAAATATCCGAGTTTAAACGCATTGCATAATTAATATAATATCCTAGTTTTATCATCATGCAATTTTGCTATCATCATAGATATGCAAGGTAGTATGATAGCAATTTCTACAACATACAAGCTAGCAAATTTTACAACATTTTTAGAACATGCAAGCTAGCAATTTTGGGATGTTCAAGAAAGCATCCCTTGCTTCTTGAAATATGCAAGTTTGCTAGATATGCAGGTTAGCATGTTTTGCTTCTTGAGATAGGCAAGATTGCACATTTGGTATGCAAATTTATATTATGCAAGTTATCAACTTTTACTCATAAAAAGTTAGCAAAAAGATGTGCAAGATGGACTATTTTGCCTCTTTTCAAAATATGTAACTTGGCACATATTGCTTCTTTGAGATTTGCAAGATAGCACTTTTGCTTGAGATTACAAGATAGCATTTCTTGCTTTTGAGATGAGCAAACTAATAAGTTTTGCCCCTTTTTGCGATATGTACATTTGCAGTTTTTTGCTTCTCTTGTCTTGTGCAAGCAAGCTAGCTATCTCCCCTTTTGTTATTGTCAAAAAGAAGGAAAGACCCTTTACATCAATTTCTAAATCATGACAAAGGTAAGTATCAATCTTATTTGTGCATCATCATGTTTTCAAATTAAAATATGCACAACTTCAAAACTTTACATTTGTATCCTTACTTCATGCATTATACAAATAAATTAATCACTATGGGCATATCATACATGATATATTATTTTCGTAATAAATCATAGTATTTATCAATATTTTGATCATGATACCAAGCATTCATCACTTAGAGCATTCATGATACACATTATATGCATATATCATCACAATAAAAAGCAATTGCATACATAATTGTAAATCATAAATGTTTCATATCATGATGGTATCAATTTTGCCAAATTATATCCTACCATGCATGTTCATTACTTTTCATTTGTATACATCAAAATAATATCAAGAGTATTTTATACATAATACAAAATCATCATTTATAATTACATCAATATTCTAATCATTATTTCAATTTACACATCATGATAACAATAAATTTGCACTATAGACAATCTCATGTTTTATCATTCACGCTAGCGTATATTTTTGCAATTAGCAAGCTAACAATTTCCTTTTTCTTTTACAACAGTGATTCAATCATATCAAGGCATTTGTATCATAGATACAAAGAAATTATATCATCAAAGATAAGACCATTTGAATACCAAAAGACATGATTTATTTCAATAGATCTTCTTTATTTTTATAAATATCAAAAAGAAATATAGGAGATCAAATGTTATAGTACCTTGATTCTTGCATAAGAAGTCTTAAGTTATAAATTTCAAAAAATCAAGATAAGTCTTATTCAAATTCAAATCGTCAAATCAAAACCATTTTCAAGAGATTCATAAAAAGAAAAACATAGATAGATTTTTTTAATCTCTCAATTCTTTATGAATCATAAAAATTATAATTCAAAAAAAAATCATGATTAATTTTTGAAATTTTCTTCTTTAGTAAACAATAAGAAGAAACATGTGAGTTCAAAAAATAAGATCTTGATTCATAATAAAATTTCATGTATCGAATATCGAGAAATCAAGATGATGATTCATAAAGAATATCACAAGTTACATTCAAGAGAAAAATCATCATTCATTTTTAAATCATTCAATTTGTTAAATCAACATATCTTAGGTATGCATGATATCAAAACATGGTTTCAAATCTTCAACATATAACATGCATGAATTCAAAAATTGAAAGGAGAAGGGAAGAATTCAAAGGTACAAAGATTTCAACCATCTCATAAACAAATGAAGGATCAAGTCATGAATTCAAAATTCCATGAATCATTTCGACAAATCTCTTTTTAAATAATCAAAATGATCATCAAAGGAAATCTCATATTATTCCAAAAAATCAAGATCATGATTTTGATAAAACTCATTTCAAATTCAAATTATCAAAATCATTTTTATGGTTCACAAAATTCATAACATAAGTAGATTCATGATTTCATTGATAATAGATCCACCCCTTTTTTTTTAAGTGATTGATTTCATGTTAACATGCTTTTCAAACATGCATCAATGTTTAGGATCAAAAAATGAATTTCGTCATAAAACCATCAAGACCAATAAATTACAAAAATTATTATGTATTACTTTAAAATCTCATGCATAAAGTTATCAATCATGATATCAAAATTTCAATATTTTCATTACAATTTGATGTATTATTAAGTATACAATCGTCAAGCATAACACTTACTCTATTTCATATAAGCATGCCTATTTTATTTATGTCAAATAAAAACATGCATCATTTCGAAAGAAAACTCATTAAGCATGATATTAAACTTTTTAATATTTTTATTAAGACATCAAGCATGGTTTCAATCAAAATCGGAAATCATCAAGATACACATTTTTTTTTCTTTTTAAGACCAACATACATATGATCATTAGATTTAAATCTACCATTTTATTCCATTAACATAAAACATGCAAATTTCATTATTATTTTCAAAATTACTAGAATGATAAGCATGATTCCTAATTTTTGTATTTTAAATTTTTTAAACATGTAATTTTCAAAAATAATTATTCTGAGAAAAAATTTGCATCATGGAAAACATCAAGTAATTTCAAAATAAATTAAGGTGGTTTCGATTATCTCATCGTTGAAAGCCGTTAAAGTGTAGTTTGCCACCTTCCCTTTCTTGATTTTCTCCTCGTCTTCGGAGGAGCTCAATTCATCCTAATTTTTGTTCTTCTTGCGTTCAAAGCAAGTAGTTTCATTCTTTTTGCTTTTTGGTTTTTGTTTCATTTATAGTTTAAGTCACCATCACTTGAGCTTATGCTCGAGTGGTCTTCATGTGTTTTATGTCCCAAATTCTTCCTATCCATTGGAAGGTTATTCTCAAGTTCTCTTTTTGTTACATTGTTCATTTCGTAAGTCATTAAAGACCCAATTAGTTCTTCGAGAGGAAATGTCTTAAGGTCCGTCATGTTAGGATCAAGAGCACTAAGAGGGGGGGGAATTAGTTAGTGGGGAAAACTTTTCGACGTTTAAAAACTGCTATTTAGATTTATGAAATCGTTTCCGATGTAAAACTATTTTCAGAAACTTAACTTTAAAGCGAGTTCGTAAAGGAGTGCAGCAAAAGTAAAGAGGAAGTAAAGCACATATTGAGGTTTGCAATAAGGTAAGTAGCAAGAATAAATGCAAACCAGAGAGCACCACAATTTTAGAGTGGTTCGGTCAATCTTGACCTATATCCACTTTTGGCTTCCTCCTCCGATGAGGTTACTGACGTCCACTAGAGGCATTCCTTCAATAGGTGAAGGCCAACCACCCTTTTACAGTTTCACTCCTTTTGATGGACTTAGGAGACAACCCTTATAGAATTTCTCTCCTCTCTTGAAAGCTCAAAACTTAGAAGAAAAGATGGAGGAGAACTTCTAGCCTTTACAACACTTTTGAGCTCTAAAAATCATAGAGTAAGATTGGATTTTTGGTGCCTTTCGTTGCCCTTTCATGCAGGAAAAGGTGGGGTTTATATAGGCTCCGAACTGATTTGAATTTGGAGCTCAAAAGTGTCATTTCTCGGATTTCCAAGGTCCTGGCGGTAATACCTCCTGAATGGGGCAGTACAACCGCTTGGCAGCTTGGAGAATGAGCTTTTGGGCAGTGCCACTGCCTGACAAGGGCGGTTGCACCACCTAGTCTCGCACGGAGACTGAGCCTAGGCGATGCCACCGCCTGACAAGGGCGGTTGCACGACTTGGCAAAGCTCGGAGACCGAGCTTAGGCGGTTCCACTGCCTGTCAAGGGTGGTTGCACCTGCTAGTCATAGGTGCCCAGCAAGCCAATCACGTGAGTGATGGCACGTGTGACTTAATATAGAATCTTTTTACTAATTATATTTTGGCATATATCACTTTATAACTATTGCATAAATGCATACATATATTGTGATGTCCTTGGATTTGTGCAATGGGAATCGGATCATGATGAGATCACGATAGTGAGATCGATTCACCTTTAAACATATATCCTAACTAATCCTGGTCATAGGTTACTCGAGGGGGATATTGTGATAACCGGACAGACTGGTGTGCTATATACTTGTCCATATGATGGATGCAGCTGGTCTCATAGCTGCTTGTGTAGGGACACTAGGGATACAGTACAGGTGGTCATTGGAGAATGAGTTCACTGATTGATCCGCTTACGGAATGCTGGATGGTTGATGATGCCTTATTGTCAGACAGCGATTCGGTAGTCCTAGTGGTGTATCTGGTCCTTAGACTTGAGACACCAAGGATGTCCTGTATGAGTGCTCCACTCTTTGATACCAGACTTATAGGTTTGGTTGTCCCAGATCTAGTACAACTGGTCATTGGGAGTGATAGTCGACCTTACGAGGGCTATTGAGTGTCGATAGAGGATGAACCACTCTCGGCGTCATGAGAGGAATATCCCATGTGTTCTTGCTCAGACAAATCCCTGGCCAGGGTCATTCGGGTTAAGAGAGAAAGAGTTCTCCGGGAGAATCCGATTAGAGCGAGACTCGAGAAGAAACCGTGTGGGTCTGACAACACCATGCTCGATATACGATCTCTGGTATATTAGATGGATGAGGGACTATAGGTACACGATAACTGAGGATAGACAGGTCCAATGGATTGGATTCCCCTGTATCGTCTAGGGACTACGGCGTAGTGGCCTAGGCCTAGCACGACGTAGTCGATGAGTCGAAAGAATTATTACAGAGATAATAATTCACCGAAGTTAGAAGGAGTTCGACAGGTATGACTCACGGCCCAGCTCGATATTGGGCCTAGAGGGTCACACACATATGGTAGGCATTGCGATGAATAGAGGTTCAGATATGAGATATCCGGACGAGAGCCCTTGTCTTATTGGATGCAGATCCAATACCCACTAGGGGAGGACCCATTAGGGTTTGATAGGGGACCTCTATAAATAGGAGGGATTGAGCCCCATGGGCTAGAGAGCTTTGTTTGCCTTTTCCTATTCTCCTCTCCATCTCCACCTCGAGTAGGTCCGAGTTTTGAGGAGCGTCGTCCGCAAACCCTGTCTGTGGAGGAGGCGGCGCCCAAAGGGGCCCCCACCAACAACGGACCGGCGTGGCGTCTCAAGCCGCTGGGCGGGTAGTGCTCTCCCGCCCGCCACAAGACCGCCCGTCCGCCGGCCGGCAAGGTGGCGGCGGCGGCAGCAGCGAAAAGGGGAAAGGGCATTAGGGTTTTCTGGGCAAAAGATAGTTTTGCCCCTCGGAATTTAAGAATTTCTAGTTTCTGTCTTTTGTCCAAATAACGAAAATACCCCTATGAATTCAGAAATTTCCTATAATGTCCTTGATTTTAGAAAATATTAATTAATTAAAAGGTTTAGTTTATTTTTTTTTATTATTATTATCTAGTAGTCGTACATAATGATGATTATTTATACATGTGATGTATGATGTGTGGATGGATGATCATGGACCCTGTGATGTGTGTACCTGTGATTATTATTATTGAGGTCTACGAACCTCCATTATATTTCTCGTTTATTGTCGGGCCTGCGTGCCTATGATTAAGTTGTAATCACATGAGGAGGCACAGCGGGAGGGTGGATGCGATAGCGAGACCCACGAGACGAACGATCGTGATGCATGAAGATGCATCAAGATGTCGACGGAACTGACAAGGATGAAATGGACGATCACAAGGCATGGAGATGCACCGTTGCACACATAGATCTTGATGTGAGTGATTAGGCCTACTGGCTCAGGCCTAATCATATTAGGTTGTGGTCCATGATCATCTGGTGTAATTGCTTATACACATACTAGATATGTATATATATTTGCATGCGATGTAGATATATATTAAATATGTATATGTGTGACATGTCATATTAGGAGACCAAATCATAGAAACATCTCTCGATAATATTAAGTCGGTAAACGTGAGGCAATTAGATTGACCCACGTGGCCTTCCATCTTTATAAGTAGGAACCGATTCCCGATGTAGGTTGAGTTGGTCGAGTCCCTCGAGACTCACCTATATCGCGATTCGCTATCTTGCTTACAACATAGAGATGTCACCAGTAACCTGAGGGCATGGTATACTTGGTCGAGTCCCTCGAGGGTATATCATCAAATCAGACTCATCTTGTAACGAAGGTGTTGACTTAACCGAGCATCATGGTTGGTCGAGTCCCTCGAGGCCATGGTGATTCGGAGGCCGAACAGGATGGGAATCACAAGGAGTTGTGATCGACAAGAGTTGCCTACCTTTTAGGCTTAGTGTGATTGGTCGAGTCCCTCGAGGTTACACTAAGACGCTGATTGGATCCCGATCCCCACTAGAAGTCTACCGGAGACTTCCGTTTCACGTGCTGAGGGTGTCGCGTGACTCATTAGTATAATAGTTGGAGCATATTAAGATAGAAGTCCATATCTTGATAGTTTATTTCTTACAAAATCTACATGTTATTCATTTCTGCTGCATCTTTATTTTCAGAAAATGTCGCTTTCAAATCCCTTACGTGGCATACTTGATGTCAATCGCCCCACTGGTCCAAATTATACGGATTGACTCTGTAACTTGAGAATTGTTCTCACAGCGGAGAAAATCATGTACGTCCTTGATACAGTGATGCCTGCGCTCGAAGAAGGGGCAAACGAGGATGAGATTGCTCGCTACGTGAAGTACATTGATGACTCCACTCTTGCTCAGAACTATATGGTGGGCTCTATGACTCCTGAGTTACAGAGACAATATGAAAAGATGGATGCCAAATCCATTCTCCTACATGTCCGCAAATTGTTTGAGGAACAAGGAAGGACTCAGCGATATGAGATATCTAAGAGCCTCTTCTGCACTAGGAAGACTGAGGGGACACTGGTTTAGAACCATGTCCTAAAGATGATTGAGTGGATAGAGAAACTCACAAGTCTAGGAATGGTCCTAAAGGATAACTTGTGTGTGGACATTGTGCTTCAGTCCCTACTAGATTCCTTTTCACAATTCATAATGAATTTTAATATGAACAAGCTTGAAGTGACTCTCCCAGAGCTTCTCAATATGTTGAGGGAGGTAGAGAGTACTATCAAGAAAGAGAAGCAAGTTCTCTACACTTGTGAGACCAAAAGGAAAAGAAAAGCAGAAAGGTCCCTTAAGAAGGGAAAGGGCAAGGTCAAACCAGGTAAAGCAAAGGTTGCTAAGAAAGACCCAGCATAGGACAAAGGCCAGTACTTCCACTATGGTAAAGATGGGCACTGGAAGAGAAACTGCAAAGAGTACCTTGCAGAAAGGGTGAAACAAAAGTTTGATAAAGCTTCATGTACATTCATGATCAGTCTTCATTTGTCAGAATCTTATGATAACATATGGGTATTGGATACCGGTAGTGCTTATCATATATGCAATTCGTTGCAGGTTCTTGCAAGGCCTAGGAGACTAGAGAGAGGCGAGATGGACCTTAAGATGGGTAATGGAGCAAAAGTTGCTGTAGTAGCCGTTGGCGAGGTCGCCCTACATCTGCCTAGTGGAGCTTTTATTGCATTAGATGCATGTTATTTTGTTCCTTCTATTATCAAAAACATTATCTCCATTTCATGTTTAACAGTTAGTGGATATAAATTTATTTTTGAGAACAATGGTTGTTCGATATTATCAGATGATAAGATCATCATGAAAGGAATATTGCATAATGGTTTATTTATATTAGACACCACTCCACATATCATGAATGTAGATGTGTCCAAAAGGAAACGAGATGAGTTGAAATGAAGGTGCACCGTGGCATTGTAGGCTAGGTCACATCCATAAAAGAAAGATTCAAAAAGTTGCTAAATGATAGATATCTAGATCCATTCGACTATGTGTCATATGCAACTTGTGAGCCTTGCATTCGTGGAAAATCCCACCAACTCTCCATTTAGTGGAACGAGAGAGAGCCACTGAGTTGTTGGAACTCATACATAGTGATGCATGTGGACCCATGTCAACTCATGCCATTGGAGGTTACTCCTACTTCATTACATTTACTTGATGATTTCTCAAGGTATGGATATGTGTACTTAATGAAGTACTGAAGTCCGAGGCCTTTTGAGAAATTCAGAGAGTATAAGAATGAGGTGAAGAACCGCACTAGAAAGAGTATCAAAACTCTTCGATCGACAAAGGAGGTGAGTACTTAAGTACAGAGTTCACTTAGTTCCTCAAGGACCATGGGATATTATCCCAATAGACACCTCCTTAGACACCTCAGCTCAATGGTGTCTCTGAAAGGAGAAATCGTACATTATTAGATATGGTACGGTCCATGATGAGTTTCGCTGACCTACCCATCTCATTCTGGGGATATGTCCTAGAAACCGCAGCTTACCTTCTGAACAGAGTTCCAACTAAGTCGGTAGTGTCTACGCCATATGAGATATGGAAAGGGAAGAAGCCTGATCTTAGGGTTGTTAAGATTTGGGGCTGCCCTGCACTTGTTAAAAGACACAACCCCGATAAGTTAGAATCAAGGACAGAGCGATGCAAATTTGTGGGATACCCCAATGAAGGAACACATTGTAGCTAAGAGCGATGCAAACTTGTGGGTATTATTTCTATCATCTCGAGGACCAAAAGGTCTTTATAGCTAAGAGAGCAGTGTTCCTTGAGAAGGAACACATTCTTGGCGGAGATAGTGGGAGAATGATAGAATTGAGCGAGATTGGAGAACCAAGCTCAAGCACCACTCTACAGCCCGAGTCTGTTCAGGTACCTAATACACAAGTTTCAACTTTATGCAGATCTGATAGAGTATCCCATCCTCCTGAGAGATATGTGGGACATATTGGAGGAGAGGATGCAGAGGATATTGATCCTCAGACCTACGAGGAGGCTATTATGAGTATTGACTCCGGGAAGTGGCAAGAAGCCATAAATTCTGAGATGGATTCTATGTACTCCAATAAGGTTTAGAACCTAGTTGATGCGCCTGAAGGTATTGTACCCATCGGTTGCAAGTGGATCTTTAAGAAAAAGATCGGAGTAGATGGAAAGGTAGAGACCTATAAAGCAAGGCTAGTGGTTAAGGGGTATCGTCAAAGGCAAGGTGTTGACTATGACGAAACCTTCTCACCCGTAACAATGCTAAAATCCATCAGAATTCTATTGGCTATTGCAGCACACTATGATTATGAGATCTGGCAGATGGATGTGAAAACCGCATTCCTCAATGGGAACCTCGAGGAGGAGGTGTATATGATGCAACCTAAGGGATACGTGTCCAAGAACTGTCTAGATAAGGTGTGTAGGTTGCTTAGATCCATTTATGGATTAAAGCAAGCTTCCCGAAGTTGGAACATAAGATTTGATAAGGCAATCAGATCTTATGACTTCATTAAGAACGAAGATGAGCCTTGTCTATATAGAATGGTAAGTGGGAGCGCTATCACCTTTTTGGTGTTATATGTGGATGACATCCTGATCATTGGGAATGACGTAGGAATGCTATCCACAGTAAAGGCTTGGTTATCTAGACACTTCTCCATGAAGGACTTAGGGGAAGCATCCTATATTTTGGGGATTAGAATCTATAGAGATAGATCCAAGAGGATGCTTGGCTTGTCCCAGTCCAGGTACATAGAAACCATTGTCAAAAGGTTTGGCATGGAAAATTCCAAGAGAGGTCTCATACCGATAAGACATGGGATATCGCTTTCTACAGTATGTCCCCAAAGACTCCGTAGAAGAAAGGGCTAACATGGATATGATACCTTATGCCTCAAAGAATAGGGTCTATCATGTATGCCATGCTATGTACTAGGCCCGATAGAGCGCGATGTTCTAAGTGTCACGAAAGGTGCATCAAAGCGGATCCGGGCTTGGAGACCGAAAGCAAGAAAGTGTATCCTTAAGTACTTGAGAAGGACTAAGGATCTTTTACTAATATATGGAGGTAATAGCCTTAAGGTTGAAGGCTACATTGACTCAAGTTTTTTCAGTTTGATGTTGATGATAGCAAGTCGAATTCAGGGTATGTGTACACCTTGAATGGAGGAGCAAAGTCTGGAAGAGTTCCAAGCAAGATACCACTCACCACTTCGACCACGAGGAGTACATTGCTGAATCAAATGCAGCAAAGGAGGGAGTTTGGGTGAAGAAGTTCATCACAGATTTGGGAGTCGTGCCTGGTAGCTTAAGAGCCGATCTCCTTATATTATGACAAAAAAGGCATTGCTCAAAGCAAAGGAACCTAGGTCTCATCAAATTTAAGCATGTTCGAGGAGGTTCCACCTTATCGAGAGATCGTGACCCGAGGAGATGTAGTAGTGGAAAGAGTTCCATCCAAGATAACATTGCAGATCCACTAACAAAGCCATTGTCTCATATTTGTTTTGAGCGTCACGTGGGTCCGATTGGGATCGGGGCATATAGGTGATTGGCTTTAGGTCAAGTGGGAGATTGCTAGTCATAGGTGCCCAGCAAGCCAATCACGTGAGTGATGGCACGTGTGACTTAATATAGAATCTTTTTGCTTATTATATTTTGGCATATATCACTTTATAACTATTGTATAAATGCATACATATATTGTGATGTCCTTGGATTTGTGCAATGGGAATTGGATCATGATGAGATCATGATAGTGAGATCGATTCAACTTTAAACACATATCCTAAATAATCCCGGTCATAGGTTACTCGAGAGGGATATCATGGTAACCGGACAGACTGGTGTGCTATATACCCGTCCATATGATGGATGCAGCTGATCTCATAGCTGCTTGTGTAGGGACACTAGGGATACAGTACAAGTGATCATTGGAGAATGAGTTCACTAATTGATCCGCTTACGAAATGCTGGATAGTTGATGATGCCTAATTGTCAGACAGCGATTCTGTCGTCCTAGTGGTGTATCTGGTCCTTAGACTTGAGACACTAAGAATGTCCTGTATGAGTCCTCCACTCTTTGATATCGGAATTATAGGTTTGGCAATCCCAGATCTAGTACAGCTAGTCATTGGGAGTGATAGTCAACCTTACGAGGGCTATTGAGTGTCGATAGAGGATCATCCACTCTCGGCGTCATGAGAGGAATATCTCATGTGTTCTTGCTCAGACAAATCCCTGGCCAGGGTCATTCGGGTTGAGAGAGAAAGAGTTCTCCGGGAGAATCCGATTAGAGCGAGACTCGAGAAGAAACCGTGTGGGTCTGACAACACCATGCTCGATATACCGGTCTCCGGTATATTAGATGGATGAGGGACTATAGGTACACGGTAAATCGAGGATAGATAGGGTCCAATGGATTGGATTCCCCTCAGATCGTCTAGGGACTACTTGGCAGTAGTGGCCTAGTACGTCCAGAAGTCGATGAGTCGAGTGAATTATTACAAAGATAATAATTCACCGAAAGTTAGAAGGAGTTCTGACAGTATGACTCATGGCCAACTCGATATTGGGCCTAGAGGGTCACACACACATATGGTAGGGCATTATGATGAATAGAGGTTCTAGATATGAGATATCCGATGGAGCCCTTGTCTTATTGGATGCAGATCCAATACCCACTAGGGGAGGACCCATTAGGGTTTGACAGGGACCTCTATAAATAAGAGGGATTCAGAGCCCCATGGGCTAGAGAGCTTTTGTTTGCCTTTTCCTATTCTCCTCTCCATCTCCACCTCAGAGTAGGTCTCGAGTTTTGAGGAGCATCGTCGTAACCTTGCTGTGTGGATCACCGCTAGAGAGGAGGACGCTTGACCTCCTTCACCCTCTCCTAAGGATCTGTAAGGAAACAGGGATATATGATCTCCCTAGGTAACACAATCTACTCTATATGCAGTTTCATGTTTCGCGGATATTTGCGTACCAATCTTCGCACGACGACGAACATCTCTTTGGGAATCGGGGATTTTGTTTTTCTTGTTCTTCCACTGCGCATATGATGTCGCCCCCTAGGATTTCCCAACAGCACCACCCAGCCTAGCTCGGAGACTAAGCCCTGAGCGATGCCATCACCGACCCAGGCGGTGCCACCGTTGGCCAAGAAATCTGGGTCCAAATGGGATGATCCATTCGACCCAATTTGGGTCTATCAAGAGCCCAATTGTCCCAAGATTAAGTTAATGGGATCACCTCCCATTTCTAACTTAATCATCATGCTAACTATGATATTTCTTAAGACATTTACTGCAACTTGCTCCGGCGCGTCAATCGCTTCTTCCGGCGAGCTTCCGATGATCTTCCGTCGATAATCCGATGAACCCTCGGTGATGCTCCTGTGGACATCCGACAAACTCCTGGACTTGCGACGATCCACTTAGCGAGTTCCAATGAGCTTCTTTTGGCAAGCTCCTGGACTTCTCGGATTTGTTCCCGTAGAACCTCCGACGACCGTTCGGACTTCCGTCGAACTCTCGAACTCCCAACATGATCATAGTCTTGACTCTGGTGCAACTCCTACTGTATGTCTTACTTTCATCGTAGTTAATCCTGCACATGTAAAACAAAACTTCGATCAAGATAATTAATCCTAAACAATTAACCAAGTTGTCCGACATGTCATTGGTCCCTCGACACTTCGTCTGATTATTTGGTGCATCGTCCTCTCCGGCGGCCTATTGCCCAATCGGCTAGTATACTCTACAACTCCGATATCCTTGGCACAATACCCTCTCTTCTTGGCCCGATTCCCAAGTCCACGGCCCGATGCCTTCTGTCGATACGTCGACCGATCCACCGGCCCGACGTCCAATCTTCTAACATGTTCCTCCAGCACAATATGATTTTTCCTACTTTAATTGTCTCATCCTGATTGAAGCATCCTACGTCACTCAAAATGATAATTAAAACATAAACATAATTATCAATTGGTTTCATCATCAAAATACGAGATTCAACAATATCCTCCTTTTTGATGATGACAACCAATTGATGACGGAGTTAAACTTAACTCTCGGAGTTTAAACAAACTCCCCCTATCAATATGCCATATTGATAGAACCTTGAATTCAAACTGAATTCAAGTCATTGCAATATTCATCAGGAATACTTGCAACATGTCATCATGAACTTATGCATAAACTTATGCATAACATCATACTTCTCCCCCTTTGTAATCAACAAAAATGAGAAGTCCAACTATTCTTGTGTTTGGAATATAGGTTCAACTTATTGCATGAAAAACATAGTATCAAATTTTATCATCATACAATCTAGCAATTAAAGATGTGCAAGTTTTGCATGTGAGATAGCAACAGTTTGCTTTTCATGAGATAGCAACAGTTTGCTTCTCTTTAGACTATAAGCTAGTCAATTTTTACGATATGCAAGTTTTACTACATACAAGCTAGCAAAGATTTCAAAATCTAATGCAAGATAACTTTCTTGTGTAAGCTCATGATTCTTGCTTCCTTTGCACTGTTTGAGCTCGCAATTTTGCTTTCATTGCAAAGTGCAAGTTTAGCATGTTTAGCATCTTGAGATAGGCAAGATAGAATATTTTTGCATTTTCTGAAGATTTCAAGATAGCAAGCTCTACATCTTGCAAGCTAGCAATGTTATAACATTTTAGAACATGCAAGCTAGCAATTTAGAGATGTTCAAGAAAGCAACTCTTGCCTCTTGAAACATGCAAGTTTGCTAGATGTGCACTTTAGCATGTTTTGCTTCTTCTTGAGATTTCAAACTAGCAATTATCGGTAATGTTCAAGATAGCAATTTCTTCTCTTTTGAGAAGTGTAATTTTTGCTTTCGTCTTGAATTGTGCAAGCTAGCTAGTTTGCCTCTTTTCATGATGTCCATGCTAGAAATTCTTGTTCCCCCTTTGTAACTGTCAAAAAGAAGGGAAGACCCTTATATCAATTTTCAAATTATGACAAAGGTAAGCATCAATCTTATTTGTGCATCATTATATATTCAAATTAAAACATACATAATTTCAAAAACCTTATTTTTCATGCATGATACCGAAAAATAAATCAATCATCATTCATAAGCATATCATACATAATACTCAAACATTAAAATTTTTAAGCATTTATCAATATTTTGATCATGATACCAAACATTCATCATTTAAAGCATTCATGATACACATCATATGCAATACATCATGTACATCATTGTCATAAGTATTGCATGCATCATTTCAAATTCATGAATATTTCATCATTACATGCATCATACCAAATCATAAAATATAAAATCATCATTAATGCATGATTCCAAATCATCATTTATTTCACATCATGATGGTATCAATTTTGTCAAATTACATCCTACCATGCATGATCGAAACTTCTTATTTGTATACATCAAAACTAATTAATGAATATTTCATGTATTCATATCATCACATAAGGAATATCAAGAAGAATTATTAGGTGATGAGATGTATTTCATTCATTCAAAGAATTTTTCATAACAAAATTCAAGTCATAAGCCTTAAAAGATATTGTGAGAGAAAATATAGACAATCTTGATTTATAAAATGAATACTAAAGTTATAATTTCAAAAAATTAAGAGAAATCGTGATTCATTTTAACAAATCTCCTCCTAAATAAATAACATAAAGAATTCTTAAGAGATCATGAAAAAGATAGAATTCATTCAATCTTATAAGAGAACAAGATATTAATTCATGCATATAAAATCTTGATTTAAGCATAAAAAATCTCAATTTATAAATTTCAAAAAATCAAGATAAAGCTCATTTAAATCATCAAATCAAGATCAATAGATTTTCATAAATGAATTGTTAGGATCAAGAAAATTCGAAAATGAAATTTAACACTTTCATGCATTCGGACATGGTTTTGCTATAGATTTTCAAACACAATAATGCAGATAAAACATGTTCATGATCATAAAAATTTTTATATCCAAAACACATAGTTTCCAACATGTTATTAAGGCATGTAATAGTGTAAAATTCTCATTATAACGATTATATCCTACCATGCATGATCAAAATTTCTCCTCATTTTATCATATTTAACATGATTGAAGCATTGAACATGATTCATATTTAAAATGTGTCTCATGTCATAAGTATGAATCAAGCATTTGTGAAATCCGAAATCATCCTCAAAGTCACATTCAATAAATTCATACATGACAAGCATAGATTTATTGAAAAGTCGATAAGATAAAGGATCACATTTCGTTTTTATAAATTTCTATTCATGTAATTTGCTTCTTATAAGCATGCCTTTACCTATAATAAAACAAGTGTCAACATTTAAGACGGAAAGGTAAATTTTATAAAATAAATCATCAAGCATGATTCCATGATAACATCCTTTCAATATCTTGATATTCATCATCAAGTATGATTTCAAAGAGTATGTTCAAGAGAAATCATTAAGACCAAATGCATGATACACTCATTTATTTTCAAAATATTCATCATGTTTATTTTCATGAGATTCACAAGATTGGTAAAATAAATTCATTAATTTTCCTTTTTGAAAAATCAATAAAGTTGGAAAAATAAATTTTTCAAGAAGAAACCTTTCCACTTTTTAGTTGTTTTAATTCATGTGATTTATTTCATACATGCATGTTCTTTTCTTTTATGCCAAATAAAAACATGCATCAACGTTTAGGATCGAAAAATGAATTTCGTCATAAAAACCATCAAGACCAAATCATCATGTATAACTTTTAAAATCTCATGCATAAAATCATCTGGTATCAAAAATATTTAATATTTTCATTACATCATTATGCATTACTTCAAATCAAACATGATTTCATTTAATCAAAATCGAGAAATTAGTTAATCAAACATGATACCATTCAACAATGTTAATCAAACATGATACACATTATTACTTCTTAACCACATATAGCATGATTTCATAAGGCATTTTTAATCATTTTGTTTATCATAAACATGTAATTTTCATGATTATTTTCAAAATTACTAGAATGATAAGGATGATTCCTAATTTTTGCATTTTCATTATAAAGCATGTAATTTTCAAGAAAATTAATTCTAAAAAAAAAAGAAAAATGCATCATGAAAAATATCAAGTAATTTCAAAATAAATTAAGGGGGTTTCAATTACCTCATCGTTGAATGTCGTTAAGGCGTAGTTTGCCACCTCGCCTTTCTTGATTTTCTCCTCGTCTTCGGAGGAGCTCGATTCATCCCACTTTGTGTTCTTCTTCTTACATTCAAAGCAAGTAGTTCCGTTCTTTTTGTTCTTAAATTTTTGTTTCTTTAATTTTTTAAATTTCAATTGTAGTTCTTGTTCACCATCACTTGAGCTTATGCTCGAGTGGTCTTCAAATATTCTATGTCCCAAATCCTTTCTGTTCTTTGGAAGATTGTTTTGTTCATTATGTTTATCATGTGCATTGCGCACCATTTCATATATCATCAATGAGCCGATAATTCTTCAAGTGGAAAAATATTTAAATTTTTTATCTCTTGTATTGCGGTTATTTTAGGATCCCACCTTTTTGGAAGGGATCTTAAGATCTTGCTTACGAGATCAAAATTTAAAAAAGATTTATCAAGAACTCTTAGATTATTGACGACATTCGTGAAACGGGTGTATATGTCGCCTATAGTCTCGCTTGGTTGCATTCAAAAAAGCTTAAAATAATACAATAAAATGTTACCTTTTGAGTCTTTGACTCTACTAGTTCCCTCATGCGTGATTTCAAGTGTTCGCCAAATATCAAAAGCCGTTTCACACGTAGAAATCCGATTGAACTCATTTTTGTCCAAAGCGGAAAAAAAGGCATTCATAGCCTTTGCGTTTAAAGAAAAATACTTCTTCACCAAATCCGACCATTCGTTCATCGGTTTAGAGGGAAGTTGAAAACTGTTTTCAATAATATTCCATAAATCCAAATTCATAGAAATTAAGAAAACTCTCATTCGAGTTTTCCAATAAGTGTAGTCCAATCCGTTAAACAACGGTGGACGAACAACCGATAAACCCTTTTGAAAGTCATGAAGAGTCATTTCTCTCGGGTGTAAATCCAAAATGAGAAATACCGGGCTCTGATACAAATTGTTATGATCAAGAGCACTAAGAGGGGGGGGGGGGGGGTGAATTAGTGCAGTGGAAAACTTTCGACGTTCAAAACTGCATTCGTACAATGAAATTGTTTCCGACGTAAAATCGTTTTCGAAAACTTAACTTGAAAGCAAGTTCGTAAAGGAGTGCAGCAAAAGTAAAGAGGAAGTAAAGCACATATAGAGGTTTGCAATAAGGTAAGTAGCAAGAATAAATGCAAACTAGAGAGAACCGTAATTTTAAAGTGGTTCGGTTAATCTAGACCTACATCCACTTTTGGCTTTCTCCTTCGACGAGGTCACCGACATCCACTAGAGGTCTTCCTTCAATAGGCGAAGGCCAACCACTCTTTTACAGTTTCACTCCTTTTGACGGGCTTAGGAGACAACCCTTACAGAATTTCTCTCCTCTCTTGAAAGCTCAAAACTTAGAAGAAAAGAGGGAAGATAACTTCTAGCCTTTACAACACTTTTGAGCTCTAAAAATCATAGAGTAAGATTGGATTTTTGGTGTCTTTCGTTGCCCTTTCATGTAGGAAAGGGTGGGGTTTATATAGGCCCCAAACTGGTTTGAATTTAGAGCTCAAAAGTGTCTTTTCCCAGATTTCTGGGGTCCTGGCGGTACTACCTCCTGACTAGGGCGGTACAACCGCTTGGCAGCTTGGAGATTCAGCTTCTGGCCGGTGCCACCGCCTGATTGGGGCGGTTGCACCGCTTGGCAGAGCTCGGAGACTGAGCTCAGGCGGTTCCACCGCTTGTCAGGGCCGGTTGCACCACCCAACCTAGCTCGGAGATTGAGCCCTGGGTGGTGCCACTACCGACCCAGGCAATGCCACTGCTGGCCAAGAAATCTGGGTCCGAATGGGTTGATCCATTCGGCCCAATTTGGGTCTGTCAAGGGCCCAATTGCTCCAAGATTAAGTTAATGGGATCACCTCCCATTTCTAACTTAATCATCGTGCTAACTATGATATTTCTTAAGACATTTACTACAACTTGCTCCGGTGCGTCAATCGCTTCTTCCGGCGAGCTTTCGGCGAACTTTCGTTGATCATCCGATGAACCCTCGGTGATGCTCCTACGGACTTCCAACAAACTCCTGGACTTGCGACAATCCACTTGGCGAGTTCCGACGAGCTTCTTTTGGCAAGCTCCTGGACATCTCGGATTTGTTCCCGTAAAACCTCCGACGACCATCCGGACTTCCATCGAAATCTCGAACTCCCAACATGATAATAGTTTTGACTCCGGCGTAACTCCTACTACATGTCTTACTTTCATCATAGTTAGTCCTGCACATGTAAAACAAAACTTCGATCGAGACAATTAATCCTAAGCAATTAGCCAAGTTGTCTGGCATGTCATTGGTTCCTCGACGCTTCGTCCGATTATTCGGCGCATCGTCCTCTCTTGTGGCCTATTGTCCGATCGGCCAGTTGACTCGCAACTCCGATATCCTTGGCACAATACCCACTCTTCTTGGCCCGATGCTCGAGTCCACGGCCCGAAGCCTTCTGTCGATACGTCGACTGATCCACCGGCCCGACGTCCAATCTTCTGACATGTTCCTCCAGTACAACATGATTTTTTTTGCTTTAATTGTCTCATCCCGATCGAAGCATCCTGCTTCACTCAAAATGCAGATTAAAACATAAACACAATTATCAATTGGTTTCATCATCAAAATACAAGATTCAACACTTGGCCTCTTGAATGACCATAACTTTTGGATCCCAACTTTTTGGAAGGGATCTTAAGATTTTAGTTATTAGTTCAAAGTTAGAAAAATCGTTACCAAGAGCTTTGAGTCCATTGATGTCATCCATGAAATGGGTGTACATGTCTCCGATGGACTCACTTGGTTTTATCCGAAAAAGTTCGTAAGAATGCACAAGAATGTTGATTTTGGACTCTTTCACTCAGCTAGTGCCTTCATGAGTGACCTCAAGAGTTCTCCAAATATCAAAAGCCGAATCACAATTCGAAACGTAATTAAATTCATTTTTGTCAATTGCACAATATAAGGCATTCATAGCCTTTGTATTTAGAGAAAACATCTTCTTCTCCAAATCATTTCAATTGTTCATTGGAAGAGAAGACATTTCAAATCCATTTTCGACTATGTGCCATAAATTCTAATCCAAAGAAAGTAAGAAAACTCTCATTTGAGTTTTTCAATAAGTTTAGTCCATCCCATTGAAAAAGGGAGGACGAATGAGAGAGTAACCCTCTTGAAGGCCTAAAAGAGCCATTTCTATTTGGGTGTTGAACCAAAGTAGAAAACCATACTCTGATACCAATTGTTAGGATCGGAGCGGCACTAAGAGGGGGGGGGAATTAGTGCAACGGATTAAAACTTGTAAGTTTAAAAATGAATTCGTAAATACGAAGAGATTTCGTTTCGATAGCAACTTGAGTAGATGAAAACCGAAAGCTAGCAGTAGTGTAAATAACAATTTCAGGAAAGTAAGAACTCACACATTCAAGGAACACACCAATTTAAAGTGGTTCGGTTAAAATGACCTACATCCACTTGTGAAGCTTTCTTGGAAGAGGCTCCCAACTTCTACTAGCAAATCACTTTGAAGAGGAAGGACAAATACCCCTCTTATAACCTTTTACAGTGGTTCACACTCTTACAAATTTTCAACGAGAAAGAAGGAGATGAACACTGAAGCAATTGAAAACAAGACTTGCTAAAGACTTTGTTAAGGCTTTTATCTCAATCTATTGCTTCTCAAAGGTTGTATTCTCTGCTGAGAATTGAGGGTTATTTTTAGACCCCAAGAGGATTTAAATTTGGGCTCCAAATTTTGAATTCTCTTGGGTTCCCGATGTTAGCGGTGCCATTGCCTGTCAGTAGCGGTGCCACCGCCCGACCTCTCTGGTGCTGGGCGGTGATACCGCCCAGTCCAACGATATCATCGCCCGATCCTCGGGTTCTGGGTGGTGCCACCGCCCAGTCCAGCGGTTCCACCGCCCGGTCCTACGGGTCACTAGATGGGCTTCAAATCTGGCCCAAACTAGGTAATATCGGGCCCAGTTGGCCCCTAATCTGGATATAGGATTATCCCTTAATCCTAACCCTCATTACATACAAACTACGCAACTGAAAACATAGTCCTAAGCAAGTTTTCAATCGGCAAACGTCGAGTCTCCTCCCGACGAGCTTTCCGACGATCTTCCGATGGACTTCCGATACACCCTCGGATTTCTTCCGGTGGACTCCCAACAGGCTCTCGATCTTGTGGCGAGTTCAGCGAGTAGCCGAGCATTCTCGGTGATCTCTGCGAACCTCCGACGATCTCTTCGGCAGACTTCCAAAAACTCCGACAAGTCCCCGATTTCTTCTCGGTTGGTTTCGGCAGTATCTCCGACGAATCTTTGGACTCTCAAACACCCATCGAACTTGACTCCGGTAGACTTGCTTTATGTCTTCAAGCTATTGTAGTTAATCCTGCACATGTAAACAAAAGTTCGATCTAGATAATTACTCCTAAGCAATTAATCAAGTTGTTCGGCATATCATTGGTCCCTCGACGCTTCGTCCGATTCTTTGGTGCATCGTCCTCTCTTGCGACGTATTGCCTAATCGGCCTGTTGACTCTACAACTCCGATATCCTTGGCGTAATACCCGCTCTTCTTGGCCCAATACCCGAATCCATGGCTCAAAGCCTTCTGTCGATACGTCGACCGATCCACCAGCCTGACATCCAATCTTCTGACATGTTCCTCCGGCACAACATGATTTTCTTGCTATAATTGTCTCATCCTGATTGAAGCATCCTGCGTCACTCAAAACGCAGATTAAAACATAATCACATATTGATTGGTTTCATCATCAAAATCCGAGATTCAATAGTGACCTCGTCGGAGGAGGAAGCCGAAAGTGGATGTAGGTCACGTTGACCGAACCACTCTAAAATTTGGTTTGCATTTATGTATTGAGTAATTTACTTTAACTACAAACCTCTTCAATTGCTTACTGCCTTCAATTCATTTACGAACGTATTTCAAAGTTAAGTTTTCAAAATCGATTTTCTACATCGAAATCAGCTTTTATCGTACGAAGGTTTTTTGAAGACATAGTTTTTGCCGCTGCACTAATTCAATTCCCCTCTTAGTGCCAACTCTTGATCCTAACAGTTGAGGCCACTAGTATCCACTAATGGTCTTTCTTCAATGGGTGAAGACCAACCACCTTCTTTATAGCACTTTCTCCTTTCCATAGGTTTAGGAGATAACCCTTATAAGGCTCACACCTCTCTTGAATGATCACAAGACTTAGAAAGGGAGGATGACTCTTAGCACTTTTATATCACTTTTAACACCCCAAGACTTCAAGATATTGTTCACACTTTCATGCCTCTTCATGCAGAAAAGGGTAGGATATTTATAAGCCCCAATGACTTCAAAAATTAGAGCAAAAAAGTGTCATATCCCCGATTTCCGAGGTACTAGCGGTACCACTGCAATTATTGGGCGGTACCACCGCTTGCAGACTGACACTATGCGGTACAACCACCGACAAAGCTCTAAGACCAAGCTCTGGCTGTACCATCGCTTGATAGGGTAATACCACTACTTGGAAGCATTAACTATCGGAGGTACCACTGCCTTGACCACCTTGGAGGGTGTCTCGTCGCTGGCCATGACTCTAAGGGGCTGAATGGGCCTTCCAACTGCCCCAATTCAACCTTACGAAGGGCCAAGTTAGCCTCTAACAGAGTTAGTGGGATTACCTCCCAATCCTAACTCAACTTAAGATTTAACTACGATAATTTAAGATATTAACTAAGTAATTTTTGTCTAGTATGTCAATTGTTCTTCCGATGAACTCTCGATGAATTCTCAACGAACTCCCGACAAACTCTCGGCGAGCTCCTAACGAACTCTTGGCGAGTTTCTGGCGAACCACCAACATATAGTCTGAATCTTCGACGTATTGTTCGATATTTGACTCTAGCCCAACATCTTACTTTATGTCTTCAATGCTATCGTAGTTAACGCTGCAACACTTATCTCAACATATGGATTAGATCAATAATTTACCAATTGATTTCAACATCAAAATATGAGATTCAATAATCTCCCTCTTTTTTATGATGACAACCAATTGATGGGAGAGTTAACCTTAACTCCCCCTATATATATGTCATACTTGAGAAAACACAAACTTAAATTCAAGCTTCAAATCGATAAGTTATATTCATTTAAACTTATCAACATGCACATCATGATACTTATCATGATTTACCAATTCAAAATACGATACTATGTATTTATCATTAAAAATTATGTCAATGCATGACATCCATTTTTAAGTCCAATGATGATAGACAATCATCATTTTCAAGTATGGTAGGAATATGAAATTTAGCAAGCTGACAATTCATGATAAAAGATGATATCAATTGTAAATAGTATGATAAATTTGATACCTCATCATAATGATAGACATTTATCATGAAATCAAGCATGATTTTAAGAATAAACAATTTTAAGTATCCATGCTACATTACGATAGAAATCAATCATACATTTTGATATTTTTCATATATTTGACAAAACTAGTCATATTTCAAGCATTCGCAATACATTCAAGCATTTACGATACCATTGTCATCAATTTGCCACATTTCTCGTCCATTGTCATCAACAAAAGGAAATCATTCAACAAGACAAGTGCAAAAATGAGAAGTCAAGCATAAACATTGCATGATAACTACTTTTGGATAAGCTAACATTTTTTAATTTAGATGTGCAAAAATATTTTGGTTCTTCTTGAGATATGCAAGTTTCTTTCTTCCTTTGTCATAAAAATAAGAAGAAGAGAAAGAAGGGTAAGGAAGGAATTTATCAAGAACCAAATTCATTAAAGGATTTGAACCAAGTCAAATGAGTTTCATTGAATCAAGCTTTTAGTTCAACAAATACAAGGAATTCATGAAAAGGATCAAGATATCCATATGAAATCAAATCTCCATTCTTGCAAGTGATCATCACATATTAAAAATTCATAAAATTCTTCTTTCATCAGAGGAGTAAGGAAGAATTCATGGGAAAGGAGCATCATATGAAGGATAAAGAAATCCATGAATAAAACTTCAAAAATCAAATATGTTTCTTATTAAAAATTCACAAGAGTGAAATCCGTAAGAGTTGTAGTTGTCAATGAATTCCATAAGTGAAGGGACTAAGTGTTTCAAAAATCATTAAGTGATGGAGCAAGGGTATGAAATAAATTTGATACCAAGTAAATTGATATTCTGGATTTCATTAAAGCTTTAAAAAATCAAGAAAGTCCGAAAAAGATATATAACAAACTCATGCATTTGTACAATTTAACATCTCTAACTCTCTTCTAATAAAATCAAATTATTCTTCATTTAAAGGTTTTGTAAAGATATCGGCTAATTGATGTTTTGTATCAATAAACTCTAAAGAAATGTCATGGTTATTAACATGATCTCTTATGAAATGATGCCTAATGTTAATATGTTTAGTTCTAGAATGTTGAATAGGATTTTTTGTTAAACATATTATACTCGTGTTATCACATTTTATGGGAATATTCTTAAGATGAATCTTATAATCTTCTAATGTATTTTTCATCCATACAACTTATGCACAATATGAACCAGTTGCTATATACTCCGCTTCGGTTGTAGATAATATAAGGATCAAGAGCGGTACTAAGTGGGGGGGTGAATTAGTACAGTGGAAAAATTACCCATTTCAAAAGTCTTCGTTTCGATTAAACCTGATTCCGACGAAAATCATTTCATAAAGATTTTAACTTGAAAGTATATGAGAGTGTAGAGAAAGCATTAAGAAGGTAAAGTGGTGTGCAAGAAAGGTAAATTGCTTAAGACAAAATACAAACCAGAATTTAGAGTGGTTCGATCATTGTGACCTACATCGACTTTCGGATTCCTCCTCTATGGAGATCATCGGTGTCCACTAATGGCCTTCCTTCAATAGGCGAAGACCAACCACCTTTTACAGTGCTTTCTCCTTTTCACGGGTTTAAGTGATAACCCTTACAAGTCTCACACCTCTCTTGAATAATCTCAACACTTAGAAAGTAAGGAGGAGTACACTAGCACTTTTACAATACTTTAACACTTCAAAGAATCAAGATTGTACCAATACTTTCATACCCTTTCATGCAGAAAAGGATGGGGTATTTATAGGCCCCATTGGCTTCAAAATTGGAGTTAAAAAGTGTCATATCCTCATATTTCAAGGTACTGGCGGTACCACCGCCATTACTAGGTGGTACTACTGCCTACAGTCTGACACTGGGCAGTACGACCACCTGATAGAGCTCGCAGATCGAGCTCTGGCAGTACCATTGCCTGACAAGGGTGGTACCATCGCTGGCAGCATTAACTACCAACGGTACCACCGCCCAGTCTGGGTGGTACCACTGCTTAGACCACTTGGAAGACTGGGTCTCCCAAGCAGTGCCATCGCTGGCCATGATTTTAGGGGCTGAATAAGCTGTTCAATCCGGCCCAATTCAGCCCTATTAAGGGCCCAATTGGCTCCTAACTAAGTTAGTGGGATTACCTCCCAATCCTAACTCAATTTACGGATGAACTACAATAATTAAGATAATTGACAAAGCATTCTTATTTTGGTATATCAATTGCTCTTTCGGCGAGCTTCTGGCGATCTTTTGGTGAACTTCCAATTAACTATCAACAATGTTCTAACGGACTCCTAGTAAGCTCCTGAACTTTACGATGATCTTCTTGGCAAGTTCCAATAAGCTTCTTTGGTAAGCTCCTGGACTTCTCGATTGGTTCTGGCAGAACTTTTGACGAACTCTTGAACTCCCAATGAGATCTCGATCTTGACTTTGGCACAACACCTGCTTTGTAAATTACTGCTACCGTAGTTAATCATATACACTTTTCTCAATATATAGATTAGATCAAATGATTTATAATTTATTTCATCATCAAAATCCGAGATTCAACAGATAATGTAACCGAGTTTTGTTTCATGGAAGACTAAGAAACATGTGCATGACCTAAGAATTGACATATTCCAAATGTGCCTTTTCTATCTTCTCTACATCCAGCAAAATCTGCATCAGCATAAGCAATTAATTCTAAGTTTTCAAATTTTGGATACCATAATCTTAAATTAGGGGTTCCTTTCATATATTTAAGAATTCTTTCAACTGATTTAAGATGAGATAACTTAGGATTAGATCGAAATCTAACACAATGTCCTACACTAAACATGATATCTGGTCTAGTTATGGTGAGGTATAATAAACTACTTATCATACTCTTATATGTTTTTTGATCAAAGCTTTCTTCATTTTCGTACATGTCTAACTTAGTGGAGGTACTCATAGGAGTATTGATAGTTTTTGAACCATCCATATTAAATAATTTTAGCAATTCTAATGCATATTGGGTTTGACTAAGAAAAATATCATCTCTAAGTTGTTTGATTTATAAGCCTAAAAAGAAAGTTAGTTTACCCATTAAACTCATCTCAAACTCTTGACTCATACTCTTATCAAATGATTCACATAAGGATTCATTTGTAGACCCAAAAATAATATTATCAACATAAATTTGAATAACAAAAAAGTCATTTTTAAAACTTTTAATAAATAATGTAGTATTGACCTTACCTTTAGAGAAATTATTTTGGATAAGAAAGGAGCTAAGTATTTCATACCAAGCCCTCAGTGCTTGTTTTAATTGATTAAGAGCTTTAGTTAACTTAAACACATGATCCAAAAAATTATCATTCTCAAATCTGGGAGGTTGTTCAACATAAACTTCTTTGGAAATAAAGCCATTAAGAAAAGCACTTTTGAAATCCATTTGAAAAAACTTAAAATTATTACTACTAACGTAGGCAAGGATCATCCTTATGGCTTCTAATCTTGCCACAGGAGCAAAGGTTTCTTCATAATCGATACCTTATTCTTAGTTAAAATCCTTGGCCACTAGTCTAGCCTTGTTTCTAACCACGATACCAAATTCATTTTGCTTGTTTCTAAAGACCCATTTAATACTGATAACTAAATGGTCACTAGGTCTTGGAACAAGCTCCCACACCTCATTTATCTCAAATTGGTTTAACTCTTCTTGTATTGTGATAACCCATGGATCATCTTTCAAGGTCTTGTCAATGTATTTAGGTTCAATTTGAGAAAGAAAAGTAGTATTGACACAAAAATTTTTAAGAGTAGAATGAGTTTGAACCCCTTTTGATGTGTCTCCTATGATTAGCTCTTTAGGATGAGCATCTATATACTTCCATTCTTTGGGTAAGGATGTTTCGAAAGAAGATGTATCCAAGTTGCCAATTGGAGAAGAGGGTTCATTTAAATTCAAAGCATCAAAATTAAGATCATCAGTAAACTCATTTTTCTTATAATCTAAGTCTTCATTAAAGACAACATGAATAGACTCTTCTGTGACCAAGGTTCTTTTATTAAAGACACAAAAGGCTTTTGAAATAGAAGAATAACCAAGAAAAATACCTTCATCAGATTTTGCATCAAACTTTCTTAAGGCATCTTTTTCATTCAAGATAAAACATTTACAACCAAAATCTTTAAAGTATGAGACATTAGGTTTTTTGTCATTCCATAATTCATAAGGAGTTTTGGAAAGTAATGGTCTTACTAGATCCTATTCATGACATAGCATGTCGTTTTAACGGCTTTGGCCCAAAAATATTTAGGGTAAGCTATGTTTGTTCAACATGGTTCTTGCCATTGCTTGTAAATTTCTATTTTTTCTTTCTACTACTCCATTTTTTTAAGAATTTCTCAAAGTAGAGAAATTGTGATTGTATCCATTAGATTCACAAAAAATTTTGAAATCATGATTTTGAAATTTACCACCATGATCACTCTGAATTGATGAAATCATAAAGCCTTTTTCATTTTGAACAAGTTTATAAAACTTAGAAAAATACCTAAAGTAATCACTTTAGTATGTCAAGAAATATGTCTAAGTGTATCTACTATAATCATCCATAATTACAAAGACGTATTTGCTACCTCTTAGGTTTAATGTATCAATTAGTCCAAACAAATCCATATGGATCAATTATAATGGTCTAGATGTGCTTATTTGATTATTTAGTTTGAAACTACCTTTTATTTATTTTCCTAGTTGACATGCATCACACATATTATCTTTAATAAACTTAATATTAGGAATACCTCTTACAAGTTCTTTGGATGAGATTTGAGATATTAGTTTCATGCTAGCATGACCTAATCAGTTAGGACTCTAGCTAGGTGAGTCCTAATTGAGAGGGACATTCATGTAAAACCTACCTAAGTTTACCCCTATTAAAGAGGTGAAGAGGTCGGCTAGGGTTTGGAGGTTATTTCTTAGAGAAGAATTAGGAGTTGTAAAGGAATAGGAGTTGTAAAGGAATAGGAGTCTTAAGTAGGAGTCCTATTAGGAGTTGGTTAGAAGTATGAGTCTTGAGTAGGAGTCCTATTAGGAGTTAGAGTTTAAAAACCTTATAAATAACTATGTATTCATCCTCTTTTGATAAGGAATAGATAAATCTTTTATGCAGCCTTTGAGCAGCAACTTGAAGGAAGGAACCCCTATAGAGTTCCAAGGAGGCTGATCCCCTAAAGAGATCAACCCCAAGCTTAGAATCTGAAAGGGTTCTAACATAATCTCCTATACCAAAGTCAAATATCATCATTCAAAATCGAAAAACACATTTCATTACAAACATCATCAATGTCAATAGTGTATACATTATTCTAATTTAGGGCAATCATAGATGTATTTTTGTATGGTTTTTCAATAATGCAAGCATTGGATTCAAATATAATGATGTATCCCTTTATCACACAATTGACTAATACTCAAAAGATTATACTTTAAGCCATCAACCAACAACACATCTTCAATCAAAAAGTTGGATTTGTTACCTATAGTTTCTTTGCCAATGATTTTACCCTTACTGTTGTCCCCGAAGGTGACATACCCTTCGTCTAGGCTAGTGAGCTTAGAGAATTGAGATAGATCTCCAGTCATGTGCCTTAAGCATCCACTATCAAGATACCATCTCTTGCTCCTAGCTTGTGATAGTAAACATTTCTATAAAAAAAGATGATTTTTAGGTACCCATTTGACCTTGGGTGCCTCAAAAATCGATCAACTTAACTTATCATTTTGCATGAAGTTCTTTACGGTTCCTTTAGGAACCCAAATTAATTTGTATGAACTATATATCTTAAACAAACATTTATAAGCAACATGTCTAAATTTGTAATAAAAATTATATTTGTTTCGGGGTGAAACATGCAAAGTTGGGCCTTTAACAAAGATGGTTGGATTTTTATGAGTGTTACTCACAAAATCAATTCGATCTCTTCTATAAACATGATTCTTACTTGCAAGGATCATGTTTAAGAATTTGCTACCTATTTCAAAATTTTTTGAGGTTTCATATAGTTGTAAATTCTCATTTTTAAGTGTTTCTAATTCATCACATTTTGTGCAAGGAGCCAAACTATCATCATGCATAATTTTTAATCTATCAAGATCACTAACAAGGAAAGCATATTATTTTTTCAATAGTTGATATATTTTACTAAGTAATTTACATTCATCAAATAAATCATGAAAATTACTTAATAATTCATCAAAAGATAAATGAGCTTCGATCGAGTTGCTTACCTTGTCGCCATATGCCATCAATGCGTAGTTAGCAACTTGCACTTTGTTAGTTGGCTCCTCATCTTCGGATGCACTTGAATCGTCCCAAGTTGCTTTAAGCTCTTTCTTCTTCTTTGGTTGCTTCTTCTTCACTTAGGAACATTCATTTTTGAAGTGTCCCGGCTTCTTGCATTTGTAGCAAATGATTTGGTCCTTTCTGAGTTCATTTTTGTTTTTAGTTTTGTTTATTTTTTATGATTTTTTTAAATTTTCTTATTAAAGTGCCAAGTCATCATCATCATCATCGTCACTTGAATTTTCTCTCAAGTGATCTTCTTGAATTCTAAATGTCAAATCCTTCCTATTCTTTGGAAGGTTGTTCTCCTATTCTTCATGTGTATTGCATCTCATTTCGTAGGTCATCAAGGACCTGATAAATTCTTCAAGTGGAAAGTTGTTCAAATCTTTTGTTTCTTGAATTAGTGCAGCGGATAAAAATGTCAACTTCGTCAAATCTCTCGTACGATAAAAACCATTTCCGACGATTGCACCGCTTGGCAGAGCTCGGAGACTGAGCCTCTAGGCAATGCCACAACTTATCAGGGGCGGTTGCACCTCTTGGCATAGCTCGGAGGCTCAGCCTCTGGCACCACCTGACAGGGGCGGTTGCACCGCCCAGTCTCGCTCGGAGACTGAGCCCAAGCGGTGCCACCGCCTGACTAGGGCGGTTGCACCGCTTGGCAGAGCTCGGAGACCGAGCTTAGACAGTTCCACCACCTGTTAGGGGCGGTTGCACCGCCTAGCCTAACTCAGAGACTGAGCCCTGGGTGGTGTCACCGCCGACCCAAGCAGTGCCACTGCTGGCCAAGAAATCTGGGTTCGAAAAGGCTGATCCAATTGGCCCAATTTGGGTCTGTCAAGGGCCCAATTGCCCCAAGATTAAGTTAATGGGATCACCTCCCATTTCTAACTTAATCATCGTGCTAACTATGATATTTCTTAAGACATTTACTTCAACTTGCTCTAGTGCGTCAATCGCTTCTTCCGGCGAACTTCCGTCGATCATCCGATGAACCCTCAATGATGCTCTTGCGGACTTCCGGCAAACTCCTGGACTTGCGACGATCCACTTGGTGAGTTCCGACGAGCTTCTTTTGGCAAGCTCCTGGACTTCTCGGATTTGTTCCCGCAAAACCTCCGACGACCGTCCGGACTTCCGTCGAACTCCTAACGTGATCATAGTCTTGACTCCAGTGTAACTCCTACTGTATGTCTTACTTCCATCGTAGTCAATCCTGCATATGTAAAACAAAACTTCGATCGAGACAATTAATCCTAAGCAATTAACCAAGTTGTCCAACATGTCATTGGTCCCTTGACGCTTCGTCTGATTCTTCGGTGCATCGTCCTCTCCTGCGGCCTATTGCCTAATTGGCCAGTTGACTCCGCAACTCCGATATCCTTGGCGCAATACTTGCTCTTCTTGGCCCGATGCCCGAGTCCACAGCTCGAAGCCTTCTGTCGATACGTCGACCGATCCACCGGCCCGACGTCCAATCTTCTAACATGTTCCTTCGGTACAACATAATTTTTCCTGCTTTAATTGTCTCATCCAGATCGAAGCATCCTGCATCACTCAGAACACAGATTAAATCATAAACATATATCAAGTGGTTTCATCATCAAAATACGAGATTCAACAATCTCCCCCTTTTTGATGATGACAACCACTTGATGACGAAGTTAACTTTAACTCAAGGAGTTTAAACAAACTCCATCTATCAATATGTCATAGTGATAGAACCTTGAATTCAAACTGAATTTAAGTCATTGCAATATTCATCATGAATACTTGCAACATGTTATCATGAACTTATGCATAAACTTATGCATAACATCATACTTCTCCCCCTTTGTCATCAACAAAAAGGAGAAGTTCCAACTCTAATGTGTTTGTGATATTAATTCAACTTATTGCATGAAAAACATAATATCAAGTTTTATCATCATAAAATCTAGCAATTAAAGATGTGCAAGTTTAGCATGTTTGCTTTTCATGAGATAGCAACCGTTTGCTTCTCTTTAGACTACAAGCTAGCAATTTTTACGATATGCAAGTTTTACTCAATACAAGCTAGCACTTTTGCTTCTTTCGAGATAGCAACTTCTGCATCATGCAAGCTAGCAAATTAGAGATGTTCAAGAAGGCAACTCTTGCTTCTTGAAATATGTAAATTTTGTCAACTTTGCTAGATGCTCAAGTTAGCATATTTTGCTTCTTGAGATAGGCAAGATAGGCAAGATATTTTGCTTCTTGAGATAGGCAAGATAGGCAAGTTAGCATATTTTGTCAACTTTTGTAATTTTTGTTTCTTAAGATGTTCAATATAGCAAGCTCTATATCTTGCAAGCTAGCAATGTTAAAATATTTTAGAATATGCGAGCTAGCAATTTAGAGATGTTCAAGAAAGCAACTCATGCCTCTTGAAATATGCAAGTTTTTCAAGTTTTGCTAGATGTGCAAGTTAGCATTTTTGCCTCTTGAGATAGGCAAGATAGCACATTTGCTTCTTTTGTTTGAGCAAGAAATTTTGCTTCCTTTGCAAAGTGTATGTTTCTAAATTTTGCAAGATGAGCTAGCAATATTTCTCCCTCTTTGTCAATGTCAAAAAGAAGGGAAGACTCTTTGCATCAATTTCTAAATCATGACAAAGGTAAGTATCAATCTTATTTGTGCATCATTATATTTTCAAATTAAAACATGCACATTTTCAAAACCATACATTTCATTTTTCATGCATGATACAAATAAATCAATCATCATTATGAGCATATCATACATGATATTCAAGCATTAAAATTTTTAAGCATTTATCAACATGTTGATCATGATATCAAACATTCATCATTTAAAGCATTCACGATACACATCATATGCTATACACCATGTACATCATTATCATAAGTATTGCATGCATCATTATAAATTTATGAATATTTCATGCATTCATATCATCACATAAGGAATATCAAGAAGAATTAGTTGGGTGATGAGATAAACATTTTATGAATACAAGGAATTGCATAAAGATCATATCATGAAAGATTTGAACATGTGAATACCAAAAGACATGATTTCTTTTTGAAAAACCTCCTCATAAATAATCGAAAAAAAATCTTAGGAGATCGATAAACAAAAAATCTTGATTCATAATAAAATTTCATATATCGAATATCGAGAAATCAATATGATGATTAAAAAAAAAACATATCACAAGTTATATTCAAGAGAAAAATCATCATTCATTTTGTCAAATCAATATTTCTTGGGTATGCATGATATCAAAACATGGTTTCAAATCTTCAACATATAACATGCATAAATTTAAAAATCAAAAGGAGAAGGGAAGAATTCAAATGTACAAAAATTTCAACCATCTCATAAACAAATGAAGGATCAAGAAATGAATCAAAAATTCCATGAATCATTTCGACAAATCTCCTTTTAAATAATCGAGATGATCATCAAGGGAAATCTCATGTTATTCCAAGAAATCAAGATCAAGATTTTGATAAAACTCATCTCAAATTCAAATCATGTTCACAAAATTCATAACATAAGTAGATTCATGATTTCATTGATAATATATATATATATATATATATATTTTGAAGTATTTCATTTTAAGTGATTGATTTCATGTTAGCATGCTTTTTCATTTATGTTAAATAAAAAAAAAACATGCATCAACGTTTAGGATCGAAAAATGAATTTCATCATAAAACCATCAAGATCAATAAATCACAAAAATCAAGAGAATCTGAAAATAAAATATAACACTTTCATGCATTCGGACATGGTTTTGCCATATGTTTTTCAAATACACTCATGAAAATAACACATGCTTATCATCATGTATAACTTAAAATCTCATGCATAAAATTATCAATCATGGTATCAAAATGTTTAATATTACATCATTATGCATTTCTTCAAACAAGATTTTATTTAATGATTTCATATTTTCAATTAAAATCATTTTGCTTGTTTATCATAAAATATGTAATATTATCATTTTCGAAATTACTAGCATGATCATAATTTTTGTATTTTTATTTTTAAAATATAATTTTTAAGAAAATTAATTCTAAACTAAAAATCTCCTATACCAAAGCCAAGTATCATTATTCAAAACCGAAAAACACATTTCATTATAAAGATCATCAATGTCAATAGTGTATACATTATTTTGTTTTAGAGCAATCATAGATATGTTTTTGTATAGTTTTTCAATAATCCAAGTATTGGATTCAAATCTAATGATATATCTTTTATCACATAATTGACTAATGCACAAAAGGTTATACTTTAAGCCATCAACCAACAAAACATCTTTAATAAAAAAGTTAGATTTATTACCTATGATTCCTTTGCCAATGATTTTACCCTTGTTGTTATCTCCGAAGGTGACATATCCTTCGTCTAGGCTAGTGAGCTTGGAGAATTGAGATAGATCTTTGGTCATATGCCTTGAGCATCCACTATCAAGGTACCATCTCTTGCTCCTAGCTTATGATAGTAAATGTTTCTACAAAAAAGGATGATTTTTAGGTACCCATTTGACCTTAGGTGGCTCAAAAATCGATCGACTTAACTTATCATTTGCATGGAGTTCTTTATGGTTCCTTTAGGAACCCAAATCAAATTGTGTGGACTACATTTCTTAAATATATATTGATAAGTAACATGTCCAAATTTACAACAAAAGATACATTTGTTTCGGGGTGAAGTATGAAAGGTTGGACCTTTAACAAAGATGGTTGGATTTTTATGAATGTTACTCACAAAGCCGATTCCATCTCTTTTATGAACATAATTTTTGCTTACAAGAATCATGTTTAAGGATTTGCTACCTATTTCAATTTTTTCTAAGGTTTCATGTAGTTGTAAATTTTTCTTTTTATGCATTTCTAATTCATTTCATTTTGTATAAGGAGCTAGACTATCATGTTCAATTTTTAGTCCATCAAAATCACTAACAAAAGAGGCATGCTCCTTTTTTAATAATTTATATTTTTTGCTAACTAATTTACATTCATCAAATAAATCATGAAAAGCGCTTAGTAATTCATCAAAAGATAAACTTGCATCTAATAAACTACTCACCCTCATCTCCAATAGCCATTAGCGCATAGTGAGCAACTTGCTCGGTGTTGGTTTGCTCCTGTTCTTCGGATGCACTTGAGTCATCTCACGTTGCTTTAAGAGCATTTTTCTTCTTTGGTTGTTTCTTCTTTGCTTGGGGACATTCGCTTTTGAAATGTCCCGACTTCTTGCATTTGTAGCATATGACTTATTCTTTCTTGGGTTCAAATTTAGTTTGTGTCATTTCTAAATTTATTCCATTTTATAAAATTTTTAAACTTTCTTGTTAAGAGTGCTAAATCATCATCAAGGTCCTCATCACTTGAATTTTCTTTCAAGTGATCTTCTTAAGTTCTTAGTGTCATATCCTTCCTGTTTTTTCGAAGGTTGTTCTCAAGCTCTTTATGAGCATTACAAGTCATCTCATAGGTCATTAATGACCCGATTAGTTCTTCGAGAGAAAGTTATTTAAATCCTTGGTCTCTTGAATGGCCGGTACTTTAGGATCCCAACTCTTTAGAAGGGATTTTAAGATTTTATTAACAAGTTCAAAATCTGAGAAACTTTTACCAAGTCCTTTTAAACCATTAACGACATCTGTAAATTGGATATACATATCTCCAATAGTCTTACTTAGTTTCATCCGAAACAACTCATAAGTATGCACTAAAAGATTAATTTTTGACTCCTTCACCTTACTAGTGCCTTCGTGAGTCACTTCTAGTGTGTGCTAAATATCAAAAGTTGTTTCACAAATAAACATACGATTAAACTCGTTTTTATCTAAAGCACAAAACAAGGCACTCATAGCCTTGGCATTTAAAGTGAAAGTATTCTTCTCCAACTCATTCCAATCATTTATTGGAAGAGAAGACTCTTGAAAACCATTTTCGACAATGTTCCACAGCTCAAAATCCATATAAATTAGAAAAATCCTTATTCTAGTCTTCCAATATATATAATTCATTCCATTGAACATGGGCAAACGTGTAATTGAGTGACCCTCTTGGTTACTAGCAAATGTCATCTCTCTTGGGTTTTAAACCAAATGAGAGTGACCGAGCTTTGATACCAATTATTAGGATCAAGAGTGTCAATAAGAGAGGGGGTGAATTAGTGCAGTGGAAAAATTACCGCTTTCAAATGTCTTCGTTTCGATTAAAACCGATTCCGACGAAAATTATTTCTTAAATATTTTAACTTGAAAGTGTATAGGAGTGTAGAGAAGGCAATAAGAAGATAAAGTAGCTTGCAATAAATATAAATTACTCAAAATAAAATGCAAATCAGAATTTAGAGTGGTTCGGTCGTTGTGATATACATCTACTTTCGGGTTCCTCCTCCATCGAGGTCACCGGCGTCTACTAATAGCCTTCTTTCAATAGGTGAAGACCAACCACCTTTTATAGTGCTTTCTCCTTTTCACGGGTTTAGGAGATAACCCTTATAAGTCTCACACCTCTCTTGAATGATCTCAACATTTAGAACGGGAAGATGAGGACTCTAGCACTTTTTACAACACTTTAACACTCAAGAATTTAGGATTATGCCAACGCTTTGTGCCCTTTCATGCAGAAAAGGGTGGGGTATTTATAAGCCCCAATTGGCTTCAGAATTGGAGCCAAAAAGTATCACATCCCCGGATTTCGGGGTATTGGTGGTACCACCACCATTATTGGGCGGTACCACCGCCTAACACCTGACACTAGACAGTACCATCGCCTAGTCTAGGCGATACCATTGCCTAACAGAACTCGGAGACCAAGCTCTGGTGGTACCACCGCCTAGCAGGGGTAGTACCACTACTAGCAGTATTAACTACTAGCGGTACCACCGCCCCGACCACTTGGGAGACTGGGTCACCCAAGCGGTGCCACTGTCGGTCTAATTTCATATGTTGAATGGGCTATTCAATCCAGCTCAATTCAACCTTATTAAGAGCCTAGTTGGCCCCTATTTGAGTTCGTGGAATTACCTCTCAATCCTAACTTAACTAATGTATTAATTATGATTAAGGCAAGCGATTAGTCTGGTATGTCGATTTCTCTCGACGATATTCTAACGAACTTCTTGGCAAGTCTTCCAGTGTGTTTTTGGCGAACTCCCGATGACCAACTATGCTAGACCTGGAACTTCCATGCCTATAAGTCTAGTATCAAAGAGTGGAGTACTCATATTGCACATCCTTAGAATCTCAAGTCTAAGGACGTTGTACACTATTGGGATAACGAATTCGTTCTCTAATAATAAGGTATCATTAACCATCCAATATTCCGTGAGCGAATCAATTAGTGAACTTATTCTCCAATGAATACCTGTACTATAGCCCTAATGTCCCCATATGAGTAACTATGAGACCAGCTGCCTCCATCATATGGATGGGTATACAACACACTAGTCTATCTAGTTATCTTAATATCTCTCTCAAGTTATCTATGACTATGATTATTTAGGGTTTGTGTTTAAAGATGAATCAATTTCATTATTGTAATCTCATTATGATTCGATTCCTATTACATAGATTCATGGACATCTAATACCCTAGAGACCATGTATAGGGCATGTGTTCTTGCTTAAATAAATCCCTAGCTATGGTCATTTGGATTTAGAGAGAAAGAGTTTTTTGGGAGAATTCGATTAGAGCGAGACTAGAGTAGAAACCATATAGGTCTGATAACACCATGCCCGGTACACTATCTTTGGGGTATTAGATAGATAAGGGACTATAGATATATGATAATTGAGGACAAACATGTCCAATAGATTGGATTCCCTTGTATCATCTGGGGACTACAGCATAGTGGCTTAGTATGTCCGTAGTCGATGAGTCGAGTGAATTATTATAAAGAAAATAATTCACTGAGCCAGAAGGAATTCTAATATGTATGACTCATAGCTAGCTCGATATTGAGCCTAGAGGGTCACACACATATAGTAGGCACTGCCATGAGTAAAGATTCAGATATGATATATCCGTCAAAGGCCATATCTTATTGGATATCGAATAAGCCCCTAGATTATTAGATCATATAGATAAGATCTAATAAGAGCCAATAAGAGATTATTGGATAAAGATTCACTAATCTAAGAGGTCTAGGTAGTGTTAGAAAATCTAGGGGCGAAATCACATGCGTAGCGGAAGAACATAAAATAAAAAAACCCCAAAATTTCCCAATACGTGTTCGTCGTCATGCGTAGACTAGTGCGCAAAATTCGTAAAATTAAAAACTGCATGTTAGAAAGATGGTTGTGTTACCTAGGGAGATGGTATATTCTTGAATCTCTACAGATCTATAGGAGTGAATGAAGGAGGTCAAGCATCCTCCTCTCTAGCGGTGATCCACACAGCATGGCTGCAACGATGCTCCTCAAATCTCCATATCTACTATCTGAGGAGGAGAAAGGGAGAGGAGAATATGAGGTGACAACTTAGAAGCCCTAACCTATGGGTCTTTAGTTCCCTCCTATTTATAGAGACCCACAATTATCCCTAATGAATCCTGCCCTATTGGGTACTAGATCTCTATTTAATTATCCAAGCCTCTTAGATTAGGAAGTCTCTACCTAATAATCTCTTATTAGCTTTTATTGGATTTCATCCATGGGATCTAATAATTCAGGGGCTTATTGGATATCCAATAAGATATGGGCTCCAACGGATATCTCATATTCAAACCTCTACTCATAGTAACACCTACTATATGTGTGTGACCCTCTAGGCCCAATATCGAGCTAGCCATGAGTCATACCTATCAGAACTCCTTCTAACTTAGTGAATTATTATATCCATAATAATTCACTTGACTCATCGACTATAGATGTACTAAGCCACTACACCATAATCCCCAAACAATACAAGGGAATCCAATACTTTGGATATATCTGTCCTTAGTTATTATGTACTTATAGTTCCTCATGTATCTAATATCCTAAGGATCATATACCGGGCATGTTGGGAAATCATGGGGGCGACATCATATGTGCAGCGGAAGAACAAGAAAACAAAAATCCCCGATTCCCAAAAAGATGTTCGTCGTCGTGCGAAGATTGGTGCGCAAAAATCCGTAAAACACAAAACTGCGTATAGAGATTGTGTTACCTAGGGAGATCGTATATCCCTGTTTCCTTGCAGATCCTTAGGAGAGGGTGAAGGAGGTCAAGCGTCCTCCTCTCTAACGGTGATCCACACAGCAGGTTGCGACGACCCTCCTCAAAACTCCAGGCCTCTAAGGTGGAGAGGGAGAGGAGAATAGGAAGGGCAAGCAAAGACTCTAGCCTATGAGGTCAGAATCCCTCCTATTTATAGAGATCCCGTGTCAAACCCTAATGGGTCCTTCCCTAATGGGTATTGGATCTGCATCCAATAAGACAAGGGCTCGTGGGATATCTCATATCCCAACCTCTACTCATCGCAATGCCTACCATATGTGTGTGACCCTCTAGGCCCAATATCGAAGCTGGGTAAGTAAGTCATACCTGTCGAACTCCTTCTAACTCGGTGAATTATTATCTCTATAATAATTCACGTGACTCATCGATTCTGGACGTTTAGGCCACTACCCGTAGTCCCCCAGACGATCTGAGGGGAATCCAATCCATTGGACCTATCTGTCCTCGATTACCATGTACCTATAGTCCCTCATCCATCTAATATCCCAAAGACCGTATATCGAAAGCATGGTGTTGTCGGACCCATACGGTTTCTACTCGAAGTCTCGCTCTAATCAGATTCTCCTGAGAACTCTTTCTCTCTCAACCCGAATGACCCCGGCCAGGGATTTGTCTCGAGCAAGAACACAAGGGATATTCCTCTCATGACGCCAGAGTGGATGATCCTCCTGTCGACACTCAATAGCCCTCGTAAAGGTCGACTACCACTCCCAATGACCAGTTGTACTAGATCTGGGACAGCCAAATCTATAAGTCTGTATCAAAGAGTGGAGCACTCATACAGACATCCTTGGTGTCTCAAGTCTAAGGACCAGATACACCACTAGGACTACGGAATCGCTTGTCCGACAATAAGGCATCATCAACCATCCAAAGATTCGTAAGCGGATCAATCAAAGAACTCATTCTCCAATGAGCACCAGTCTCAGTATCCCTAGTGTCCCTACACGAAAGCAGCTATGAGACCCAGCTGCATCCATCATATGGATGGGTATACAACACACCAGTCTATCCGGTTATCACGATGTCCCTCTCGAAAACCTATGACCGGGATTATTTAGGATATGTGTTTAAAGGTGAATCGATCTCATTGTCGTGATCTCATCACGATCCGATTCCCCATTGCACAAATCCAAGGACATCACAATATATATATGCATTTATGCAATAGTTATAAAGTGATATAATGCCAAAATATAATAAGCAAAAAGATTCTGTATCAAGTCACACGTGCCATCACTCACGTGATTGGATTGCTGGGCACCTATGACTAGCAATCTCCCACTTGACCTAAAGCCAATCACATATGTGTCTGATCCCCATCAGACCCCTGTGACGCTCAAAGACAAAATGAGACAACGGCTTTGTCAGTGGATCTGCAATGTTATCTTCGGATGGAACTCTTTCCACTGCTACATCTCCTCAAGTTACAATCTTTCTTATAAGCTGGAACCTCCTCAGAACACTTCTGATGAGATCCGGGTTTCCTTATTTGAGTAATCACCCCATAGTTGTCGCAATATAAGGAAGTCGACTTGTCGCTATCTCAGATCGACTCCCAAATCTATGATGAACTTCTTCACCCAGACTCCCTCCTTTGCTGCATCTCGATGCAGCAATGTACTCCTCCTCGTGGTCGAAATCGGTGGTATCTTGCTTGGAACTCTTCCAAAGACACCGCTCCTCCATTCAAGGTGTACACATACCCTGAATTCGACTTGCTATCATCGACATCGACTGAAAACTTGAGTCAAGGTGTAGCCTTCAACCTTAAGGCTATTACCTCCATATACTAGTAAAAGATCCTTAGTCCTTCTCAAGTACTTAAGGATACACTTTATTGCTTTCGGTCTCCAAGTTCGGATCCTTTGATACACCTCCATGACACTTTCGAGCATGCGCTATATCAGGCCTAGTACATAGCATGGCATACATGATAGACCCTATTGCTGAGGCATAAGGTATCATATCCATGTTAGCCCTTTCTTCCGAGTCTTTGGGGACATATTCGTAAAAGCGATATCCCATGTCTCATCGGTATGAGACCTCTCTTGGAATTTTCCATGCCAAACCTTTTGACAATAGTTTCTATGTACCGATCGAACAAGCCAAGCATCCTCTTGGATCTATCTCTATAGATTCTAATCCCCAAGATATAAGATGCTTCCCTTAGTCCTTCATGGAGAAGTGTCTAGATAACCAAGCCTTTCTTGTGGATAGCATTCCTATGTCATTCCCAATGATGAGGATGTCATCCACATATAACACCAAAAAGGTGATAGCTCCCCACTTACCTTTCTGTATACACAAGGCTCATCTTCGTTCTTAATCTAAGTCATAAGATCTGATTGCCTCATCAAATCTTATGTTCCAACTTCGAAGCTTGCTTTAGTCCATAAATGGATCTAAGCAACCTACACACCTTATCTCGGGGCAGTTCTTGGACACGAATCCCTCGGGTTGCATCATATACACCTTCTCCTCGAGGTTCCCATGAGGAATACGGTTTTCACATCCATCTGCCAGATCTCATAATCATAGTGTGCTGCAATAGCCAATAGAATTACGATGGATTTTAGCATTGCTACTGGTGAGAAAGTTTCACAGTAGTCAACACCTTGCCTTTGACGATACCCTTAGCCACTAGCCTTGCTTTATAGGTCTCTACCTTTCCATCTACTCCATCTTTTTCTTAAAGATCCACTTGCAAACCGATGGGTACAATACCTTCACATCAACTAGGTTCCAAACCTTATTGGAGTACATAGAATCCATCTCGAATTCATGGCTTCTTTCCACTTCCCGAGTCTATACTCATAATAGCCTCCTCGTAGGTCTGAGGATCAATATCCTCTACATCCTCTGCTCTAATATGTCCCACATATCTCTCTCGGAGGATGGGATACTCTATCAGACCTGCGTAAAGTTAATACTTGTGTATCGTGCACTGAACAGGACTTCGGTCAGAGAGTGGTGCTTGAGCTTGGTTCTCCAACCTCGCTCAATTCTATCATTCTCCCACCTGTCTCCGTCAAGAATGTGTTCCTTCTCAAGGAACACTGCTCTCTTTTAGCTACAAAGACCTTTTTTGGTCCTCGAGATGATAGAAATAATACCCACAAGTTTCCTTGGGGTATCCCACAAATTTGCATCGCTCTGTCCTTGATTCTAACTTATCGGGTTGTGTGTCTTCTAACATGGGCGGGGCAGTCCTAGATCTTAACAACCTTAAGATCAAGCTTCTTCCCTTTCCATATCTCTTATGGTGTAGACACTACCGACTTAGTTGGAACTCTGTTCAGAAAGGTAAGTCTGGGTTTCTAGGGCATATCCCTTAATGAGATGGGTAGGTCAGCGAAACTCATCATGGACCGTACCATATCTAATAATGTATGATTTCTCCTTTCAAAGACACCATTGAGCTGAGGTGTATAAGGAGGTGTCCATTGGGATAATATCCCATGGTCCTTGAGGAACTGAGTAAACTCTGTACTTAAGTATTCACCTCCTCGATCTGATCGAAGAGTTTTGATACTCTTTCCAGTCTAGTTCTCCACCTCATTCTTATACTCTCTGAATTTCTCAAAGGCCTCAGACTTGTACTTCATTAAGTACACATATCCATACCTTGAGAAATCATCAGTAAATGTAATGAAGTAGGAGTAACCTCCAACGGCATGAGTTGACATGGGTCCACATACATCACTATGTATGAGTTCCAACAACTCATTGGCTCTCTCTCCAGTTCTACTAAATGGAGATTTGGTCAGTTTTCCATGAAAGCAAGGCTCACAAGTCGCATATGACACATAGTCGAATGGATCTAGATATCCATCATTTAGCAACTTTTGAATCCTTCTTTCATGGATGTGACCTAGCCTACAATGTCACAGGTATGCACTGTTCAACTCATCTCGTTTCCTTTTGGACATATTTACATTCATGATATGTGGAGTGGTGTCTAACATAAATAAACCATTATGCAATGTTCCTTTCGTGATGATCTTATCATCTAATAATATCGAACAACCATTGTTCTCAAAAACAAATTTATATCCACTAACTGTTAAACATGAAATGGAGATAATGTTTTTTGATAATAGAAGGAACAAAATAACATGCATCTAATGCAATAAAAGCTCCACTAAGCAAATGTAGGGCGACCTCGCCAACAGCTAATACAGCAACTTTTGCTCCATTACCCATCTTGAGGTCCATCTCGCCTCTCTGTAGTCTCCTAGGCCTTGCCAGAACCTGCAACGAATTGCATATATGATAAGCACTACCGGTATCCAATACCCATGTGCTATCATAAGAGTCTGACAAATTGAGACTGATCATGAATGTACCTGAAGCTTCATCAAGCTTTTGTTTCGCCCTTTCTGCAAGGTACTCTGCAGTTTCTCTTCTAATGCCCATCTTTACCATAGTGGAAGCACTGGCCTTTGTCCTTTGCTGGGTCTTTCTTAGCAACCTTTGCTTTACCTTGTTTGCCCTTGCCCTTTCCCTTCTTAAGGGACCTTTCTGCTTTCCTTTTCTTTCTGGTCTCACCAGTGTAGAGAACTGGCTTCTCTTTCTTAATAGTACTCTCTACCTCCCTCAACATATTGAGGAGCTCTGGGAGAGTCACCTCAAGCTTGTTCATATTAAAATTCATTATGAACTGTGAAAAGGAATCTGGTATGTACTGAAGCACAATGTCCACACACAAGTTATCCTCTAGGACCATTCTTAGACCTGTGAGTTTCTCTATCCACTCAATCATCTTTAGGACATGGTTCTGAACCGGTGTCCCCTCAGTCATCCTAGCGCGGAAAAAGTTCTTGGATATCTCATATCGTTGAGTCCTTCCCTGTTCCTCAAACAATTTTCGGACATGTAGGAGAATGGATCTGGCATCCATCTTTTCATGTTGTCTCTGTAACTCGAGTCATAGAGCCCAACATATAGCACCGAGCAAGAGTGGAGTCATCAATGTACTTCAATGTGGCAGAGGCGATCTCATCCTCGCTTGCCCCTTCTTCAGGCGTAGGCATCATCAGATCAAGGACGTTACCGCGATTTTCTCCGCTGTGAGAACAATTCTCAAGTTCTGGAGCCAATCCGTATAATTTGGACCAGTAAGGCGGTTGACATCAAGTATGCCACGTAAGGGATTTGAAAGCGACATTTTCTGAAAATAAAGATGTAGCAAAAATGAATAACATGCAGATTTTGCAAGAAATAAACTATCAAGATATGGACTTCTATCTTAATATGCTCCCACTATTTTACTAACGAGTCACGCGACACCCTCAACACGTGAAACGGAAGTCTCCAGCAGACTTCTAGTGGGGATCAGGATCCAATCAGCGTCTTAGTGTAACCTCGAGGGACTCGACCAATCACACTAAGCCTAAAAGGTAGGCAACTCTTGCCGATCACAACTCCTTGTGATTCCCGTCCTGTTCGGCCTCCGAATCACCATGGCCTCGAGGGACTCGACCAACCATGATGCTCGGTTAAGTCAACACCTTCGTTACAAGATGAGTCTGATTTGATGATATACCCTCGAGGGACTCGACCAAGCATACCATGTCCTCAGGTCACCGGTGACATCTCTATGTCGTAAGCAAGATAGCGAATCGCGATATAGGTGAGTCTCGAGGGACTCGACCAACTCAACCTACACCGGGAATCAGTTCCTACTCAACGATGGAAGGCCACATGGGTCAATCTAATTGCCTCACGTTTACCGACTTAATATTATCGAGAGATGTTTCTATAATTTGGTCTCCTAATATGACATGTCACACATATACATATTTAATATATATCTACATCACATGCAAATATATATATACATATCTAGTATGTGTATAAGCAATCACATCAGATGATCATGGACCACAACCTAATATGATTAGGCCCGAGCCAGTAGGCCTAATCACTCACATCAAGATCTATGTGTGCAACGGTGCATCTCCATGCCCTTGTGATCGTCCATCTCGTCCTCGTCGGTTCCGTCGATATCTTGATGCATCTCCATGCATCACGATCGTCCGTCTCGTGAGTCCCGCTATCGCATCCACGCTCCCGCTGCGCCTCCTCATGTGATTACAACTTAATCATTGGCACGCAGGCCCGACAATAAACGAGAAATATAATAGAGGTTCGCAGACCTCAATAATATTAATCACAAGTACACACATCACACGGTCCATGATCATCCGTCCACACATCATACATCACATGTATAAATAATCATCATCATGTAGGACTACTAGATAATAATAAAAAATAATAATCAACTAAACCTTTTAATTAATTAATATTTTTCTGAAATCAGGGACATGTAAGGAATTTCTCAATTCCTAAGGGTATTTTCGTAATTTGGACAAAAGACAGAAACTGAAATTTCTGAAATTCACAAGGGCAAAACTGTCCTTTTACCCAAAACCCTAATTCCCTCTACTGCTATCGCCGCCGCCACCCCTTTGGGCGTGGCTCTTGACGAGGGACGGGGCCAGGTTCGCCAGAAGCAGACGCCTACCGGGGCACTATCGCCGCAGTGGGCCCCGCCGCCGCGCCCTCCATGAATGGCGGTTTTGCCAGTGGGAGCAGCGGCCACAGCGCCGCTGCCCTCGCGGTGCCTCAGCCAGCTGCTGCTGCCCTCATGACGCCTCCTGCCGGGGTCACGCTGATCCTGGCGCCTCTACCCGGGTCGCCGACCACCGCCGATAAACTGGTGCAAGCAGACCGGGCCGCCCAGCTGCTGTAGGCACAGCGCTAGCGCATCTTGCCCGGCGCTGTGGTGCCTCAGGCTTGCGGCAAGGGCTTTGTTTAAGTGGTAGGTCGCATGCATGATCGAGGGCGACAACTATTGTCGCCCTTCCTCGCTTTTTGCGAACGATTTTGACGTCAATATTCTTCCTAAACACAACACACGCGGTTCAAAACCAATCATTCGCACGAACAACCCGGCTCGATACCACTTTTGGAAATCAAGGGGCGACATCATATGCGCAATGAAGAACAAGAAAACAAAAATCCCGATTCCCAAAAAAGATGTTCGTAGTCATGCGAAGATTTGTGCAAAAAAAATCCATAAAACACAAAAACTGCGATAGAGATTGTGTTACCTAGGGAGATCGTATATCCCTATTTCCTTGCAGATCCTTAGGGAGAGGGTGAAGGAGGTCAAGCGTCCTCCTCTCTAGCGGTGATCCACACAGCGGGGTTGGCGGCGACCCTCCTCAAAACTCCGTGCCTCCTCGAGGTGGAGAGGGGAGAGGAGAATAGGAAGGGCAAGCAAAGACTCTAGCCTATGAGGCTGCAAGAATCCTCCTATTTATAGAGATCCCGTGTCAAACCCTAATGGGTCCTTCCCTAGTGGGTATTGGATCTGCATCCAATAAGACAAGGGTTTCGCCGGATATCTCATATCCAACCTCCACTCATCGCAATGCCTACCATATGTGTGTGACTCTCTAGGCCCAATATCGAGCTGGTGAGTCATACATACCGCCAACTCCTTCTAACTCGGTGAATTATTATCTCTGTAATAATTCACTCGACTCATCGACTACTTTAATCGTGCTAGGCCACTACTGCGTAGTCCCCTGCATCTGAGGGAATCCAATCCATTAGACCCATCGTCCTCGCTTACCATGTACCTATAGTCCCTCATCCATCTAATATCCCGGAGACCGATATCGAGCATGGTGTTGTCGACCCCATACGGTTTCTACCGAAGTCTCGCTCTAATCGGATTCTCCTGTAGAACTCTTTCTCTCTCAACCAATGACCCTTGCCGTGGATTTGTCTGAGCAAGAACACATGGGATATTCCTCTCATGACGCCGAGAGTGGATGATCCTCTATTGACACTCAATAGCCCTCGTAAAAGTCGACTACCACTCCCAATGACCAGTTGTACTAGATCCGGGACAGCCAAACCTATAAGTATGGTATCAAAGAGTGGAGCACTCATACAGGGACTTCCTTGGTGTCTCAAGTCTAAGGACCGAGATACACCACTAGGACTCACGGAATCGCCAGTCGACAATAAGGCATCATTAACCATCCAAAGATTCCGTAAGCGGATCAATCGATGAACTCATTCTCCAATGAGCACCTGCATCGTATCCCTAGTGTACCTACATGAGCAGCTATGAGACCAGCTGCATCCATCATATGAACGGGTATACAGCACACCAGTCTATCCGGTTATCACGATGTCCCTCTCGAGTAACCTATGACCGGGATTATTTAGGATATGTGTTTAAAGGTGAATCGTGTTGAATCTCGTATTTTGATGATGAAACTACTTGATATATGTTTATGATTTAATCTGTGTTTTGAGTGAGGCAGGATGCTTCGATCAGGATGAGACAATTAAAGCAGGAAAATCATGTTGTGCCGAAGGAACATGTCAAGATTGACGCCGTCGGGCGATGGATCGGTCGACGATCGACGTAAGGCTTCGGGCCGTGGACTCGGACATCGGGCCAAGAAGAGCGGGTATTGTGCCAAGGATATCGGAGTTGCAGAGTCAATCGGGCCGATTGGGCAATAGGTCTGCAGGAGAGGACGATCTTGTAGAAGAATCGGACGGCGTCGAGGGACCAATGACATGACCGGACAACTTGGTTAAATTGCTTAGGATTAATTGTCTCGATCAAAGTTTTGTTGTGCAGGATTAACTTCGATGAAAGTTAGACAAGCGGCAGAGTTGCGCCGGAAAGTCAAGATCATGATCACGCTTGGGAGTTCGAGAGTTCGGACGGAAGTTCGACGACGTGCGTCGGAGGTTCTGCTAGAACAGATCCGAAGTCCGAAGCTTGCCAGGGCTCGTCGAACTCGCCAAGTGGATCGTCGCAAAAGTCCGAGAGTTTGCCGGATGTCCGCAAGAATCACCGAGGGTTCATCGGATGATCGACGGAAGTTCGCGAAAACTCGCCGGAAGAAGCGATTGACGATCGGAGCAAAGCAGCAGAAGTTGTCTTAGATTTAATCATAGTTAGCACGCTGATTAAGCTTGAAAATGGGAGGTGATCCCATTAGCTTAATCTTGGGGCAATTGGGCCCCTAAAAGATTGAAATTGGGCGAATGGAGCTAACCATTCGGACCGATTGCACCAAAGTGCAACCGCCCAGGCCGGAGGTGCAACCGCCAGGGCTGTGTCTCCCAGCGAGACTGGGCAGTGCAACCGCCCCAGCCAGGAGGTGCAACTGCCCGAGCTCGCCTCTTGAGCTAGATCGATCGTATGCAACCTCCCCGACAGAGGAAGGCACGCCGCTTTGAGCTCGGTCTTCGAGCTCAGGCAGAGGTGCAACCGCCTCAATCGAGGTGGTGGCACCACTGGGCTCGATCTCCGAGCCGGACTTCAGCGGTGCAATCGCCTCACGGCAGAGAGGTGCAACCGCCTGGGCTCGATCTCGAAACTCACCCGGCGGTGCAACCTCTCCAAAGAGGTGCAATCACCGATCCCGGAATTCGGGATTTGATCGTTTTGAGCTCCAAATTTGAACTGGGTTGGGGCCTATAAATACCCCACCCATTCAGCACTGAAAAGATACAGATCCACACCGAATTCTTAATCTTTTCAGTGATTCTAAGAGCTCAAATTTGTGTAAAGTCCAAAAGTTCTCCTCTTTCTGTTCTTCAAGTCTTGAGTTGTAAAGAGAGGAGAGAAAGGATCTGTAAGGGTTGTCTCCTGAGCCCGTCAAAAGGAGAGAAACTGTAAAAGGGCAATTAGCCTTCGCCCATTGAAGGAAGGCAGCTAGTTGACGTCGGTGACCTCGTCGGAGGAGGAAGCCAAAAGTGGAGTAGGTCAAGACTGACCGAACCACTCTAAATCTCTGGTTTGCTTTTACTTTGAGCACTTTATCATTACTGCAAACCTCCTACATTGCTACTGCCCTCTGCGCGTTTACGAATGAGTCTCTAAGTTCTGATCTTTCCGAATCTGCATTCAGACGTAAATCGGTGTTTTCGTACGATCTTTACACTGCAGTTTACGCTTACGTTTTGATTCCATTTATAATTGCAAATTGCTTTCTGTGTATTCATAAAACGCTTTTCAAAGTTTAAAACTGCGTTTAGACGTAAAATTACGTTTAGACGTAAAACTGTGTTTAGACGTAAAACTGCGTTTAGACGTAAAACTTCGTTTAGACGTAAAACTTCGTTTAGACGCAAAACTGCGTTTAGACGTAAAACTGCGTTTAGACGTAAAACTGCGTTTAGACGCAAAACTGCACTTAGACGTAAAACTGCACTTAGACGTAAAACTGCGTTTAGATGCAAACTGCGTTTAGACGCAAACTGCGCTTAGACGCAAACTGCGCTCAAACGCAAACTGTGCTTAGACGCAAACTGCACTTAGACGCAAACTGGGCTCAAACGCAAACTGCGCTTAGACGCAAACTGCGCTTAAACGCAAATTGTGTTTAGACGCAAACTACGCTTAGACGCAAACTATGTTTAGACGCAAATTGTGTTTAGACGCAATCTGCGCTTAAACGCAAACTGCGCTTAAATGCAAACTGCGCTTAGACGCAATCTGCATTTAGACGCAAACTGCATTTAGACGCAAACTGCGTAAACTACAAACTGTGAATCGGCATTTACATCGAAATCGTTTTTATCGGACGAACATGGCTTTTGTTTTTAAATCGCTGAAAGTTTTCCACTGCACTAATTCACCCCCCCCCTCTTAGTGCTCTCGATCCTAACAATTGGTATCAGAGCAAGGTTAACTCTCTAACGGATTAAAACCCAAGAGAGAGATGGCATACGCCGGAAACCAAGAGGGGCATTCTATTACTCGTCCACCCATGTTCAGTGGAACGGACTACACCTACTGGATGACCCGAATGAGGATCTTTCTTATTTCTATGGATTTTGAACTGTGGAACCTTGTTGAAAATGGATTTTCAAAGTCTTCTCTTCCAATGATCGATTGGAATGAATTGGAAAAGAAGGCTTTCGCTCTTAATGCAAAGGCTATGAATGCCTTATTTTGCGCACTTGATAAAAATGAGTTTAATCGTGTTTCAACTTGCGAAACTGCCTTTGATATTTGGCACACACTTGAAGTGACCCACGAGGGCACAAGTAGAGTGAAAGAGTCAAAAATCAATCTGTTGCTGCATTCTTTTGAACTTTTCCGAATGAAACCGAGTGAAACCATTGGCGACATGTTTACCCGTTTCACGGATGTCGTCAACGGTCTAAAAGGACTCGGAAAAAGTTTTTCGGATTTTGAACTCGTAAATAAGATACTAAGATCCCTTCCTAAAAGTTGGGATCCTAAAGTCACTGCTATTCAAGAGGCAAAAGATCTGCGTAACTTCCCTCTTGAAGAACTAATCGGGTCATTAATAACCTACGAGATGACTTGCAAAGCTCATGAAGAGCAAGAAGACATCCTTCCAAAGAACAGGAAGGATATGGCACTTAAAACTTCTGAATGCCACTTGAGAGAAAAAAGTGATGAGGACTATGATGATGACTTGGCACTTTTAACAAGAAAGTTTAAAAAATTTTTTAAAAGAAACAAGTTTAAGAATGATGTGAAAAATAAACTTGAACCCAAAAAGGACCAAGTGATCTGCTATGAATGTAAAAAGCCAGGACACTACAAGAGTGATTGTCCCCAAGTCAAAAGAAGAACATCAAAGAAGAAGGCTCTTCAAGCAACATGGGACGACTTTCGAAAGATCCAAGAAGAGGAGACCAACACCGAAAGCAAGTTGCTCATTACGCTCTAATGGCCATCGAAGACGAGGTAACAAATTCATTAGATGCAGATTTATCATTCGATGAATTATTAAATGCTTTCCATGAATTGTTTGATGAGTGTAAGACTATTAGTGGTAAATACAAATTGCTAAAAAGGAGTATGATAGTCTTATTTACAAGTTTGATAAGTTAAATGCTGAACATAGTGATAGTTTAAACTCATGCATAAAATGCCATGATCTAGAAATTTTTCAAAAAAAAAAACTTGCTACTTAAGGACACCTTGAAGAAATTCGAGGTTGGTAGCAAGTCATTAAACATGATCCTTACAAACAAGGGTCATGTTCCCAAAAGAAGTGGGATTGGATTTGTGAGGAGTCCTCACCAAAATCCAACTACCTTCAAAAGGCCCCATCTTACATGTTAGACATCAAAGCAAATGCAACTTTTGTTGCAAAGTTCGGACACAGGGACGCATTATTGTCCATTCAGGAAATTAAGTCCAAACAAATTGATTTGGGTTCCTAAGGGAACCATGACAAATTCTATGCAACATGATAGAAAATGTAGATCTATTTGTGAGGAACCCAAAAGCAAATGGGTACCTAAACATCATCCTTTCTTGTAGAAAACTAAACCATCGCAAGCTAGGAGCAAGAGATGGTACCTTGACAGTGGATGCTCAAGGCATATGACCGGAGATCCATCACAATTCTCTAAGCTCACTAGCATAGACGAAGAATATGTCACCTTCGGAGACAACAACAAGGGTAAAATCATTGGCAAAGGAACCATAGGTAACAAATCCAACTTTTCTATTGAAGATGTCTTGCTAGTTGATGGTCTAAAACATAACCTCCTGAGCATTAGTCAATTGTGTGATAATGGATATATTATGAGATTTGAATCTAATGCTTGCATCATTGAAAAACCACACAAAAACATATCTATGATTGCATTAAAACAAAATAACGTATACACTATTGACATCAATGATTTATGTAATGAAACATGTTTTTCTGCTTTAAATGAAAATGCTTGGATATGGCACAGAAGATTAGGTCATGCTAGCATGAAGCTAATCACTCAAATATCATCCAAAGAACTTGTAAGAGGAATTCCTCATATCAAGTACATCAAAGATAATGTATGTGATGCCTGCCAATTAGGTAAACAAATTAAGAGTAGCTTCAAATCTAAAAATCAAATAAGCACCTCTAGGCCCTTACAATTGATCCATATGGACTTGTTCGGACCCATCTCCACATCAAGCCTAGGAGGTAGCAAATACGCTTTCGTCATCGTGGATGACTATAGCAGATACACATAGACTTACTTCTTAAAACAGAAAAGTGAATGCCTTAGATCTTTTACCAAGTTTTGCAAACTCGTTCCCGATGAGAAAGGTTCTATGATTTTCGTCAATTAGAAGTGATCATGGTGGTGAATTTCAAAACCATGATTTCCAGGAATTCTGTGAACTCAATGGATACAACCATAATTTCTCTACTCCTAGAAACCCTCAACAAAATGGAGTTGTAGAAAGAAAAAAAATCAAAATTTACAAGAAATGGCAAGAACCATGTTGAATGAACACAACCTACCCAAATATTTTTGGGCGAAAGCGTAAATACTGCATGCTACATTTTAAATAGAGTTCTAGTGAGACCTCTACTAACCAAAACTCCCTATGAGTTATGGAACAATAAAAAAAAACAACGTTTCATATTTTAAAGTCTTTGGGTGTAAGTGTTTTATCTTGAATGAAAAAGGACAACTTAGGAAAATTTGATGCTAAATCCGATGAAGGGATCTTTCTTGGTTATTCTACAGTTTCTAAAGCCTTTCAGATCTTTAATAAAAGAACTCTAACTATTGAAGAATCCATTCATGTTGTTTTCAATGAGATTTCTGAAATCACAAAAAAATGATCTTGACGATGATGTTAATTTTGATTCCTTGAATTTAAACGAAACCCGTCTCCAACTAGCAACTTGGACGCATCCACTTCTCAGATTTCCTTACCCAAGGATTGAAGTATGTAGATGCTCATCCTAAGGAGCTAATCTTAGGAGACGATCAAAGGGGTTCAAAAACGATCTTCTCTTAAAACCTTTTGTGCAAATGTCGCCTTTCTCTCCCAAATTGAACCCAAATGCATTGATGAAAGCCATGAAAGATGATTCATGGATTATCGAATGCAAGATGAATTAAATCAATTTGAGAGAAATGAAGTGTGGAAGCTTGTTCCTAGGCCAAATGACCATTTAGTTATTGGTACTAAATGGGTCTTCTAAAACAAGCAAAATGAAAACGGTATCGTGGTTAGAAACAAGGCTAGATTAGTGGCCAAAGGTTTCAACCAAGAAGAAGGTATCGACATTTAAGAAACCTTTCGCCTCCTGTGGGCTCGATTGGAAGCCATAAGGATGCTCCTTGCCTACGCTTAGATAATAATTTTAAGTTGTTTCAAATGGATGTTAAAAGCTTTTCTTAATGGCTTTATTTCCAAGAAGTCTATGTTGAACAACCTCCTGGATTTGAAAATAATAGTCTCCCTAATCATGTGTTTAGATTAACTAAAGCTCTATGGTTTAAAAACAAGCTCCAAGGGCTTGGTATGAGAGACTTAGTTCTTTTTTTTTGAAAATAATTTCATAAAAGGCAAGGTTGATACTACATTATTCATCAAGAACTTTGAAAATAATTTTCTCATTGTTCAAATTTATGTTGATGATATTATCTTTGGTTCTACTGAATGAATCTCTTTGTGAATCCTTTTCTAAAAACCGAGTCATGAATTCAAAATGAGTCTAATGGGAGAGTTAACATTCTTCTTAGGTCTACAAATCAAACAACTAAGCAATGGCATCTTTATTAGTCAAACCAAATATGCTATGAGTTTACTAAAGAAGTTCAATATGAATAACTCAAAAGCTATTAACACTCCTATGAGCACCTCCACTAAGTTAGAAATTGATGAAAATGGAGAAAGCTTCGATCAAAAAACCTATAGGGGTATGATAGGAAGTTTACTTTACCTCACTGCAACTAGACTAGACATAATATTTAGTGTAGGACTTTGTGCTAGATTTCAATCAAACCCTAAAATATCTCATCTCAAAGCAGTTAAAAGAATACTCAGATATCTTAATGGTACCATAAATCTAGGATTATGGTACCCAAAAAATCGAGGAGCTTGAGTTAACTCGCTTATCTTTCGATGCGACTTCACTGGTCAGATTAGATAGAAAAAGCACATCAGGAACATGTCAATTCTTAGGACATGCCCTTGTTTCCTGGTCATCCAAGAAACAAAACTCGGTTGCACTATCAACAACCGAAGCTGAATATATTGCAGCAAGTGCATGCTGTGCACAAGTTGTTTGGATGAAAAATACCTTAGAAGATTATAAAGTTCATCTTAAAAATATTCTCATTAAATGTGATAACACAAGTGCAATATGCCTAACAAAAAACCCTATACAACACTCAAGAACAAAACATATTGACATCAGACATCACTTTATATGAGATCATGTTACGAATCATGATGTAATCATAGAATTCATTGATATGAAACATCAACTAGCTGATATCTTTACAAAACCCCTAAGTGAAGAACAATTTGATTTCATAAGAAGAGAATTAGGAATGTTGATGTGTCCGAATACTTAATCTAGTTAAAATTATTTTTCGGACGTTATTGATTACTATTGCATGCCTTGGCATCACTTGATCAAATAACATGTTGGAAATTATGTGACAAATGTTTTTAAAAATCAGTAGCTTACTCATAACCGAATGCATGTAAGAAGTTCATTTTTCAGTTTGAATGCTAAAAATGGGATTTTCGTGTACACTCTTATGAAAACTTTTGAAAAATGACTTTCCTCCTTCAAGCAACGAACTATAACAAGGAAAAGAGATATTCAAAGTACTATATGTGTCATGCCTTCCTTTATGTGCGTGATAACCTGCTAGAATCATATCTACCATGCTTTTTAATAATGCTATCATGCTTTTTGTTGATGACAAAGGGGGAGAAACATATGAATTGATAAACACTACCATAATCATGTTGCAAATACTTGAGTGATGCTATAAAAAATGTTACAGTTATTTCATCCTTGCATCACCAAGAGATATATGAACATGTGCTATAGTTTGCATTATGTCTTGAGTTGATATCCTATCTTGTGAAGAAAATGCAAACTTGCTAGAAAATCTCAAAAGTGTGCATCATGTAATAGTCCTTCGCAGCTTTATATGATTACATGATGAATAGTTACAAACACAATCATACAAACTTGATGATGTATGTCAAGCCTTGACATCATTCTTGAAGAGATACATCATGATGGATATCATGATGGGAGTATTGATAAGTTTAACTGATCTAACTTATCAATACGTCACTTGAATTCTTAGGTCTTGAATTCAAGGTTGACTTATCTCAACTATGGGATATAGATAGGGGGAGTCAAGGATAACTCCATTATCAATTGATTGTCATCATCAAAAAGGGGGAGATTGTTGAATCTCGGATTTTGATGATGAAGTCAATTGTCATTTGTTGTCTAATCTATGTGTTGAGATAAGTGTGCAGGATTAACTACGATGAAAGTTAGACAAGCAGCAGGAATTGCGCCGGAGTCAAGATCATGATTACGTTGGGAGTTCGAGAGTTCGACGGAAGTTCGACCGGTCGTCGGAGGTTCTCACGAGAACAGATCCGAAAGTCCATAAGCTTGCTAAGTTGCTTCGTCGAACTTCGCCAAGTGGATCGTCGCAAAAGTCCGTGAGTTTGCCGGATGTCCGCAGAAA